>VYXC01013172.1:822406-1126674 GCA_013397175.1 Platysteira castanea
GCTCCAAGGGAAGAAATTGCCTACGGAAGGACTTTAAATTTTGTTTTCCCAGGTTTTTCTCTCTATAGCAAGGGGGAGGTTTGTCCCAGAGATGAATAAAGAGAACTCTTGTGTTTTTTTCTTCTGGAATTGCTCGTCCTTAAGCTTGTACCCCAGTGGCTGAACGTGAACCCTGGAGACCAGTCGTGGGAAAGCTGCCATTGAGGGAAAGGGACTCACATCTGCCAACAGATACCCGGGCGGCTGTTGGTGCCATAAAAATTGTCCTCACAGTAAAGTACCACAGCAACAAGAGAAACTTCTCTCTTTACATGGACTGATGAAAAGTTGTTTTAAAGTGGTCAGCTAACTAAAATGAGTCTCAGTTTGTGTCTTTACGTTGGATAAATAGGGGGAGGTGCTGAAAAGAGAAAGAGACTGTTTTTGGTTGTTTTTCTCTTAATTCCTTCTTATTTCTTTTTACTTTTAGTATTAGTAATAAACTTCATTGCATTCATTAAAGTGTAGTGCCTGCTTTGTATTCCTCCATATTTCTTATCTCAGAGAAGGGACAAATGCGAACGCACCAACCCACTACAGAGCCCCTTGGGATAAGAACCAGCAAGATACAGCAACAAAGGTTTTATGTCTGCTGTGGACCTTGGGAGTGCTGCTGGTCTGAAAACCCTCTCTGGCTCTGTTTCACATGGGCCATGTTAAAGCCAGTCTTGGTATTTTGAAAACCTATTTTCTAACTACCTAAGAGACACCTCCCAAAGAAAAACAACCATCTCCTCCTCTTGTCTGAAAGCACAGAACATGAGAACATCCTTCAGGTGAGATGAACTGGGGGAGTGGGAAACGGGGATGAAATAGAACATTATTCATTGGTGAAGAACCTGCTTGTTGAAATATCAAAGAACATTTATGTACACATATAAATTTGATTTTACCCTACCATTGGAATAAAAAACAAGTATACGATATCAAAACATTGCAATTTTCTGTACAGAATTCTACTTTTTAAATAATTTTTCCCTTTTACTTTTTTCGATATTAAAAATTCTAAAACAGCTTTTTAAGAGCACACTGTTACAAACTACATACAGCTATCCATGTCACTCCTGTACTTCTTTCCAGTTTTGTCTCCTACCTTGGAACCTGATGCTGTTGTTGATTATCACCAATTTGTCATCCACAGCATTGTATTCTCCCACCTTTACTTCCTTTTGTTCTGCAGAGAAACAAACAAGAGTGATTGTTTATGGCAGTTCACATGTTCTCAATTATTTAACTGATTTTGTCTTCTTTTTTGACAGTATGTCAAATGGAAAAGAAATATGAAAGAATAGGGCATGAATAATTAAATCAGAATGCCAGACTGCTAACATCATTAAAAGAAATATTTCTGGTTCTTGAAAGAAATGTAAAGTATTTTTAAGAACTCATTTACATAATCAGGAAACTGTTATTGGACAGTCATCTCCAGTTTAAAGATCACACAGTTTCTTACTGGCTCACACTACTCATGGAATTTTTACTGGGAGAACAAACACAGCTAAATCACACACTCCCTTCCCATTTAAACAACTAGGACATCTTGCTTTGTGAAGTATTTCCCAGAAGAGTCATGGTGGCAGGCTCCAGCCAGTATGGAGTAGACTGGCTAGTTAGCAGATATGCTGGGAATCAAATCTCTTAACCTGACTGGGAATTAGCAACTCATTAGTACCCCGTCCGCAAAACATACTATGTTATATAATTAAAAACAACAGCACTTGAGCTAAAATTTTACAGTTAGTCTCATCTGTTATTTTGGGACTATTGTCACACCTCTGGCCTTCTTGTACCTGACAGAATAGAGCATGCAGATAGAGGAATTTGTTTGTTTGCTGGCTTCGGCACTGTACCTGCAACTCTGACATGCATTTGTCCCACACTTCTGATAATATCTGGCATCAATTAATTTCTGCTGTTTTTGTCAGGTTTTTAGTATGGCTTAAAAGTGTAGGAGCTTACTAAATTATCATTTTTACACTACAAGTTTTATGTTTTGATGAGACAAAACACAGGCCCATTGGCTAAAGATTTCCTTGAAGAGCAGGCTCAACAAATAAAAATTTCCTTTCAGGCCTCTCTGTCTGGGCACACACAATCCAATTTACATTTAAATTCCAAGCTCATGACCCTATTTGTGACACTGATTTTGGGAGCTGATGATCTTGAGCTAGATGGCAAATTTGAAAAGACTATTTCACCCAACAGCTCCACATTAACCTCTTCTTCTTTCTCAGTCAAAGTGATTTTGCCTGTTCAGCTCTGCTGAATAGAGCTGCTAGCTTCATTTTAGTAAAATCTACAGGCTGACTAATACTAATGTGATAGCTCACAAGAGGCAAAAGTTTCCTTAACACAAACCACTGTTTTTACTGTTATGCTGTTATACATACTGTTATATTGTTAAAATTGTCTCCAATAAATTGTAGACCGGGCTGCAAATCTGGCAGAGTCCTAGGCATTTACTACACCCCCAACAAAAGCTGAAGTTTGCAGTTCTGAAGACTCATTTGCCTTTCACATGAGCATGATCCACTTGGAGGGACCTAAGTCTAGTTTGGAATAAAAGCAAAATCCCCTGGTGTCCAGCAGCAGTTTCACAAAGCCCATCCACATGGCATCACATATCCTTAGAAGTGAATATAAGTTTATAATTTCCATTGCAGACTGAACATTCACTGTGAAATAGATATATGAATCAATTCTTGACAATCTTAAACAATAAAATATTCCCAGTAGTCATCTAAAAGCTAAAATGGTTAATGCTAAAACCAGAACCGGTCCACTTCGAGTTGTATTTGTAGCATCTACATGTTACCTGTAGATCTAAACACATCAAAACACAACCCAGAGAGAAGAGACACAAGCATCAGGATGTATACTGATATATGGTGTGCACATTAGATGCCGGAGAGTCCACAGCATCTCCTGACACCAAAAGGGGATGACACACACCTTGGTGTTGGTCTAGCCCCAACTTCACAGCAACAGGCTAAAGCCTCATAGCTCTGATGAGCATAGAAGGGAAATGAGTAATTGCTCTGCAACCATTTCTGTGTGGGGTGTTTAGTGGGACTAGATGAGACGTGGGAAGCACATAACAGGTGGAGAGGCATACACAAAAACAGTATAAATCTGTGGTCTGTTTAAAGTACTGAAAGTAAGAAAGTTTTCCTGTGATTATTTCATGTGACAGACAATGCCATTTCTTTTCAACTTTTATAAATTCTTACATGGCTTCCTTCACAGGTGAAGTAACACTGAGAACGTGCCTTAAGAGGTGTCCTATAACTAGCTAGCCTGGGTACCAGGAGCTAGCTCTTGTATGAATGGAGTTCAGTATTCGGAGAAACAAACTCCCATGGCAGCCTGAAGAGCAAGACTTTTGGGACTTAGAAATCCAAGAGTGTGAGGAAAAAAACCCAGCATTTACTACTAGGAAAACACATGACCAATACCTTGTCCCTGACCAACGGGAAAGGACAGTTCGTAGAGGACATGCCACACTTTACTGAAGCCAAGAAGAGCCATAAAGATATTTGATATCTTAAAGTAGTGACAACTGTGGAAATTAGTCTGTGAGGGAAATAAACCATATTTTATTGAGAGGAAGGATATATTATCCATTTTATAGTGTGATTACAGTGGTGCTGAGGGGGAGACACAAAAAGGTTTTTTGTGATCTTTTGTTCTCCCAGCAAGGAGAACTACATCTGCTGGTTTTTCAGATCCCCAAGCACAAGTGCTGATCAGTGACAAAGTCACTTCCAAATAGTAATTAAATGAAGCAAGGAGACAGCACTGCGGCTCTCTGTGCTCTTGCATAGGTCAATACACCTAAGGATGGGACTGCAGGCTCTACTTTTATGTATGCCATTCCCTTCAGTTTCCTTTTGGAATTCTGAATTATTCAAGTTAGTATAGCAATTGTACAATGTAGCTCGTATCTGTCAAAACCTCTGAGTGTTCAACAACAAAAGGACAGGAGGGAGTAGAACTCCTTCAAAGAAACACACCAACAAAGTGCTTTTTCAGAATATTCAGAATATGATGCTGGCTTCTTTCTGTAGTGCTTCTATTATTTTTAACTAGATCTTTCCATAGTCGTGATAGAGAGAGATTGTACTGAAGCTCACATTAAAATGCAGAAGTAAAATAGGAGGGAAAATATACTGGGTTTGTGAGATAATGTTTGTCAATACCATGACAGGAGCGGAGAAACTTCAGAACTTGAATCTGAAGCTGTTCTTTCACAGAGGGACAAAAATCACGAAAACTAACCAACCCAGATAAAACTGACCCAGAAAAATGTGACTGTAAATTATGCCTATAATTCTCACGGAATTATAAACAATTAATACTCGTTGTTAATTAATTGACACAGAATAGATTACTTATATGGCCAAGATGAAAGCCTTCTGCCAACTAAGAATGAGATACTCTTAAAGGTGTATTAAAATTTTTTTGTACATATTTTATTACAGAAATTTATAGCCCACTTTTTTACAGTCCACAGAAATTGACACACTAGGACTTAATTAATTAGCTCACATTTCACAAAGTTAGTACAGAGGATTTTCAAGACCAAAGTAGGTAGTTGCATGTTCTTGTTGAATAAAAGAAGAAAAAAACCAACCAAACAAAAAACTCCCCAAAAATCCCAAAAAACAAACAGAAAAACCCCCCCAAACAAACAAAAAACAAAACAAAACCAAAAAACCCTGCAATTGATATCAGCTGAGTAAAACAAACTTATCAAAATACAAAGCAGTATTATGACTGCCAGTCTGACTGTTATCCACTTACACTGAGAATTTCCAGATGTGACTATGCTTAGTTTCAGTTCCTTTCACTATATGTCATAATTTCTATTTTCACCCCATTTTTTAAGTGTACTTATTCACACCTCATCAAGACAGTTTCTACTGAGAGTGTTCAAAGACGAGAGAAATGCACTTGGAATGCATAAGAGATGGGACAGATGGACTTCCTTCATTTTTTTCTATGTCTAGCTTTCAATGACACTACATCTAAAGGTAATAGCTCCCTCAATTATGTCAGTCTGACTGCAGTTGTAGAAATAACCCTCATGGTGATGCAGTTAAGCCATCTTTACACCACTGTAGGTAGCAGTGCAATTTATGCTTATAATAGTAAGGGCACTCTGAAAAAACACAGCATCCTACAAAGTTTAAAAAATATGTATATTGATATGTGACCACATTCATGCACTCCTATATGTGTGGTTGGATATATTCACGTAAAAACTATGGTATAGGCTACCATAAAGTCAAATTACATCTGCCCTAACATCACTGCAGTGCCCAAACCACATGGCTCTAAATGAAGATTAAGGATTTCAAAGCTCATAATAGCTTACCATAGCTTGACACTAAGAACACTGTTATGTCACTGCAGCTCTTTATAAACTTAGAATTCCATGCAAACTACAAAGAGAAATATGAGCAAGTGACGAGTATTCATTTTCCAACAATGTTTTTATTAATTTTTAATTGTAATAAAAATTAATAAAAAAATTTAAAGTTAACTAATAAGCTTAACATGTACTATACTCCAGATAACTAAGAGTCACAGAGGTTTCTCATCTATGGGACACAGGCTATTCTCAGTTTAGAAGCAGCAGAAATACAATATTACATATAGCTGAAAGCATACAAAATACCTCGGTCTTAGTTTGTTCTGAAAAACATGCCTGCAAAAGGTGCTGTCTCCATGACTCCTCCTTGAAAAGCTTTTCAAATGTTTTTTATATAGCTTCCTCTGCTTCTCCACACAGTAAATGATCTCTGTACTCCCTTAAACCTTCCTATGACATCAGTTTAACCATCCATTCTCCCACTATTTTCCAGCTGCCCCTCTTGCTTAACCATCCGAATTCAGTGGGAGTGATTAGATGCTCAGTATTTTAGAAAATCTTGCTGCATAATCAGCACTCAGCAGCCTATCTCAGGAACTAGTATTATTAAATCTTGTCCTACAACAGAACCATTTAGTTCCTGAGCATTATTCCTTATTCATGCATTGCAGCTCAACAGGACTACTGGCAGCTTTAGGGAATACTTAGTCATCAGATCTCAGAAGAGTTTTGGAAAAGTGTTTACCAACAGGTGAAACTAAGCATGGTCCATACACACCTGAAATACTTGAAGATCCTTAGGAAAAGAATGGCTCTAAAATTTGGAAAGCTTTTCTGGTGGCTTGAGCTGGGATAGAGTTAATTTTCTTCACAGTGGCTAGTACAGGGCTGTGTTTTGGATTTGTGCAGAACACGGGGTTGTTAACACAGAGATGCTTTTGTTATTGCTGAGCAAGGCTTGCACAGAGTCAAGGCCTTTTCTACTTTTTGTACTGCCACACTGGGGAGCGGGCTGGGAGTGTTTGGGAGGTTGGGACGAGACACAGATGGGACAGGTGATCTCAACTGATCAAAGGAATATTCCAGACCATACGGTATCATGTTCAGTATACAAAGCGGGGGAAGAAGGAGGGGATACTTGAAGTGACACCGTGTGTCTCCCCAAGTAACTGCCATGTGTGATGGGGCCGTGCTCTCCTGGGGATGGCTGAACACCTGCCTGTCCATGGGAAGTGGTGAATGAATTGCTTCTTTTGCTTTGCTTGTGTGCATGGCTTCTGCTTTTCCTATTAAACTGTCTTCATTTCAACCTCTGAGTTTTATGCTTTAGCCCTGCCAATTCTCTCCCCAGTCCTGCTGGTGGTGGAGTGACTGAGTGGCTGCATGGGGCTTGGCTGCTGACTGGGTTTAAACCACAACAGACTTTAATCTCAAATTTCAAATCAATCTCCTAGACATGAATCAAAAATCATGCCATTGCACAAGTACTCACACTTTCAAAGGCACATCTGACCTGTCTGAAAGCTCACCATTAGCAGGCTATTGTCAACTCGTTGATAAGTTCAGTCCAGAGAAAGGGTGAAGGGTGCTCTGACACATTGCATTATGGTGTCCTGGGGCTTGTCTCTCTCCAATTTAGCCTCTGCTCACATTCCCTTTTAAAGAGTGAATGCTTTTCTCTAACACTTTACACTGCCAGTCACCTAGCAATCATTTGTCACTGACAAGTCTTAGGTCTTTCTCATTCCCTCTACTGCCTCCTGGGAAGGCTCCTGGAGAGATTATGTGCCACACTGAGCAACAGCAACCCTGTGGCCAAGAGAGTTCAGAGAGCAAGTCACGGGAAAGAAGACGGGCCAAACACAAGCTGTGAAAAACCTAAGCTGGAGACTGCAAACTGATGCCAAGCCTGAGAACACTTCCCATATTTCAATAAATCCTGTGCAAATTGCCTGCAAAGTCTCTGCTAACCTGCCCTACCCGTCTCACTCGTTTTGAAAGCTGTTTCACAAAATAATGATCTACCACATGACCGGAAATGCTCTCTCAAATGCCTGCACAATACTGAACGAAACTAAGTGTCATGAAAGCTAATTTCCTTCAGAATAAATACAGAAACATTTCATGTTGTGGATCATGTAGAAAGTCTTAGCAAATTAATGCAATCTTAACTTTCATAATATATCCTTGTCAGACAGGAATGAGAAGCTTTTCAGTTATCCTTATCACATATCAGTAATAACCAACACCAGTTGAAAATTTCCAATTAAAAAAAAAGAAATCACAATAGAAGCTTATAAATAATGAATGAGCAAAACCTTTTTCATGAATCTCATCCACTTGCAGGCAACCATTTCTTTGTTTAAAGACAAAAATGCTGAGATTAAGAATCACAGTTCAAATAAGGAAGAAAATGTCAGGTCAGATAGAAGATTATTTTTCAGCAGAAGCTGCCAGAAAAGAAAGAATCAAGGAAGAAAAATATGTTACCTTTGCAAGAATTTCAATGGCAACAGTTTTTACCCTTGTAATTAGAGTTTGTTTTGCCCTAAGAAATACTACCTTCATCTTTAACTGCTGCATAGCTATTTCTTTCATTTAAAGTTTTATTTATGTGTTTTATTTGTGAAATCCTGGATTTCGCTGCTTTGGAAACATATACACAGCATACAGGAAACCTTGAGTTATGAAAGCAGTATATATAGCAAGTGATAATTACTCCTCATAGCCAGTTCTCTGGCTGTAAAATTTTCAGTCATCCACAAATCAAAACAGGCAGAAAGGTCAAACCAGACAAAGGCCAAACAGGGCATCCTTCGAGTCAGGATAAAAGCTAAGGAGTCTTAACCCTGGGTGTATTTCACTACGCTAGTAATGGTATTTAGCTAAAAGGACACAGCAAGCAAGTAAGCAAGTAGCACATAAAGTATCATTAAGTAACCTGAACCTCATAAAAGAATCTAGTAATTTTGTAGCCCAAGAAGATTTTTCTATAAAAAGTCCAAGAGATTGCATTTTTACGAGCTTACAGATATTATTTTTACTGATCCTTTAAAGCTTTGTTGTCACCTTCCTTATTATACTTCTGTCTCTGATTTGGTTTGTTAAACTGACTTCTAGCTCTACACGGAAATTTAGTAATATAGTTCATACGGATTTAACACCTAAATATATTGTTAGTTAATTACATATTATTTATCAAAGAGATATATGATGAAATAAAAAAATAAAGACTGTGTTTAAAAGAATTATTTCTTAAAATGTGAGTTGTTAACACGATCATTATAGCTTTCATTCAGGAAACTGAGAAAGGTATAAACAAATATAAAGAAATGAAGGCAGATCATCCATGAAGCATAAAAATGGTTGCGATGAAGCAAGTGAGCAGAGCTTACATTAATTCTTCTGAATAGAAGTTCCTGTTTCTTAGGATGCTTAATAAAATCCTTGATAGTTTGAAATGAGCTTGTACATGAGATCACGCTTTTTTTGGATTTAATAATTGTTGCACAAAAACTTGACCAGTACCAAACTGTATAACCTGAACTCTATGTCAGTAATTTGAATCAACTCTATTAAGTAAGTTAAAAGATAAAAATATATATTTAAGTGGGCATGGTATGATTATATTCTAGGATACTTGCAATAACTGCAAAATCTTAGTCTAGCCAAGGGTTCTTCTGTTCTACTGTTCATTGTCTTTTATGATTTGATTAACTTTTCAGAGAATGCAAATCCTCATCATTCGGGGAGTTTATTTGCCAAAACAAATTAGCCTTTAAAGCCGAATGGTTTAACTATACCTATGTTCTTTAATATTGATATCTAAATGTAGCATGGTCTACAAATATTGATATTTATACCATTTATCACTTGGAATCACCTCTTCCTGGCAGAGTCCAAACCCAGCAGGCTTTTATCGACTCAGAATTTACAGTGGGAAACAACACAGTACATGTAAAACTACAGGCAGCAATCATGAGAAGATATTTTCTTAATTACTAAATGATAACTCCATCACTCACTTGTGTCGTACACTAATCCATTTTCTACAGTGGATGTGTGAGGGAATCAGCCTGTGCAGGCTTGGGCTGACTTCCCAGGAGAACTCCCAGGAGCTTCCCAGGTTGGAAAGGCCATCCAGGCAATGACAGGTTTGGACATGGATGCCACTGATCTGCAGAGAATCCCCCTGGCAGCAGCCCAGGGCCCAGCAGCAGCTCCATCTGTCAGAGTCTCTCTGGGAGAGGGACAGCTGAAGGCAGGACCGTGGAGGGGGTGGAGGTGCCACTGAGAGAGGCGGTGGCCACGTTCTGAACTTGATTTCAGAGCGCTGAAAAGTCAGAGACCATGAGGCACAATCCAAGATGCACCATGACACTGCACTCATTCAAAGGTAAGGGACAGCGAACCACAGGACTGCAGTGTACCCATTTCAAAAATCTATAGTGTTTCCTAAGAAACCCAAGATGACAGAGCATTAGTGTAACCACATCTTTTTTCCAAGGGGAATAAATGCAATTATTATATCCCTAGTGCCCTGAAAACTCAGTCTGAATGTGCACTCAGGAGAGTCTGGCAAAAGAAGGATTTGAATCATTACCAAATTATCAGATTTTTTTTTTTTTGTTAAGCCGAAAGTTACTCATGGACTTAAGTCAAATCTACCAAGCAGTGTCATTTAGGGAAGAAAAAACTGGGAATAGCACTGCTGTCAGTATTTTCTGACTTACCAGGGTAAAGTACACATGCAGCTGAAAAATGCCTAATCCCAGTTTCTGTCTGCTAGCTCAGCACTTAAGCTTTCCATACAAACATGACAGATGATGTGATAGAGGATACCCTGACAGGAAAGACAGGGTCCCCAGGGACCTGGATGACCCTGACTCCAGCGCAGCTACACACTCTGATTGAATGAGAGAGAAGATCAAGGTGACCTTTTCCTCCTCTGGTATGCCTAATTTTCTAGCATTTCATTTGATTTCCTTGTGTACGCCCAAAAGAAATGTTTTACTACAACTACCTAAGCCCATTACTCACGTAACTGAAATTCTAAATTCAATGTGGAGTATCAATTATTTTTTGCAGTAGAAAAAACAAATTTAAAAACCCGCATTAGTTACTTAGAAAGCCTGACGTGATTACCTTTTCCCAGAGACGCTTTTATTCTCAGTGTGCACAGCACAACAGTAGCCCTGGTCTGTGGGCAGCTTCAGCTGACGTGCACACGGCTGCTAATTCTCTGCCACTGTGTTTTCGGTGGCCGGTCAGATGTACAGGATGAGCTGCATAACGCAGTTCTCCTTTCGAGGGCTGGTCAGCCCTTACTAATTTAAAGGATAACCAAGCTTAGGTGCACAGCATGACAGAAACAAGAATGTCTCCCAGCTCAGAAGATGTGTGCTTGACCAAAGGAACATGCCAGCAATCATGCCTCCCAGCAAGGTTGTTTTCCCACTGCTTAGCAAGGCATGCCTGCTTTCTGCTGATCTCACGCCATGCAGAGAAGAAACACAAACTCCGTTATGGCACATTTGGATGCATACCTATGAATATATGATTAGGGCCTTCCCTCACCTTCTGTCAGGGCTGTGTTCCCCTCCCCTGGCAGAGGAAAGCTCAGCAAATGCTGAGCAGCCTCCCAGATGGCTGTGTCTGCTCTGCTCCAGCTGAGAGGCCCTAAACCAAGATGCTCTGGCTTCTTCCTTACATACTGCATCCTTAAACTTTTACAGAGTTAAGAGGGTGTTATTTAAAGGTTGTCGTTTCACAGTTACCAAGCCTGAAACGGGAGGAGAGCAGCAGCTGCTGTGCATATTATGTGTGCTAGATCTGAACTACTCATTATGTCCTTGAATAACCACTCTTGCCATTACACCAGGTGCCCTGTGAAAGCACTGTAGCTCATGAAGAACATTCTTCACAATTCAGGGTCAAGTCCAAAGGCAGAATTCCCACTGTCCTCATCCTAAGATACAAAATAGGAGAGTTGAGGGAGTGGTGAACACATTCATACAATGCTGCAAACTCTATGCTCTTTCCTGTCTTATGATTTGTACAGTAGCTGCCAAAGTTTCTTCCTGTACAAGAAATGCAGTTTTGAGTCATCCAGGCTGGTTTATTCCAAATACTTTATTCAGGAAGTGTAAGGGAATAATTCAGGAAAAACTTTAGAGCAACAAAAAGCCCACTTGTGCTGTAACCTGCAACTGCAAGCAAACCCTAACTGAGATATGGGGAGACTACAAAGGCCCCCAAGTATTGATACCCTCCCTAGATCACTGTTTCAGTTTCTGCTGCTGAGATGAACAAGAGAGTTGTCACTCAAAGACCCACTGAAAGCCAGAGACTTTGAGACTTTGGAGATCTAGCCTTCCCCCAGCAATCAGCTCCCCCGTGCAAAAGTCACACGGGATCACAGATTGGATTTCCTTGTCCTCAGGGAGGTACGCTGTGCTCCCATCAGGGACAGGCTTCTCACTGCTGCCATTAGGAACTGCACACTAGGGAGTGAGAGAACAACAAGTGTTAAACAATGCAAGGATGCCCAGCTAACCCAAGAAATACACAATGCTTAGAGTGAGAAAAGTGTGGGCCTGACTGCGAATTTCAGTGGTTTAGGATGATAGGAAGGGTCCTTAAAGATCATCTAGTTCCAATGGGCAGAGATGCATTTTACAAGTAGTATTGCCTGCTGGGAAACTCCTCTTCAAAATCTGTGTTTCTTGTCTGTCTTTTTGACCCCCATGTCTTGCAGAGGCTAAGCCCACATTACACCTCCGTATTGCTACGGAGTGGTCTCTCCCCACATCACTGTGTCAGAAAGTTCTCCCTTTACCAAGACCCCACTGGCCCCTGGTCCTCTCCCCCCTCCCCTCCTCTCTCCCACTGACCCCTGTTCTGTCACTCAGCCTTCCCTCTACCCCCCAGCCCTCAGATCATTGGCTTCTGATGCTCTGCCCGCCCCTGGCACCCCTTGGGGTAAAACTGTGCACGCGATTGTTCTTTGCTCCTTGCCTCTGTTCCCCTTTGAGTGCATTTGTTCTCAGTCCGTGGTACGGACCCAATAAACGCCTTGGAACTGCACGCAAAGAATCCCTCCTGCCTCTTTGTCTCCGGCTCGCACGCAGACCGTGTGTGAGTGGCTGCTCGCGCCCACCTGCGAGGGTGAGGCTGTGTGCACACATGGGTGCTAGTGGGGCACCACCAAAGTGTCTCCACGAGGGACGCTGCGGGAAAAACGCGGCATTGGTCCATCGACACCACGCACCGTGACACCCACGAGGCCACCTGAGAAGTCTGGAAAGTTTGGGTTGCTTGCCAGGCAGAGGGATGCTGTGAGGCTGTAAAACATGTGGGAGAGACCCAGAGCCTGGGGTGCAGGTGGTGAGGCTGTGAAGCCCCATGACCTCAAGCACTGGAGGAAAAATGATCACGCCCCACTCAGTTCTCACAGGCTTTAAGAGACGGATCCAGGAGATGGAACCCCTCACAAAAGGCTGTTGTCTACAAAAGAAGTGGTGGGGTTTCAAACACCAGCATTTGAAATGTTTTGTGTAGCAGCCCAGTCCAACAGACCCCTACGAGGATATTTCTCACTTCATAAATCTCCATTTGATGCCTTTTTTGTTTTTCTAATGTAAATATATGTGAACTGTATGTCATGATGAGACCAAAGCACAGGATAATGGCCAGTTCAGAATTTAGCCCACCCTGATCCAGGCTCTTCATGTTGATAGAGTCATTCGACTTCCTCCAGATGCTACCAGTACATTTTAATAGGATGAAATCTAGTCTTGTATGTCCAAGGAGACACAATAAAGAGGCTTTTACACCTGCCAGGTTCAGCAGAAAGGAGGATATGACATCG
Source organism: Platysteira castanea (assembly GCA_013397175.1). Lineage (NCBI taxonomy): Eukaryota > Metazoa > Chordata > Aves > Passeriformes > Platysteira > Platysteira castanea. The sequence goes on from VYXC01013172.1 coordinate 835,690, forward strand.
ATTTATTGACATTATTTTATTCTTATACACATCCCAACTCCACAAGGGATTGGAGAGCATGTCACTTCCTTCTCCATCTCACTGGAGAAGAAAGGTGCTCATCAAAGTTATCATATCACAAAAGGAATGAAAAACAGAAAATACCGTTAAGTAAACATCGGCTACTATTTACATAAAACTGTGAGAAAGAATCTGACTCCAAGGTTAAAAACAGAAGGCTTACAGAATTCCAGGGCAACAGTCTTGAATTTCAAAATTTATCACCACTACTATTTAATTTTTTTTTCATTTTCAAATCTAATTATGTTAAAACTTACAGAGGAAAAAAAACCCCAAAATTAATAATTTTGCAAAAGAAAATTCATTAAAAAACTATTTTGGTTTGGTTAGATTTGGGTTCTTTTACCTGTAAGCTGATCCTGTATTCAAGAGAAAAGAAACATATTCCAACTGGAACTGGTTAAAAGTCAAAGTTCCAGAGAAATAACTCCTTTTTCCTGCTGCTTCAGCAAACCTCCACTTGCTTTAACCTGCTTTGAGTAATCTCTTTGTACTAATCCACTGGAAAAAAAAAAAAAGGATGAAAAAGGCCCAAGAGTGATTTTCTTTTAACACTAATTAGGAGCAACACGTTTTACTGAGAGCAAAAAAATTGGTGTAGGAGACTGACTAAGATACAAAGAACAGTTTTAAAGTGAAACTCATTGATTTTACCATTAATGATTGCTTCAAATTTTTTCCCAAAATATGGTATACATCATTGTGCTGTTTCATTTTAAATTCTGATTTATTTTTCCTTTTATTCCTTCATCTGGAGTTTGAATAGCTACAGGAAGCAGACTAACATTAAGAGAAAAAGCCTCCCATGGAAAGCTACAGACATTAAATTATAATTACTCTAAATAATAAAGGACTTAATAATTAATATAGAGCAGTTATATAATACACCTGACAGATAGCTCTGGCATAAAGTTGCGTGGCAAAACACAGCCAAGCACACAAGCATTTATGCATAAGCAGAGCATTGTATTTGTGCATAACATTAAATACAGTCCTCTAAGAGTTTCCAGAATTAAAACTGATACTTTAGGTACTAAGAGAAAACTGTTTGACAAGACACTCCTAGTTTGAGAGAATCTATTCTGCCCAGAAAATTGATAGTATACAGCAACACTGTTTTGCTAGGACAGGATTTATGCCTGTAGGAGTGAAATATAATATAAGGCAAAAATCCTTGAAAAGCTGATTAAAACTAGAAAAGCAGAAGTATGCATTTTTTTCTTATGTATGACTGTTGCAGTATGAACCTGAAGAATTACAGAAATTTTTCAGGTTGCTTGGGCATAAAATACTAGATCAAATAACCTCCGTAAGATGCACAAAATTCTGGAAAACTGCTGTATAAAACTGATGTAATTGATTTTTCATTACAAATCAGAACACAAAAAATGGCAGGGCTTTAAGTGAGAGGGATATGTATCTAACTGATCTAACATAAGTTTTTGCCTTTTGGCTGACACAATGTTAAAATCTTATGTGTGTGGTAAGTAAAGCAAGCTTGTTTGGAGTATGAGAGTAAGCAGAATTTTGGAAGCAGGTAATGCTAAACACACTTAAAAAATATTTTTAAAAGCTTTTCCCTGAAACTGATAGCAAAGTATTAGTATTAGCTAACTACAAAAGTCAGTTGTCCCAATAACTTTATTTCTGACGAGTCTGAAAGTCAAAACCACAGTGATTAAACTGTGAGACGGGGTTTTAAAGCTTACCTGAAGTGAGCGAGTACAGATCTCAGTGCATATGCATCTGAGGAACTGCTACCTATCCCTTGATATTTACAGCATTTGATGGAAATTTAAGTCATAGAATGTTTCCAGAAGAAAAAAAAAAAAAAGACTGGAACAGAATGATAATCTATATCACATGTTTTGTATAGTTAGAGCTACATACTTGACCATAAATCTTTAACTACCCAAATTTTAAGAACCTCAGTACAAAACTGTATTTTAAAAGTACTTAAACTTAGGCACAAGTTTTGTCTCTTCACTCTTATAAACAATTCCTTCTTCTGCAATAGCACGTACAGATTCACGGGAGCTATAAATGCAAGTCAAGTGCTCTTACTGATTTTCAGCAAAAGATGTAAAAATGTTCTCTTGCTTCCCTGTGTTTTGGGTAGGTACAGAAAAATCTAGCACAAGTTTCTTGTTTCTAGATTTAAATAACTTTGATTGAAACAAGAACAACGGGATGTAAGACGATAAAGGTCAAAACTCATGAGCAAGCAGCAGGCCATAAACGTATGAAACACAACCTAGAGAAGAAATCACACTTCTTGTGTGGGACCAGTCCCTGGATCTTCACTTGCATATTTGGAAATCTGGGACCCTCAACTTCCAGCTACAGTCTTTTCTTTATTCTTGATGCCCTCCTCTCCTCAATGGTCTTACCATCCGATTTTCTAGGAGGAACAGAGATGTCCTGGTCATGGTCCTGGAAGAACCAGTACCAGGAAAAAGAAGAGACAACAGAGGGGCCAGGATTTATGGCACATATTGCAGAGCTATTGCTAAGGTTTGCCTTGGGTTTAAGCCCACCCTGTTTAAATCACTTTTTCACTCAGCCAGACCATGTTAGTCCTCACTGCAGCAGTGCCATGAGTGAACATGGGGGAAAACACAGCTGCTGAACAGAACCGCGCTTGTGTTGCATCTTCCTCTGCACTGGCCTAGCTGCAAGAGGAGTTGCTGGCTCCTTTTCAATCACACCATTGATGGGGAGAGCTCTGCTGTTTGGCAGCACCTCTGTTTTCCATGTGCAGCACCAACTTGCTTTGCCTTTGCTCTGCTGAATTATTTCTGGTGCGCACCAGTGGATATATTCCTAGAAATGGAAGTTTCTTAGTAAAATGGAAAATATTCTATAACTCATGTATCCCATTCATGGACTGTTTCTGCAGATGCTTTTCAACCTCGAGCTGTAACGAATAAGATTATTACAATTCACAGGGAAAGCAATTCTCACTTCTGCAACTGGTATTGAGACCATGTCAACCTGCTGCATTACTTGGGTTGTTTCATTCCTGTGCAGAATGCCCCCAGGCATTCTGGCAGATTTTGAAGCTGCTGTTTTATTCAAGGGTAGCACATCGTGGGTTTTCTGGTATTTCTTGTGTGTATGTGGGAGGGACAGTGGTGCTACCATGAAAACTTCATGGACTCTTCTGGACTAGATATTAATGATACAATCCTTTCCGGTTCATGCTCCTACTCTGAAAATACTGAATCTTTTCACAGCTTTGATACAGGCCCCACCCCACCCCCTTCAACATAACAAAAATCCTTTGCAAGACCAGGAGAACTGACAAGAGAGACCGGCAAGCAGGCTGACACAGGTACAGCTGTAGGACACACACAGCTCAGTGGTCAGGTCAGGCAACCGTGCTGAGCCTGATGAACAGGAGCCAAGCTGGTGGGAGGCACAGAGAAATGATGGGAGGACACAGACACAGCCTCGCCACGCTTCATTGCCAAAAGTTATAGCATGTCATCCTGGAGAGACCAGCGCCCTGAGAGACAACTGTGTATATCCTCAATACTTGCATATCTCTAAAAGAAATACTACGTACAGGCATTTTCACCTGCTGTTAAGTCCATAATCTCATATCTGTCTAAGTCTCTCAAAGCAATACAACTCTTTGGGGTATTTCTCTGCCATTTTGAAGTTTTCCAGAAACGGTTCAGAGAGAGAGTGACAGGTATCATTCAGCTAGGTCCAGTTCAAAAGTAGTGATTCACCAACAGAACAGCGTAACTACTTGGTTTGAGACTTTTGTTTATAAAACTGTCCTTCTGAGTTTCCTGAATTTGACTATGAAAATGAAGTAATGAACAAACAGAAAATGTAAACTGACACTGCATTTTTGATTATATATACATATGTTGTTTTTTTTTTTTTTTTTAATTGGGGCATGATGTTCTCAGATGTACTGTTTTTATTTCCTTCAGTGGGGCTTTTCATACCTCAGGAGATTTTTACAGGACATGCTGCAAAACCTCTGTGGATGAAAGATAATTGCATTCAATTGAAAACAAAAGCTAAATCTATCATGATCTAGCTTGTGCATTGTCTGTTTCCTTCAATAGCTGACACTGGTTTTGTGAAAACCCACTCACTGACTTTAGTAAGAGAAATTGGGTAAATCTGTTTTGAAGAGGTCCAATTTCCTGCTCCTATTTTTTTAATAAAAGCCTCCTTTACACCCCATACAAACCTTCCATTGAGCTTAAACATAAAATTACCTGCTCTCTGATACCCAGTAATATGCTTCTAAATCATCTAATTCTCATCCACTTGAAAATAAAAATTATTCTATACCTTGACCTAGCCTAGAGTGTAATTTAACAATCAAGAAAGCACTATACACATAATTTGAAGTGGTGAAAAACCATCTGAATTTCTCTGCTTCTTGCATGAGACGCTTTCTTAGAGGAACCTGTGTATGACTAATTTAGTTCTACATCAGAAAGAAAACAGGCCCTTTGAAAATGAATTTGAACAGAATTATCACAACAAATTTTGTAAGAGCATTCTAGATAAGATGATATTTTTCTAAAATTATATTACGATAGCTTTTATAGCAATCATAAATAAAAGAAAGTTTTAAAGCCATTTGGACTGTCTCCAAATTAAATTACATTTTTTTTCAGTATTTAATTTTTGGTGGAAACAAATAATGAATTAATGAAATCAACTTATAGGTTTTAATACTGCATAAGTGATTTTTTCTTACTATGAGTAAATTTATCATGCAACTTCATTTGATTGTCAAGCAAAACTAATAAATACAAAATATAACTTTTGAAATATTTGATCTCTTTCCCAGATGTTAAACAGGATTACTACATACAGCAAAATTCAGTAAATGTTAAATTTTTTTTAGAAGAAACATTTAAAATTATATACTTATAACCAAACATAGCATTTGGTTTGGGTTTTTTTTTTGTTGTTGTTTGTTCGGTTGGTCTGTTTCTGTAGAGCTGATTGTCAAAATATTCTGTGTCAGTAACAAATCTGATAAGAGGGAGAGACACAGGAATCTCTGCTGAGGTGTCTAGATACCAAACTGGCTTGCTGCTCTGAACAGGAACAAGGGGACACAGTCAGCCACAGCTCTCCTCCAAATCTAAGACAACAAGCAATTAGCAAGGTGCCTCAGGGAGCCCACAAACTCTCCAGAACCCAGGTATGACAATAACAATTTCTGTGCTTCTAAAATGCACTCCAAAGCTGAACCCATCAGCCTGAGGTGACACATCCCACAAGACTGCTCACGACAACTTTCTGCTGAAGACATAAGGCACCACACACAAGAAAGGCACCTTTTCACAGGCTGTTGGGCCACCAACTTAGCACCTTGGTTCAGTCAGCTGAGCTTTGGCATCATAAACACACAAATTATCAGACTTTTATCTATTAACAAAACTAATTTGCTCAATTTTTTAGAGCAAATTGTTATTCCCAACCAGCCTTAAAGTCAGCCTAATGGGTGAAAAATGTGGATGAATATTTCCATTCACGGTTCACCGTACAGAGGGTAAGAAGTGCAACACAGCCTGGTGTTGACGACCTCCCTGAAAGCTTCCTGGTTTCTGGATGGTGTCCTGTTGGGCATTTACCACGATTCGCAGGTACGAGAAACCTTCATGCACCAACAAGTTAGTAAAGTCTCCCTTGTCCTACTACAATAAGTCATTCAGGGTGATATACCTACCAATTCTACAAACTGAGGAACTAGTCTTCAGATTTGCTGTGTTGTCCAAATTATTGTGCTGGGGAGGAATCTAAAATGAATTTAATCTTAATTTGCATTACTAAAAAATACAGTTTGATCTTTCTCAGCTTTCTCAGCAAGTATTCTCATATTTACAGATTTAATTTTGTTTGATTTATTTTTCAGCAGCACCAAATTACTTTTGTGAGATCTAAAGCTAGTAAATAACAAGTGTCTGAACTTGTTATATTTTTATATAACTAAACTTTATATAACTATACTTTATATACTAAACTTTATTATATGGGAAGTTACTGAAGATTTTAAACCTACAGAAGAGGCAGCTGGGTAGTGCTTGATTAACTTTTTATAATTGCAGTAGTTAATTCCTCCCTTTTATAGCCACTAGACTCTTTATTAGTTAGAGGATGATCTGGTGGGATTCCTCTGTCCAAACTTTGATGGGTATGGTGTAGACTTCTATATCACAGCTACCTTGTCCAGAGTCCCAGTCAAGAAGTTGAGGAAAACAGGCACTTCTTACAGAGCATGATTTGCTTGATTTCCCATAGATACATAACCAAAGGATAAGATTAAGTTTCATTCTGGAGTTGCCTGCATCTTTTTTTCAGGTGGTTCAAGACAACTTGCCCAGATGCAAATATCTGGGTAAGTTGTTTGAATTTTCATGGATATCACACATAACACAGACTTCATCTTGTGAGATGACCACCTTACAAAAGAATGGTGAAGGAAAACAAACACAGAGTTGATAAATTATTCCCTTCTTACACAACGATTTATCACACGTAGTAGCATAGCTTTGAAAAGAGTTGAAGGACAAATGTTTGGAAGAAAGGTTTTCAAAAAGGCCACTAAAGAAAACAGCTCACAAAAAATAATCCTGCTGTCACTTACACCTGTACAAATAGAGTGCAGCACACAGGTAACAAAAACCGAGCTCAGCCAAAGATGACTCCTGTTGCACTGATATATTTGGGCTTAAGATTTTTCTTGAAATTTCCTACCATTTAACTAGTTTAAGCTAACTCTACCTTTTCCTGTTAATAAAGTAATTCAAAGGTCTATAACTGTTCAAATATAAGTTAAGGAATTTCCATTTCTGTTTCCACTTGTGTTGGCCAGGAGATTCAACGACCTAGGCACCAAGGTTCAAACCAAATATGGGCAGAGTTAACAGTGCAAATATATTCTAGATCTGACCCAAAACTTTTTTTAACAAGAAGGAGGAATTTCTGCTAACCCCACTTAGCCTCCCAGGTCAGTCACAGGAACATTCCTCTGAGATACATTAAATAAGGGTTTAAGTTCTGTCTCAGAAAAATCTGGATGACGAATCCAAACTCAGCTCTCCCCAGTTTAGATGAATTTCTGAGCTCCTGGACTATTACTATGCTCTTTCTTTGTGGTTATTTAGTTATTTATACATAGCAAAAAAGAATAAGCATGAAAGACTTAGAAATTCACCCCAGATACATCTCAGGAGCAGTTCAGTAACTTCAGAATAAAGGAGGTTTTGATGCAAATTCCTGCTTCGCATTGAGCAAAGGATAGAACTACATCTGAGTTATGCACTTTTTATGTCGGTGGTCTGTCTGCTATGCATGGGGACATCCTGAGCAAAGTTGCATCTTGTAAGAAAACAATTTGTCCTGAGGTGTTAGGGCTTAGATGTGGCTTAGATGTCCCACATTTTAGTCTAAGTCCAGAGCAGACAAATGCTGGTGTAAATATGGGCATGCAGGGAGTTAAAGGTCAAGAAAACACCTGAGGAACAGCTTGAGGATATACATTTTTACTATTTAATTGGTAAACTAACTAAAATAGTTTTCAAATAAATCCATAATATTAAGTTATCAAATAGAACAAATATATTATTCAATTTTGGAAGTTCTTTTTCACCTGGCAAGCACAGTCAATTTGTACATGTGTCAAAACCAAAAAAACAAAAAAACCCAAAAACCAATCAAACAAAAAATACCCCCCAAAAACTCAAATAAACCCAAAAACCCCATTCAAAATGACACATGATTAACTGTATAGACACTTTAGCCAGAACAAAATTCTATGTATGTTGCCCTGGTTTTTGCTAAGCCTTCTGTTTTTAACCTTGGAGTCAGATTCTTTCACACAGTTTCATGTAAATAATAGCCAATGTTTACTTAATGGTATTTTCTGTTTTTCATTCCTTTTGTGATAAGAGAACTTTGATGAGCATCTTTCTTCTCCAGTGGGATTGAGAAGGAAGTGACATGCTCTCCAATCCCTTCTGGAGTTGGGACAGGTATAAGAATGTGAGATATGTCAATAATAAAGATTATTCCCTCCTTTCAGCTAAACCTGGCAGGTGTGAAAGCCTCTTTATTGTGTCTTCCCAGACACACTATGTATACCTTTTTCATTTGTACTCCTCGGAGAAGGCATTGCAACAGACCGTCACATGCCTGGTATAACTTCATTTCTTGAAGTTTTGTATTTCATGTGCCTCAAGAACATAATTTCTATATTTAGGTACTTAATATTAACGTTAGTTCAGATCATATACTATAAGATCAAAGTAGGCTGTGGATCAATACCTTAAAAATTTAAAAGCTGCTACAGTCAGATGAATATTTAATCCATGTGCAATACAAGGTGTCTTGCATTGTCTGTTGCATTACAGGCTTGACTGTGTGAGATGCTGAAAGTCCTGAATGCCCAATCAATTTAACATTTCAAGATGGATTCAGAACTTTTCTGTATCAGGCTCAGAATTTACAACGGAACAACTACACTATCTTCATAAAGCACTGCTTAATTACAGCATGTACACAGCAGTAATTCATCATACCATAAGCTATTGCTGATTAAAACCTGTAAGCTGGTTTTAAAACCTTGCGCACTCATTATAATCAACAGTAGGGAAGGATTCCTAAAGGCTTGACCCATTTCCAATGTAATTTGACCCAATTCAGTGTAACGCAGCTTCATTTATATTTTATCTGTTGATTGGGTTTTATCCATCTAACAGATCAGCTATCGATTTTTATGTAACAGCAAAGTTTATAGAACCATTCCAAATGAAAAAGAGAAACAGCTATTGTTCAATTTTGTTTGTCCTTGGTCACTCCATCAGGATTAATTATCCACTATCATCTAGCTAGCTTGTTTGAAAAATGAAATGTGAATGGCATAACTGTCCTGGCAGCTTCTTCTACTACTTGACCATTACATAGAGTTACTTGATGATTTGGCCAATACGTAATCTAAATATTCCCCTAAGTCCTTCTCTACCCTCGTAGTTATGGACCACAGGCAAAAATCCCATCAATGAGAATGGCTGCTAAACTGTAGTATAGGTATGGAAACCAATCATGTGTACAAGCCAGGAAGCTTTCCTCCTGCTTCAGACCTTAATGAGGCACCCACATCTTTTAGTTTGGGAAATCTGCAGCAATTTCTTGAACAGCAATTCACAAATCCCAGATGAGGACAATTCCCAGAAAACTCATGCCATCTGAGAAAACGGAATACACAGGAGGATATTCTAGTCAAAGCATAAAGGAGTTTACCATTATTTCAGGGACTAATTGCTACTGCCCTCTACAAAGTGTGGAAAATACGCACATGGTGGTGACAGAGGACGTTCTATGATGCATATGTTGAATCTGAGATAACAATATATGCACATCACTGGGTTTTTTATACAAGATTTAACCAGTTGTAAAATTCCTAACATTTTTACCACAGGAAGAACTAACCTAGTTTTCAAGGTCTAGTTTTTAACAGTTCTCTGCTCTGGGAGGATACCAACAAAGATGAATAAAAAAAGATTGACAAAGGGAAGATTCAGAGAACCCGGAAGATTTTATTTCTTTTCTGTGCATCTTGCGCAGCCTTCCCATTTCTGTTTTAGTCAAGAAACTATTTGGAATGCTAAGTGGCAAACAATTTGACTGAATTAGAGTAACATTATGAAATATTTCAACTCTGTATTTCCATTTCCATCCTGAGCAATGTAAAGCAGGGACAGAATTTCACTTTCTTAATGCAAAGTGACTAAAAGCCACTCTATGACCTCATCTCTCACCCAGTTAAAATCAGGTCTGTCAGCACAGGCTATTCCAGTTTCCTTTTCTGGACCTTGAATGAGTTTACCTCAGCTGCTTGTAATTTTTCATTGCTAGAGATTTTTAACATTAGTAATTTTATACTTTAGAATGCAGGGAAAAACTATTTGTGAGCTTTCACCTATGATCCTGTAATTGCTGACTTTTAAGTACTTGGTTTATGACATGCAAATGTAACATTTCACTCCCCTACAACTGTCTTCCCACTTTTTGCTTGTTTTTAATACGAGTTGCAATGCCAAGATGAAAGGAAAGCAAACAAGAGGAGTATATGTAGACTTAAATAAAGCATAATATTTCATCCTAAATATATCCAAAATGATGAGAGTATGAGTGTCACCTGGAATGAATACCTTTTGAATGAGTGTAAATTACAGACAGTCATGAGATCAATTAATTATATTGCAATGAAGAATACTGATGAGCCACTTTTACACCTGTTCTTTTAGTCTATATATTAGTGAGCTGGTGAAAGCGCAAAGCAACGGATGCTGCTAAGGCCTAGAAATCATCTCTTCTCTCCATCCTTTGCATCTGCAGCTTGTAGTTATGTGAAGTTCAGGAGAAGCACTGCTAAATCTGGGGCTCCAACATGCATAATTTTAATGCATGCCAAGAGTCCACAGTTGGCACCAGCCCAAAGGCTTGAGTGCACCTTGCCCCCATTACCCATCCCTGGGCATGGCTGTGCTGCTTGAGGCAAGGAGGCTGCTCATAATTACAGAATCACAGAATCATTTAGGTTGGAAAAGATCTCCAAGATCATGGAATCCAACCTTTGACTGACCTCCACCTTGTCAACTTGACCACGGCACTAAGTGCCAGGTCGTCATTTCTTGAACTCCTCAAATCTGTCACAAAAGAGGCAGTACACATGTCTGTAGGATCTGTTGCCCAGCACCAGGAGGTATGTATGCAGACTGTGAAGGCCCAAAGCTACTCTTCCAGTACATCTGTCCATGGCCCTGTGGGATAGGAAGTCCTGCCAGGAATGCTGGTTGGACTGCTTTGCATGGGCGCATCTTCAGGCAGCAAAAAAGAGCCTTTTCTTCCAAGTACTCTGCCTGCAAGAGCAGCCAAGGTTTTGCTAAATGGAAGAGCTCCAGGCCAATTACTGCAAATAAATTGAACCTGACAGATCATTTAAGATAAACTTTTATTCCTTTTAGGATCTCATGCTAAGTAAATCTCAACATTAAATTTCACACAGCAGAGCTGAGGAACTTTGCAATGGTCTTACCTAGACTGTTATTCTCTCTTTCTTATTCAGTAAAAGAGCAAGAAAACATTATCATTATTCTGGAAAGATTTCCTTTGTCAATCACGACAAAGGTATAAGGGAGGAACAGCTTGGAAAAATGCTTACATGCTCAAATCTTCAGTTATGAAGCCAAGGGAGATGCATTTTTCTGACTACTACATCTTACAAAAGTTAGGTTTTGGCTTTGCTCCGTTTGGGATGGGGCATGTCTAGGTTTACTTGGCTGCCAGCAAGCTTCACAGAATCACAGGATATTCTGAGTTGGAAGGGACCCACGTGGCTCATCAAGTCCAGCTCTTAAGTGAATGGCCCATTTGGGGATCAAACCCACATCCTTGGCATTATTAGCACTGTGCTCTGACCAGTTGAGCTAATCTTTGGGAAAATCCACCTTGGGTAGCATTTTTGAAATGCCTGGGTAACTTAGAAATTGAGATTTATAATTCAGTTATCTTTCCCCCTAACACTTTATCTTTTGTATTCCTTTCTTTTAATCAGCCTCTTCCATACAAATAGATAGATCATAGAGGGCTAAAAAAAACCCCTTGAACTTTCACTAAAAAAAGGTAATTGAAACATGTATTAATAATATATTAGTAATAATAAGGGAAATGGAAGCACAAGTCCCACTCAAGCCCAGAGGAGGGATGAAATATTTAACTTACATGACGGTCCATGGCATCAGTAGGGCATTCTATGTCCAAAGGACCCCTATCTACACATTTATGGCTTGTGAGCCCACTGTCTTTTCCAGAACTAATGCTTCTGTGAACCCCACTTGCTCCAGTTGGAGCCCACAGTTGGAGTTATGTGCACCACTGATTTTAGCTAGCACAGTAAATCAGATGAACTAAAGCTACCTGAGTCTTTCAGGGATTAAAATAGTCCTAAAGTGCTGAAAAATGAACGAGTAACACACAGGCAATAATCTAGCATTTGGCTACAAGTTATCACTTAGGTTGTCAGCTGAATTCATCAAACCTGGATATGAGCAGTTAAAAAGATTTTGATGATTTATAGCGCCTGCATACAACTGCAGCCCTAAATCCAACTTAACATTTTCCGGGTGTGAAAATTCACAAATGGTTTTTTAAAAATTCTGTTCTCTTCTCTCAATTCAACAAGCCCTTTGTGCATTTACTGACCTTTGGGATTCACACTTCAGAGACTGTTCAAAGTCTTTTCCTCTGGAGAGGGGAAGCACAGACTAAATACGTGGATAAGTCCCTCATTTTTATCAGGCCGTCTGCCATTTACTAACACAGCACAAATGCAACATTCGCCTGCTGTCACATCAGACTGCCACAGCCATGCTCCAAATGTCACATTAGCAGAGTCAGGTTAAAATCACTTTGTGTTACAACACTTTCTGCACTGACCTTTTGAAGGGCCAGAATGAGAAGGAAGGAAGGCTTAGTCCCCCTTTCGCTGTGCAGGGAGCCTCTCCTTATTTTCTCTCCTAAATGTGAGAAACACATGCTTCATATTCAAGGGGGAGTTGTCAGCTTTCATGAACATGTGATATTCCTGCAATCCACCGAGCTCTCCGTGGCTCCATCTTATGGCCTGTGTGGTACAAGCAGTATTTTAAAAGAGTAAAATGGATTGCTTGAGGGTTAGGGTCTGTGTATGTCAGACACCTTTGTCTTGAGGAGCACAGGGATCTGCTTCCCCTGATGTACTCAGCTTTCCATTTTGACACAGGTCAGGGCAGTATGTAGGGCTGTTTGCCTCACCAGACTTATAAATAACCTGACCTTTTAAAATGGCCAAACAGGGTATGTGTGTTACTAATTTAGATCCTATAGCATACTTTGAACAGAAGCAAGGATCCATCATGACTATATTAGAGATGGGAATATATGTCTCCTAGGGAAGAACTATCCAGCCTGCTCAGTGCAAAAGCAGAAGAACTGGAACAGACTGGAATGGACTATCCAGGGAGATGGAGGAGTCACCATCCCTGGAAGTGTTCAAGAAATGACTAGGCCTGGCACTTAGTGCCAGGTTCACTTTGACAAGGTGGTGATTAGTCAAAGGTTGGACTTGATGATCTTGGAGGCTTTTTCCAAATTAAATGGCTCTATGAGTTTAGGGAATAGCCTTTCAATGAGGTATTGCTCTCTTCCTCCTCCTTCAAACTAGTCTTTATTGGTAGATCTGAGATGATTTGCAGTGGCCAAGACACTGACAGGGTGACTGTCCCCATGCTTCCCATGTCATGTGGGGCTTCTGAGCCCACCCAGTGAGTTCAGTCAAGCCCCCAAAGTAAATTGATTGTTATACACAAGAGATTAACCAGTAAAGACTGTACAGTCTGTGAAGGTCAAGCATGGCCTGGATAGCTCTGAATTGGATATGCAGAAAGCAGCTCAAGGAGGAAAAATGTGTCCATGGCATAAAGGTTAAACAAAGAGGGAAGGAATAAAGGGAGAACACAGTGAGGAATCAAACAGCTTTGTGTCAGTAGCTGGGGATCATATAAAATAGCACTTAGTTTTATGTACAAATGACAGTTCCCTATATCTCTGCCTGACCCTGTTCCTTACACGAACAGTATTAATTCAATACATTTTTCATTCTGGCAGTAGTTTGAACTAAATCACTGTTAAATCATCTGTGGTGGAACCACTTTGTTACAGGTAGATGTACTAGATCAATCTAATGAAATAATTTTCTTATGAGGAGTTCATCCCTTGTCCTCTATAATCATTTAAGGAAAAAATTATACATGCGCTGCAGTTGAAGATAACAAATACCAAGATGGATGGAATTTCAAACAGACATTTTTCTCAACAGTTCACACTCATGTTCTCCCTTTGGTTTTAATTTTTGAAATAGTAACTCAAGAGTAGGAAAAGTATGACCCAGTCCTTTCATTCCCGGGGCAGGGGGACATTAGGGTCCATAGTAAGCTTTAAAAAAATGTTTTGCCTAAGTCCAAAATGTCTGGGGTGTGGCTGTTGTGGGTCTTTCAGACTCCCAGACTCTGTAAGAGAAAAGTCTGAAATATGTGATTATTCTAAGTCAAAATATGTGATTACAAAGGGTCTATATTGACTCTTGGAACAGAGAAATGGAAAGCTACTATTTCCTGAACTGGCATCGCCACTTCATTTCTTTTCAAAAAGAGGGAGCAACTCAGTAAAATTCACTGAAAATAAACAGAGAAATGTTTATCACAGATGTGTAACAAATTCAACATAATTATATTAAATAACATGATTCAAGCCAGAAAATGAGACCTGTGCCATTGTGGAGTACTACCAAAGGTCAGACATCTATACAAAATTCTAGAAATTTCTCCCAAATCTATTAATTACATGTGCTCATTTTCTATTGCATGTTGACAGAATCAGAATTCTTTAATTTCTGAACCAGAGTCCAGGGATTATGCATTGAAATAGATTATTTTTACAAAAAATAAGATGTCAGCTTAGAGAAATACGTGCCAGTACAATGACAGCATGATCTTCTACAATTTGAAATTAAATAAGCATTTGTAATGGTAGAAAAAACCAAAACTATGACCAGGATGAAAAAAAGGGGACTAGTAAATTTGAAAAGCAACTTAGCTTTTCTGTACTATTAATAAGGAGCTAATATCTGGATTTAAACTGCTTCTGTGCTCTCAAAGTTTTAGTACAAATTCCTATATGAATTCTGCAGAATAAAATTCACAACTGCCATAAATCCATCTTCACTGTTTCAAAAAAAAATTATTTTTCCATCTTCCTTCTCTGTAATAGATGCACCTGTCAGAGTTGTTTTCTCATAACACAGTGATGATGTTGCCTACCATCCCTGAAGTAGTTCTATCAAGGAAATTTTTGTCAAATATACTTTGTTATAGGATTTCACAGATTCAGAGATCTTTTGGACTTTATAAGATTATCTTTGTATCTCTAGCCTACAACTATACAAACTTTTAAACACTGGCTTGGTGTACTGCTCAATAATGCTCTATTTTGTCTGTTCAAAGGGTAATGTCAAATAATAAATCCATGTCCTTTCAGTGACCTAGATAAACTTCATTTTCTTCTTTTTCATTAATTAAGAATTAAAGTTATTCTATTTCATGGTTCTGTATATCTTAGGGAAATATTTGAACTACAAGTTCGGGATGATGCCATTGCAACAGACTGAATTCTCTATGAATTATGCCAAATTAAATATTTTCCCATAATATATGCTAGAATTTCATGGGTTTCTTGTAAGTCTTATGGCTCTTCTTATCCTCATGTAGTGTATTTCAAATTCTTCCATAACAAAGTGTCTCTCTGAAACGTCAAGGGGAGAGACTGGACAGCACACAGATCTGCAGAGAGCAGCAGGTCAAGGTGGCCCCATAGCCGCTCAGAGAAAACCTCTGTCTCTCTTCAAAAGACAGGAAGGACTGGGTGGTGACAGGGAGGAACAGCACTGTACATCACCTGAAATGGAACATCTGAACAAGTTAACTCCAGCAGGATTCTGAATGCCAATTGAGAAAAAAACCCCATAGTTTAAATTACAGTGAAAGTCAGAGCTCTGAAGGGAAAACCCTTCTTAGACACCCTTTCTTTAGTGGGGTACTGATTTCTGTTGACTTTTTGGAGCTGGATACTTCAGTCTTTGGTAAAAATGAATTCTTGTAAAATTATTTTTCATTGCTTTTCAACTTTTTTTGTTTGCTGTTACATTGGAAAGTTAGTCTTTTTTCTTGGTAATTAAGACAGCTCCTAAGACATTTTTGCACAACATAGTGACAGAGACCTTTCAGATCCTGTGAAACACTTTGTGCCTCGGAGTATGCTGAATGAACTGAAGTGGAATTCTATGAAAATGACAGCTTCTTCTATAGTGCGTGTGCTTGTCCCAGTAATAATTATTTGCACAGTTCAAACCACATCTCAAGGGATGAACTGCTCTGTAAAGGACAGGCACAGACACAGAGTGATAAACAGGTCTCCCCTGCTCCTCAAATACGCCTGAGGGAAAATAATGAATGCAACTCTTCCCGGCAACCTTGTCACGCTCACTGCAGCTCTGGGTGGCACAGAAGTACCCAGCTAGCCTGAAATTAGTTGGCTTGAATGCTGATAGCTGCAAAGCTGTGGCCTCCCATAGCTGTGCTCCCAATGGAAAGGTTACCTACCAAAGCCCTGATTTTGCTCCTGGGCAGATTTCCAGATTTCAGTCTGCTCTATGTTATTGCTGCTACACTGCTTGGAGCACCACAGTTGGCCTGTTTAAAGCTAGCTCAGGTAAAACAAAACAAAACAAAACAAAACAAAACAAGCTGCCATGACGACCAGCAGCTGCATATCAGTGTCCCCTTCCAGTGAGTCCTCCCTGGCCTCGCAATTTATATCCACATAATATAGCTTCCTCAAAATGAGATGACTCTAGTAACTCCCCTCACTTAAACCCATTAGTCTTTCTTTGTAAATAAGGCCCTAAGATCCTAAACAATTTCTATAGCTCTTATCTGTCCTTTCTCCAGTTTGACAGCACAGGTACACAACTTGGGTACCTGAATTTCAATACATTTTTCCATGTTTGTTTATAAAAACAAATGAAATGAACACAAATCCCAACTACTAAAAAATAATGCCAACAGATTACAAGAGAAATATCTGGCACAGGGGGAAACATTGCTGCTGGTAGGTATGGAACAGAACAGAAATCGAACAGGAAATGTGTCAAAAAAACCCTGACAATAAAAGGAGAAAACAGCTATAAACATATATTAAATATAATCTCCTGTATAGTTTCATCTGACAGAAGACTTTATAAAGGTGCATGAGATACTGATAATAATATTACAGGTGATGTTCAGTGCTAGTGAGGTACAGCATAACATACAAGAGAAAATGGACATCTAGTATACAAATGCAGCTGTTGGTACAAAGTAATTAAGAGCATCAAGGATGAGCCTTGGACTTACTGTGGCTGGTTCTTTGAAAACATCAGTGCTGTGCTCTGCTCTTTGGCACCAGTGGCCAAAGAGGCAAAAAGAGGATGAATGTGGCAAGACAGAATATTGTGACAGCAGTTAAAATAATGCAGAAGTGTGAGGTACGGAGGTGGACGTTTCAGTTCTGTGTGTGGCTGTCATTAAGCTCTCACAAAAGGGGAATAAGAATATCAGGAAAGGTAGAGGCTTATTAGAATTATAGAGCAGCTTTTACATGATGAAAAAGCTAAATGAATAACAAAGACTTGCATTTCTAAAAAGACTCATTGATAAGAGAGATCTGTAAAACATGAACGATGTGTAAAAAGTAAGACACAGTTATTCATTGCTTATCACATTACAAGAAGCAGGGTATGCCCAGTGAAATTCTAAGACAGTTGATTTAAAGCAAACAGATGGAAGGGCTTTAGTCATTACATGCATAATTATTTTGTGAAACTCATTGCCAGTGATGTGTTGAAAGCCAAAAGTATAAATGGATTCATGGAAGACATGACAAATTGATAGACAATAAATTCACAGACAATGATTAAACCTTATGGTCCAAAGACACCCTCCAGCTCAAAAAGTCATGAAAACACTTGCCTTTTGGCTCTCAAAATGTAAACCATGCACCCGTTTTGATACAGATATCCATAACAAAGACTCATCATATACTTGGGAAATCCCAGCTTCAATTCACTTTCTGCCTGGGGAGAACTGCAGTTATCACCTCTTTGTATTTATATGTATATCTGGATAATGATTTTCACTATTTATTCTGCTAAATCCTTCTACAACATAGAAAAAGAAATCCAGACTGATAGACCAGAAGAAAAAGGGTGAGTGGCCCTGACACCTATTAGCAGTTTTGATACTCACTTGGCTGAGGGATCCAAAGATTTACATTCAAATAAATTGGATTTAAAGGAAAAAAGAAGACAACAGAACACAGAAGCGATGCTGGGAGAGCAATTTTATGTTTCCTTCCTACAAACAACCTAACCACCAGTCTTGGGTGACACCACAGTTTCTATCTATCTATCTATCTATCTATCTATCTATGAGTTTTCAGAGTTCTTACTAAATATTTCGTATTAATTGGATTATATTCCTTCAAAATTATCACAAAAAAAAATTCCACAGACTGGTTTTTTGGGTTATATAGTGGACAGATGTTAAATATTAAAAGAAATATTTAAAGGCAATTAGTCTCATTATTTATATGAGCCTTTATGGAAACAAGAACCAACAGTAGTTAGGAGAATGCTGGACTGTATTTAGAATAATAGAAGGGAACTTTTCCAGGGTTGGATTGATCCCCCTAGAGAACAAGCTACTGTATCTGTAGATGATTCTGCAGAATTTCTTATGTCTCCTTCACTGAAGAAGTTGAGGACAGCAAAAAATCAGAACAAAGTAGACGAACTGAGGATCCAGGAAAGCAATCCTGGGTTCATATGTACCTTCCTCTTGACTGTAGAGTAGACATTTGTTTGTCTACTTCTTTTGATTAAACTCAGAGAAGACTATCTGGGGCTTTTACTGCAGAAATTCAGTAAGGCTTTTTCTAAGAAGACCAACGGTGTTACACTTGGCAAGTCTTGCTCTCCCTCTTGCTTGGTGCGCAGATCAGCTTTCAACACTAACCAATGTCATACCACATTACCTGGCTAAATGAGTTGAAACCCTTAAAGTCTTCCCAGAAGGGTACAGCAGGTGACCACCCACTTCCTTAAAGTTTTTTCCAGTATGCAGACTTTTGTTCCTATCTACACAAAGCATGATTTACTCACATTTCAATTATGTTTGTTTACAATTCTTCTTTGATTTTCCATTTTAACCTATTCCAACACAGCTGTCTCTTAGGTTTTCTCTAACCCCTGACAGAAATAGCAATCTGACTGAAAGCAAGGTGCCTTCTAGGCTCCAGTCAGATTAATCAGAAAGGATCTGCCAAAATGAAACATTTTGGAGGACAGGTATAGATCTGTTCTTGAAGCCTCCCACATCACAGCTATCTACAATCTCAGTTTTGTTACTGCCCTCCTTGCTCCCTGATATGCCAACAAAAGTTGTCGGGACTCTTTTTCAGCTCTCACTAGACAAAAGATTTTGACCATCTATTTGAACTACATGTCCGACTACGAGAAGAGTTCTTTAATTGCACTCGTGGAAAAATTGCCATTCATTTGGAAGGATGCCAGCTTCAAACATCAGTTGAATATCTCAGCTAGACTGACAGTCTGCTCTTTATTTACCAGTAAGGTAGGGGGAGAAAATGCTGTTACATGTGCTTTGTATTCTCTGTTGCATACGAAATCATTCCTGGGAGGTATTCATGATCTATAAAGCAGCAAGTAGTTTGGTCACAGCTATCTCTGGCACCATCTGTTTGACCACTTGCAAAAGTAACAGACTGCACAGAAGCTGAAAAAGAGGCATGACTAGCATGAGTTTGGGAAAAACTGCATCTAGATCCAAAATTAAACCAGCTATTCAGAATTTCATCACAGCGTACCGGGCGTACTGTAGTTACCCCCTGAACCCTCACAGGCTGGTTTTCCCTTGCCTCTGGCAGATGTGGCTGTCTGCTTTTTCCATAGCCAAAATGTTTGCAGATAGTCTCATTAAAACAAAAGTTTCCAGCAAAGAACAGAAAATATAGCTCCTGAGACTGCCCAGCTGATTTTTCTACCCAAGCAAATTGAGGAATGGAGGTTTTGGCCATATTCTGCTAAATGATTACCTGATTACCTGTTTACCTGCTTTATTTTTCTGCACTGAATTATTTCAACTGTGACCTGTGACAATCTTCATTCAATTTGTGTAAGAAACTATAAAGCTGTGTAAAAGAAAAAATGACTCTTGAGGTATGAAACACAAAAACTGGTGATTCCTAATTACTATGTTTGGATAATAAGCTACTAATACACTTAATATAAGCTACATTTATAATTACAACTAATCTTACAAAAGCATTTACAAGACATCTTTGATGTGGTCTTTTTTTCCTTGAAATCAGCATTACTTGTATTAAATTCTAAAAAAAAACCCTTTAACCAATGAGCTGTATATCTGTCTCATGCTTGATAGCTCCTAACAGCTATAACTACAAAGGAAAAACCCATTTACCATTTTAAGCACTGGACGTAATTACTTCTTTACATTATTATGAACTTTCCCAATAGTCTAAGAAGTATTAAAAGTTAATGAGAATGTTTCAGAAAGCTTCCTAACCAGTAAAGGATTCTTTTGAAAAAATTAATAATGTCGACAATTATACCACAAGTATTGAATATAAAAGCTTTGAACAAAAACAATACCAATAAAAGAAGAACAGAAAAATCCTTGATAATATTTAGATATCATTTTTATTTAAAAAAAAAAGAAAAACTTTCATCTATGTTGTTATACTTTCCTTATTTCAATTTCTCATACATTTTTGCACATTCTCTTTATTTCAAAATGAGTGAGAAACTAAACAAAACTTGACACGAGCCTTAAGATGTGTTGACAGACTACTGCTTGCATGAGAAGAAATCCAGCCCTTCTCTGGCATTTCTCCACAGGATACCTGAGTTATTTTTTTCTGCAGGTTAATTGGAAACCTTCGTTTGATGATAAAAATACTGAGTCACTTCTGAAATAGTAATTTTGCAATTGCGAGGAATTTTAAAAGGGGTGGCTGTCTCCTGTGTTTTTACTGATCAAACAATATTTCAGCTGATGGTAAAACCATTGGTGCTAAATAGTATCTGATATGAAACTGAAAATATAAAGAACTTCAGTTTGAATGATTGGAAATAAAAATCAATATAAAATCAGCTATCCTGGAGTTCTACTGCTCTTCTGGATTAGTTCAGAAGACTATTATTGCACCTCCCCATGATCCCCAATTACATCCTTAATATGCAGAGGGAACATGCCAAACTTCCTCCTCGCTCAGCTGTTCTAGGAAGGTATATGGAGCTGCCTTAGGCAAAATGCATTAGAGCTCCTCCAGACTTCTAAGGAATAAACACCTCTTATAAAAATTTTCTCATGATTCTTTCGTGCAGCTGTAAACATTGCTATTACGAAAAAAGAAGGGGAGGGGGGGAAGAAGAGGAAGCAATCAATATTTATCATTAGTGCTGAGCAGGAATTCCTAAATTACATTACCGTCAGATGACGTCTGCAAAGTTTTAGTGGGTCAAAACGCTTCCAGGAACATGAGTTAATAGCATCAGTTACAGTTGTGAAGGCAAGAGCAATTCTGAAGATTGCTTCAGTAATTTAGAATGAGTAACAACAGATCCCCCCTCAAGTGCATTGCTGTTCATTAATAATAATGTCCATTCAGCAGATGATTTCTGTTTAAAGAATGAGCCTTTGTAACTTGGTCAGCAGGATTATGTTTAAAGCGATCTCCTGAAAACAAAGGGAGAGCAAGCTTCTCTCTCATGTATTGTGTGAAAATAATTTGCCAGCTTACTACTACCCTCACGAGACCATCCACATGCAATCATCTCCTGTTTTATCTCAGCCTCAGCCTAGGAAAAAAACGCATGAATTGCATTCTATAAACTGCAGAAACAACATGAATCACCACTTCTGCAGAAACCTCTCCCAGCCAGCACCTCATCCTGGCTGCAAATGGCCCCTGACAAATCCCTATGGCTTCATTTGCAGTCTCTGCCGCTGAGACCATTCCCTGCAGGAGCAGCTCAGGCCGAGAGGATGCAGCAGGCTTGGTGATGTGCTCTGTGGAGCATGTTGCCTCCAAGGGATGGGGTCAGCAGTTTGTGTCCTCTGCACGCTGAGGGACTGACTCCTGAAGCAACTTTTAGTAAGCAGTTGCAGAATGTCAAAAGTGAGTCTTCAGAGAGCGCAAAAACTAACTGGAAAGAGCTTAACAACGAAAATCCTCTCTAAATTCCTTTTCACACTCAGTTTTAAAAACAACTGTATTAAGAAGTGGATGCTTAGCTGGCCAGTAGGGCTTTTTAAACAGCTGTTGGTTGCTACAGATCAGTAGTTTCTACAAATATGTGGATTGTCATCAAGAAAAATACTTGGAAATACTTCACAGCACTCAAGGTTCAGAACACAGTATTTGAAACAGGTAACAAAAACTTATTAAGTCCTTTACTGCATCTTCCATGCAGTTCCTTTTCAAAATAATTGTGCATATGTAAAACATCCTGAAACAAATGCAACTGACACAAAAGCTTGAAATGCATACATAATATAATGAAAATTGTTTTCAACCTACCTTGAAATTGTGTAAATTTGATGGTTCCCATCCTCTCTCCATTTCTGAAAACAACTTCACCCTAAATAAAACAAATAAACACCTTAGAAATTTTATAAATCTCTCATAACACAGTTTTTCACTAACATTTTAATTTTCCATTAACTATTAAAATTACCAAAGCAGTGTTTAGACTCTGAAAATAGCAGATTCAACCAGATTCAATATAACTCAAGAACACCTCCTTAAAGCCTTCTTCCACAGATTTCAAATGGCTTTAGAAAGTTGACCAGTGTTACCACGCATTTTTCGTGGATGGAAATGGAAATACAATAAAGCCAGTAACATAATGAATTTCAGATGATCAGAGATACGCAAACAATTGATTTTCACTGTTTGTTTTTATCAAGGATATGTAAAAATTTTTGAAGATCACTCAAGAAAATAGTTTTCCTTTTCATTCATCTGTCATACAGTTCTGCAAATGGCTCTATAAGCTATTTATCTTATCTTATATACTTATCCTACTAGATTATGGATACCAGTAGCTACTGGCTTGGTTTTGTACTATATCAACATGTGTGTCCTAGTATTCATTTTAATTGCAATGTCTCTAAGTCAGTATTACCATTTGTAGTGCTACACCCTGTTACTTCTCAATATAATGGTCATGTAATGCTGAAATCTCTTCACATAATCCTAGGAAATTACTCCCATTTTTCATTCCATCTTTATGGATTAAATAAAAAAAGATCTGGTTAAATGTCCTCCTTAGTTCAACTACTTCATAATTGAGTATGAAAGAAGAGAGTTTCATTCATTTATGATAAGTATTTTTAATATTTTGAACCTGTAGTGGAGACCTAAGTGCTGTCAAGATAGACTGCTGTTCTACTTCATCCCTGGTTTGGCTTATTAACACCATCTCCTTAAATCTGTGTTTTGGCAGACATCAGAGTAAAAGAAACCAAATGAGGATACAATACATTTCTCTGTACAAGCCTGCCACTTTTTGGATAACTCTTTCTGGTCACTGAAGGGATGCACTGAAGGCCCCTGAAATACTGAAATCAGGTCCCTGCAGGAAAAGTAGGGACACTACAGTTATGTAGTACAGCACACCCACCCCCCCATTTCCTGCAAGCTACAAAACATCATTTCCCTTTGATAAGTAGAAGAAACCTTAAACAAGTGTAAAACACATTGTGCTAAGCTTTAAGAGCCAAAAGCCCCAATCTCCTGGCTATTGTATGAAAAATAAGAGAATTACATTTGGAGTAAAAGAAGTGATATAAATAGACAATAAAATGTTGAATTTAATTTTATAAACTATAGCAATGCTAATAAGAAATAAGCCAATCAGTGCTTCAGAAACCTGTCTTTAGGAATTACATGCTGATTTATGGCATGAGAAGTGAGCTACATCTGATGATGTTCTGTGGCTCACATCAAGCCGTTTCTTTGCTACTGAGATAACATACCATGAGATTTGTCTAGAGAGTTGTCTTCTTTACACTTGAGATTCATAAATCACTTAAAGTGTTTTTTCTTTATTTAAAGTAGCGGATGTTTGAATAACAGATATTACTAATTCATACATTAAAATGCTACATTACAAAAGCTAATGTTAACACTATTTCATCGTTTCTTTTTACCTCACCACACACTCCAGTACAAACTGCAGTTTATAGTGTGACCCACCAAAAAACCTAGATCTTATGAAATCCACGTGAATATAGCAACACACAAAATCCACTTTTACCTTCCATAGTGTTTTGGTGATGTTACATAGGCATATTTAGATACATATTAGCAAAAAGATCAGTGATTGTACAGAATTAAAGAAAATGATGGAAATAATGTTAATACTAACTTCTTCAGAACATGATCATCAGACTCAAAAAATATTTCTTGATCAAGTAAATATTTTATTTCGAGAGATGTAAAATAAGGCCTCAGTCCTGAACAAGCATTTAAATCAACTGCACAAGTGAATAACTTTCACTTAGAACAAACCCCATATTTTACTATACATTAAATAGTTAATTAGCAAAGCTTTCCTCTTCCATTACACACCAATCATCCCAGTGGAGACCAACAGAAACCACACTGGTGTCTTGGTGTCTATTTTATTTTCTTCAATCTACCATCTACAATTTCTTTTTTCTCTACTAATTGTAAAAGTGAATGCCAGAATAAATACCTATCTGCCCAGCTGATGTGCCCAACTTTGAGCTGTTGACAGGCATCTTCACAATAGAAATGACCCTTGAAAAGTTGATGGGAAAGAAATAGGAAGTTTGTGGCTTGGAGTTGAACAGAGAGAGATGTGAACAGAGGATGGAAGAGGAGCTGAAGGTGCTCAGTCTGGCATAGTCTGGCACCCCTGGATGTTGCTGCTGGTGTTACAGCCACCACAGCACACAGCTTTTCAATTTTTTTGGCCCAAATACATTCCTGTATTTGGGATTCATTGCAGCTGCATAACTCATCATGCAACCTTAGGCAGGTGTACTTTATTTAGTTTTCCTAAATGTACAAAGACCCATAAGTATAAACAACACTAGTCTCACATTGCAAGTTAGGCAGCTTGGACAACAGAAATATAGAAGCTTATGTTGTAGTTTTCTTAGATTTTTGTTTCTTTGTGTTTGTTTTTGATTATTTGCTTTTTGATTCATCGCTGACCTGCTTCCCTTGTAATGCTTTGGCTTTGTTTTTGCTTTTTTGTCAAAAAGCTACAGTGCTTGAATATCCTTTACAAATGATGAAAACCAGACTAGAGCAAACATTTCAACAGCATCAATCTCACAACTGCTACATACAAGGACATCATCTCCCTATTTCTTCTGAGTACTATAATCTTTTTTGTGCTTTGCTTTACAAACCTAATAGTGATTTGTGTATTTTGTTATACAGAATAACTGTTTCATCCCCTTAATAAAAAGACAGTCTCTACCCTCCTTGGATGTAGAGTCTTCCCCTTTTATCTTAAGTCATTAGTCCTTTATTTGTGGTCAGAATAAGAAGTCCACATTGTCTATTCACACTTACAAATGATTAGCCAACAATAGATTTATTTCAGATAAGTGGGACTTCCCCTGTCTTTACAGCAGTCATTTGTCTCTACTTGGAAGGAGCTGTTTATTATGTTTCTATATTTTTTTCCTGGTGGTTAAAAAGCAGGTATCTTTGCTATATTATGAACATGTCATTAAGTTCTTTTTGAGCTACAAAGCACTAGCATTTATCAGAATTTTCTTTGCATTATCTTTAACATTATTGTTATTTGGCTCTGGACACAGGCCCATGCCAAAATTACAATTCTTTCATTCTTCATACACTGAAATCCACAGCCAGCACATTTTTTCATTTATATCTTAAGTTTTCTTCATCTTCTTCAATCAAACTAGAGTTCAGAAGTTTCTTAACTGCTCTCTGAGTCAGGGCCAGGTCTGTACTTTGACCACCATTTAATTTACTGGGTATTTTCTTCCACGAAGTATCTCAAATTTAGTAAACAGAGAAATAAATGCATAGCATTTACTTCATGATTTTCAGTACTAACCCTACAAAAAATGTCAGCTTTAGACCGTTTACTTTCTTCTTCAGCAGTCTTCCACCACATGGCACCAAAAAACTATTTATTCAACTGTTTATCATATACTCAGCCTATACATGTTATCTTATTGCTTGTTTAAAATGTCATGATTATATATGCAAGCTAAATTGACAACACAAATACCCCTTCATCAGAGGAAAGAGCATGAGTATGTTGACAGAAATACCACAGCTGGATGCAAGACAGTTAAATACCACAGAACTCCTGTGCCCTGAGTGTTTTCTAATGGGCCAGTATATTCCAGGACACTGCTTCAGTTCCACTTCACCGCCCAGGAATCTGGGCTACTCTGCCCTATAGACAAGTCATCTCCTCATATAACAATGTTTAAACCCAGTGGGTTTCCATGAAACATCTGAGCCTACACAGTCAAACCTGCTCCAAAAGCAACCATTGGTATTTTCCCAAAAATAACTAACTCAGTCAGTTTTGGGATACTTAAGTGAGATATTTGGTATCAAGCAAACAATCGAAATAAATGCACGCAGAAATAACTGAAAAGCAGTACGATAACTACGACAACTGAAATAGTACTTTATATCTTATTTATATCTTATTTATATATTTGTATAATACATTAAATTAAACCTGTCTCTTTAAGTTCTGTAACATATGATGAAATCAAGGTGTACTTCTGAACTTGTAGTTTCCTTATTGGACTATGTCCAATAAAAGTAGAAGCCAAGGAGGGGACACATCCCAGGACAGGAAACCCAAGAGCTCGCTAACACCCAGAGGGCAGCTTACTGGCCTCTCACACTGCTCCTAGCTGTACAGCTCTACACCTACCTGGTGGTAGCTCAGCATCCATCAGGCCCCTGCATGAGCTGCAGTGGCCTATTAAACCACAAAAATGCATTAAGTGGGTTTATTTCTTATTTTAATTTTTATTGCTTTGGCTATGTTGTTTCTGAATTGCTGAACCAGAGCCAGCACAAAGGAGCCCTGGAAGGACGCAAGTGCTAGCAGAGGAGGTAGGAGGAAGGGAGCAAGATACTTTTTTCACCCCAGATCCTTTCAGAAGACTTTCTGTGTTATCATGCAATCCACACAGCCTGCTGCTCACATGTTGCACTCAATTTGCTCATTCAGGACTCCTTAGGTACTGACACACCTTCCCTGACACACACAAAGCAGCAAGCTGGCATCCTGTGACTCTTGGCTCTGCAACTTGTGGGCAGTGAAGAGCTACACACCGGAATTCAGAGCCTCTTCCACCCTCCAAACTTTGCGTCCAAGACAGCAGTGTTTATAGAGAAAGGAAATATCATTTATTCTACATAACAGGCTTCTAGCTCTGCAAGGATAACCTCACTTCTGAAACAAAACAGCAAGCTTCCAGCTGAGGGCAGCTTGTGCACAACTCTTCTGGTCTCAACCTAGTTACATCACTTATTCAGCTGCACTAAGCACAGGAGATGTGAGCAGAGTGCAAGAGAGGGTACCAGGGAGACAGCAGGGAAGGTGTAACCCCCTGTGGGATAAAGAGGTAACCATCATCTTTGGATAAATGAGAGGAGAGCAGAAGGCAGAGGGTGACCGAAATTAAAATGCTCTATCAAATCAACAATGCTCCTCAGTCCATGACTTTATATATTTAGACTGCTGTGGATAAAATGTTTCTAGAACATTTGATCAAAGCAGACTTAGTCACCACTGCTTTTCAAGCCTTGAGACTACTTTCCGAAAAGGTGTTTCTTTCAAAATTTTCAAGATTAAAGATTAAAATCTGAAATAGTTTACAATCCATTGGGATGTCTTTTCCCTGCCTGTTTTCTATGACATTTTCTAAAAGCTTTGGGTAACTCAACACTGGTGTCTGGGGAGCAGCAGAGCAGCTCAAAGAGCAGGCTGAAGCACAGCTAAAAA
This sequence comes from Platysteira castanea, assembly GCA_013397175.1. Classification (NCBI taxonomy): domain Eukaryota; kingdom Metazoa; phylum Chordata; class Aves; order Passeriformes; genus Platysteira; species Platysteira castanea. The sequence continues at coordinate 863,519 of VYXC01013172.1, forward strand.
TCTGGTCTTGGCTAACACTTTCTAAATGAAGCAATACCACCATTCTCATCTAAACAGAAATTTGTGTTCTAGCTATGACAGAGCAGGCATAAAATAGCAGGAAAAGAATGAACAGGCTTACTTCCACACATTAAGTATCCCTCTGCACCATGGCAAACATGCTGTGTATGCTTAAAAAACATACCCACAAACAAATTAGTCTCCCAAACACAAAAACATTGGTTTTGGAGAAAACCAGTGTGGAAGAAGGAAGCTAAATTGTTGGAAGAGAATTGTAGAGAAAAAAAAATCTGGTAAAGATGATAGTGATGGAAAAGAAGAATGAAGAATTGGCATTCATCAAATCCCTTAACACTGGAACTAGGAGACACTCATCTATCAGGACTTTGGTCTAAAACAGAAAAATCAGTGATGTTTTTCACATTATCCCTTTGCACGGGAGCTAATGACCTTCCAAAATTTGCATTGTGTGAGGATTACTTATATATTTATTTCATTGTGAAACAGAGGACTGGGACGTGACCCAGTGTACTGATCTCAAGCAGCACTTCATATATTCCTATGTAGCTTCTGTGAACTCTTGGTACTCAGACAGGTAAATGGAAAATTATATCTCAGAGATATCTCAGAGACCAGGAAATATTAATGATTTTTTAAGTAGGTTACAGAAACTGCTCTCATATGAACGAAGTATGGGATAAGCAGATGTAGAGGTTCACAGCAGAGGCAATTTGGAAATAAAGAACACAGAAGAGAGATATATAAGTTCCTTTTTTTCCCTGTCTCATGGCAAAAACTGTTCTGGGCAAAAATAACTAGCGATTTTAATAAACAAGATGGGCTTTGTGTCTCATATTTGCCAAGATCTTTGTTCACATCAGCTAATTCAAGTAGTCTGTGGCATTGCCCATTGTGTTCTGCTTTGGCAATCATCTACCTTAAATGCCTACAGAATAAGTAATAGAGTTTCTCAAAATTAAAAAACAAAACTAACCAAAAAAACCTGATATGTAAAATAATTCCTTGAGACTGTTTTGAATTAAAATCAATTCCCAAAACCAAGTTTCCTAAAAAAAGAAAAAGCTCCTGTGCATCTCCTAATATCATAACAGCAATGAGTTATATTCCACAGCTGGGCTGAAAGGAATTGAAAGTGAAGGTCAACATCTACAGTTTCAAATTAAATATAACATCTTTATGTACCTATCATTCACATACATCCTGAATCTAGGATTTTGCAGAAATACAAAGTACTGCAAGCCTTAACACTGTGGTTTCATCATGCTGCCACTACACTCCCTTTTAAATAAAGAGTTCCAGTCCATTCAGCTTCTTCTTCCAGGGAGAGGGGATTTTTTTTTATTTTGTCTATCTCCCCTCTCTAAGTCCCTGTTACAATTTTATTTATTTCCTGACAAAGGCATAACTGAAGCACAGATGCTCTTGCTGTGTAGAAGAGTGCCCCTATTTCTAACTAATATTTTGCTTGCTAATCTTTACCATATTTCAGGCAGAACTTCAACTCTCTTTTTCTTTGTTTTTTCGGTGAAGTGAAGGAATCAGATGGGGAACAGACAGAATTTCTTTAGTTGAAATTTCTTCCCTCCATCTCATCAGCATCCTCTATCATCAGTTGTCATTGCATAAAAGTGTGCTGTTGGCAGCACAATGACATAAGCCCAGACTAAGCTGCTCCATTAGATTAGCATTTAGATGCATCTAAACAATTTTACACAGCTATGTTGAAATGAGACAGCACAATCATAGCATTTCTTTCAGCACAGCAAGCAAAGGCATCATTTACGAACATCTGAGCACTCCGTTTACACACAGAAGCAAGACTAAGGGAATTATGTCCCTGGCAAGGTACCAGCCATTCATAAGCAGGTAAAAGGGAGGAGAAAAGGATACTAGCCAGGAAATCATGCATCAAACAGTATCAGACTTGCTGGCCATTGCAGGTGAAGAAAGATGAAACCTTTATGATTTGTTACTCATTAATGTGCTTTTACACATCCATCTGGGCTTATGGCCAGTGCAAGGCAAAGCAATTAGATGCTATTTTGTTCTTTATGGCCATATCATTTTTATACAGTGATAGAGTTTTTGTAAGTCATCTCTTTCAGTGATCAGGTAAGCTCTATGTTGGACATCACTAGTGGTCTTACGTTTAAAAGCGTGGCAGCAAAGAAATTGAAATGAAATATATATACTTGAGAAGCTATTCTGCAAGATTTTTTCTGAGTACTTCGGAAACAAAATGACAGGCACGGGAACAGTGTGCAACAAATGCTTTCAAGTCTGGTGATATATAATATGTAACAGCACTGACTGTTGGTATTTAGCCAATTTCCTGATCTATGGTTGGCCTCTGAAGCACGAGCAATGTAATTCTTTTTCTCTTGACTCAATCTCTTCCAGGAGTGTGTGAAAGCATTGATGTAAACAATCTGTCTTTTAAGGTGGCAAGAGAAAAGGAAACAGTCTGAAGCACTGGGACTAGGAGCTCAAGCCCTTCCCAGTGTGTATAAAAAAGTAAATACAAACTGCTGAGGTGATGTTCAGAATTGTTCTTACGAGGTTGAGTCCCTGAGGATTTCAGTTTCTTGCTCTGTGTGTCTAGAAACAGTGTAACAGCACATTATCTTTCACCACCATGGTTTTTTTCCCACTGCTTTTGTAAGAATGAATCAGAAGAGATGGTAAAAAGCCTTTTAAGGACACTGTATTAAGCAGCAGTTCCATCTCTTCAACAGTGCAATTTCATATGATGTTCTGAAGTAATTTCTTCCATTTTCTTTAAACTACATTAATCTCAGCAGAGAGCAGAATTGCACAGGCCATATTTCATTTGTTCTGATGACGACACGAATGACTGCAGGAGCCACTGCCTCTTCTCTGTGCACTTCCTGCCCAGGCTCTGTCCCATTGGCTGGACACAGGAGATTACTTCATTTACTCTGTTCTTTCTAATGAGCAGGCAGCCTCTGTTATTAGCAAAGTCTTTATATCCAGCACAGAACACACTGGCATTACCCATGTGCAAGTGCTGAGCACAGTATCTTCAGACTATTTTCTTTCTAAGTGAGCAACTTTAATTCAAAACCACCTTAAGAGGAAAGGGGAATTTTAAAAGTTGCAAAGATCGGACAACTTCATAAATCTCTGTGTAAGTATGTATACCTGTCAGTTGTGGATGATTCTCACTACTGGGTGGAGAAAAGACAGTGATAGAAGACTCATTCCCAGTGTTACACGGCTACTCTACATCCAAAAATTCCCCTGCAGGCAGAAGTGTGAGCTGATGCTGACCAGGGAAGACTATTTGAATCAGCTAAAAGGTGGTTTTTTTGTAGCGAGCAGCCATCCGGGTCTAGAACACTAACACTGATTTTCCCTCTTTTTATGTATTACAAGCTCTTACACAGGAACTCAAATTGTTTAATTCAATATTCATAAAGTGTTTCCAGTGATTTGAGGATTTTAAACTTTTCTTTGGCAAATCAAATAAGACAGTTCAAATCACATGGGAACTGACTGCCCAGGACACTGACTTTCTAATACATTTCCCAGTAGCCACCACTGAAATGGGTCCATTTTTCATTTCAGAATGAGATAACAATTTTTGTTCACCTAAATTTACAGCAAGCATCTAAAGACATTTTAATTTAGGCCAGTTGTAGTTTTGGCATTATTTGACAATTGCCAGAGTTGCTATGACATTTAAGATGTCTAGTTCGGTAAAGCTAAAAAGCCTAGCCTAAGCTATTTCCAATCCTAGGACTCTCAGATTTACTTTTCTTTAAAATTTCATATTTTGTCTATATTGCTATCAGAAAGTACTCCTGAAGACAGCTATGTTTGATGATAATGAAGTAAAAGTTTCATCCTCTTCCCTTTCTTCAGCACTGCATCCCTCCAGGTGATGCTTTCATCAGCATCAAATTCTGACTGAAATCTGCAGAGAAGAGAGTTAGCATTGCTGAGCACAGAGATTTGAACAGGCTTGGCAGTGGCATGAAGGAGATCTAACCAACATATTCTTAGTAAAATCAAATTCAGCCCTTTTCATTGTCCATTTTAATCCTTCAGGCTATTCTAACCTGTGCTAACAACCTGCAAAGAGTCCATAAGATATAACTTGCATAGTTTTGACACTTTAAAGATTCTCTATTTATGTGCTTGTAGCAGTTTTGTTGAGGAAAGACGGCAGGTTCTTTGTAAAACACTCAGATGCAAAGATGCTGAAGAGGCTCAGTTTGGTTTCCGAGTGGTCAGTGCCATACACCGTTAGATCCTACACAACACAGCAGCTCTCCAGCCGGCACAGGTCAGAGATCTCAGAGGTGTAGCTCTCTTCAGACTTCATGAAACAATGCTTGGGGTAATGGTGTTACTTTGGGATCACTCTTCCTACATTTTCAGAACACTAAAGTTAAGGCTTACTGATACTTAAATATCTTCCCACTGTGATGGATGCTTTTAAGGACTTTTGTGAAATACTTTGTTGTTTTAAACACATTCTTGGCCTAAAATTAATTAAAAATCAATGTCATGCTAAAACTTTGAGACATACCTAGTCACTTAATAGGTAAACAGTGCATTTTTGAATGAAATATACCACTTGAAAACTCTTCCAAGGTTCCCCATGGACATGATGATAGCAATGGAAACAAGACAACAGATGATATCCCCTTTACACCCCTTAAGTCACACTGGCTAATTTGCAGAAATTAGTATAAATGCAAGTTATTGGTAAAGTGAGTCCTCTTTTCGGTTTTCTTCTAACTCAAGGTAGTGTTTAAAGTCCAATTAATTCTATGAAATAGCCACAGACTAGACATCTCTCTCTCCCTCTTCCGACCCATGCCTGCCAGTGTTTCCACACCCAGGATGGTACCTACACCACGCCATGCAGACTAACTCAGATGCACCCAGGCAAGTGAACTGCTAAATCAACATAGGAAAACAAGATTGGTGTCAGTCCAAAAGTACAAGCAGATTCCCAGACCACCAAGCTTGGTCTAATGAATTTCCTTTCTCAGCTCAGACATCACTAAGCTGCTTCTGGACAAAAAAACAAAACAAAACAAAAAAAAACAACCAACCCAAAACAACAACCAAACTAAAACAATCAAACAAACAAACCCCAACCCCCAAAAAACCAAACACAAAACCTAGCAATCCCACTACCATCACCAAAACCAAACAAACACAAAACAGAAACCACCTCCCCCCTTGCAAAGACTTCCCTCAAAAAAAAGAAAAAAAAAAGCATTTATTTTTAAGGTACTGCTCTCAGTTCATGCTTCAAGAGGAGTGCAGGCAGCAACAGTCAGTAAATTTGGAACTGGAAGGGAATTACTACTCATCAACGTATTTCATGGTGCTATATTCATATCTAAGTAAAAGTCAGCATGGGGAGCTTTTTACTTCCATTATTTCCATCAGAAGACTGCTTCTGAACCTGAATCTTCTTACCATTTTAAGCTTTCTTCTTGCTTTCAGGTTCCTCTTATTATTGGCCATATACTTTTAGGCTCACAGTATTATTTGAAGGAGATTCCCCTGTTCTTTTTTTAAATGATATTTGTGCAGAGAACAAGTAGTTCTCCACTCAGCAGAGTAGGTATTCTCAGAGCTGCAACAGGGAGAGGAATAAAAAACAGCTAAGTTATCTTTACACCACAAAAGTTGGTTTTATATAGGAGGAAGATTTTTACCTGGCCAGTCTGAAATGTCTCTCTCATGCACAAAGTGTCTTGGAACTTCATGTTCCAGAATGGAGGCAGGGATTGAATTTCAGTGTCCTGAAAGTGAGACTGGAGAGGAATCATTCTGGGCTGCTGTTCTCTGAACCTTGGACACCTACACTCTCTTTAAATGCCTCTGGTATGCCTAAAGTAGACAGCTCTCCTCTGATAATTTGGCAGAATAACACAATCCATTTATTTAACACTTAAGAGAGTTTGAAATTGGTATATCCCCTTAGCTGCGATGAAAAGGAAGAAGAATAAATTTTAAAAGACACAAAGAATACGGAAAAATAGGGGAAAATCCACATACATTTTCCCATGGAAAAAGGGCTAAAATCAGTTTTCAGACTTTAAAAATATTTTATTTGAAAGGAAAATCTAATTTTTTTTCTTTTGAAACTGTAAAAAAAAAATTTCTAAATACTGAAAATACTGACATTGAAATTTGGAAAAAACAAATCTACGTGTATCTATCAAAAGGCTGATGGTGGCAGAATATCACTCAAAAGAGGAGATAATCTTTACTAACTCATCACTAACTCTTTAGAGAATAATGTACACAAACCTGCACTAATTCCCCTAATTTCTATTCAGAGAGGACGGACTCATTTGAAAACCAGGTGAGCTTTCACTTCCCTCTCAAGAGCAGTACCCCAGCCCCACAGCCCTGAATTATACTGAGCTGGGCTGAACCGATCGATATTAGAGCCCCAGCAGTGCTCTAGCAACTGCGTAAGCTGATGCCAGTGCAAATCCACTGGGAATTCTGCTGGCAGCACCTCAGCTTGTGCCGAAGGAAGTCCTGAAACTGCTCTGCAGGGGTGCTGAACAGATTTTAAGCTTAGATTTTTCAAGGCAAGGACAGAAGCCCAGCCCTTCCTTTGCCTGATTTTCTATTCCCAGGGAAAGAGAAGGTTACCTCATACTCAAAAGCCTTCTTATCTTATCAGTTTGGCTGCTTTCTTCAGCCCTGTTTAAGAACTAGGAAGCATTGTACTTGGAAGAGATCTCACCGGAAAACAAAGAAACCACTGTTTAAAGATGCAGTACTCTTCATTTTCCTACAAAAGATCCAATACTACAAGTTCCAAATAAGCACCATGAGTTGAAACTCAGGCTGACACCTCTGTAATTAAAGCATTCCAGCATCAGATGCTTGGCTTCTTGGAGAGACAGCAATAAAACCTAAACAACCTGAAGGAAGACAAATGACAGATTCTATTATTTCCTCTGGCTATCTCCAGTATCATAACCTTTTCCTTATCTTGGTCAACACACACACTGAATGGAATGGCACTAAATTTCTTTTTAATACTCTGACAAACTGCACTGCTCTGTCCAAAAGCAGCAAACCTTGTATTCACAGCTGCCCTTAAAAATCAGTTACTTCTATTTTTTAATTCTTGCCATCAATCATCCATGCTAATTGGCCAAGTGCATGGCATGCCTATAGAGTATTAGATGTCCCAAAATAACTAATGAGAAGGCTTTTATTTCATCTGTCTCAAATGAAAGTAGTATTAGAATAAGAAAGTATTTCCTTCTCTGCCAGTGGCATTCAATGAATATTTATGATGTTTTTCACTATATTGCAGTGATATGACGATGTTGAATTCCAGCTAGAATGAGGATACAGCACTTAAAAGGAGATTCTACTCTCTTTCTATCACTCATAAAAGGAATTAATAATTGCAAAACAGCTAACAATTGCTTCTCAAATTAGATCACATTTATCTTCATATTCTAAGCTGGAAAAGGAATCTCTTAATAACTATCTTTAAAAACACTAATATTGTGAACCCATTTATTAAATATTTGTAAAGCTATTTTATGCACAGAACTAATGCCGACTGATCAAAGCATACGTAATTAATGGACAAGAAAGCAATCATTGCAATAATGGAAACCTTATTAGCATACAAATTATGTTGTTTTCAAGAACTCAAAATACTCATATAAGGAAGATACCACTTATTGCAGACCATTTTCCTGAAGCCTAAAAGCCAAGTCAACTTCCCTGGAAGGGCCGTATTTCTGTGTCTCATGGTACCAGAAAAAACTTTACCCTCTGGAGAGGTACTCACAGGAAATGATTAGGAAGTTTCAATGCAGATCTGAGTATCAGGTGGTACTCCTGGGCTATGTTACTGTCCACATTAGATAAAGGAATTTATGCAGCACTGTTTTTCAATCTTATTTCTCTCTCTTCTGTTACCATCTGCCAGATAAGGTGCATTGGTAACACCTAGAGACAGAGAGGGCTTTATCTATCTCGCTCCTCTCTTCTTTCTCATCAGAAATCTTCCCTCTGCAATCTGACAGGGGGAATATACAGGAGCGGAAGAGGTGAGATGCTTACTGCTGCTGATGTGACTTTTTTGACTCAATGTATTCAGAAAAGGGATTTTGCTTGCTAACCCCTGACAGTAATTTTTGTGGCTGGAAGCCAGGAACAATTTCCAGCACTTTCTCACTTATCTCCCAGGGTGGACACAGTCTGTCTGACACACAAAGACACAGTGTTCATACTCTCTTCTGCCAGGGTATGTTCATACTCTTGAAAAGAAATACGGTGTTCATACTCTTATATTTTAAAGACTGAACTTTATTTTGCTCCCCATATAGCGCACACAACGAGTAGTGGATCCAGAGAAAAAGTTGCTCCTAGTTGCAAACCTTTTTATACCTAACGCCCAAAAGACTATCAATGTCCTATTTAAAGGTGTTGTCTGGAAAGAAAATTCATGTCTTCATGACATGAATTCTAACCAGTATTTGATCGACAGCATCATAGAAAATATCTGAAGTCTTCTACTGACATCAGTGAAGTATAATTAATACAAATTTCTGTCTCAAGACAGCATTCATCTTTTCTTTTTTTGTCAAAATGTATCCAAATGATGATTATTTTTATCGAGAACATGCACTACTTTATTAACAAAGACCATAATTTGGAGATTTTCTGAGCCTGTGAACATCCTTAAGATTTATTCCTAGAAGTAGAGCCACTTCTCATTCCACCAAGTTTTCATTGATGGAATTTTCCCAAGGAAATTATAGACTAAATATTCTAGATGGTATCTATGCAAAAGAAACTTTCTTACTAACTGAATTGAGAAGGGTAAGACTTTCTATTTTACATGTGGACTATCAAAGGCCATTGTCACCTCTTTGTCCAAACGATATGCACTTAACTTAGGGCTACATATTCTCACTGAAATTAAAGCATAAGGCAGCTTCTATCTTCACTCAATAGTGTTTAATTTATACACTTCACACATGCAGTAGAGCACTATGATAACTCTTTGTTTCCTCATGAGTGAAAAGGATGGTCAGGTGAGTATCAAATATTCCCACGTTTAAAAAGTGTACTATAAAGTGTATGAAAAACACACATCACAGATACACTGAACATTACTTACAGGTGAGGAATAGGGAAATGGTAGACAAAGTATTTTCCATTTTGATTGCTTATATTTAATGAAATAATTGCAAGTTCCATGTTGTGATAGTCTGGTAGCCCAGCACACCAAATATGTTTTAGGAACTACTATACTATTTCAGTATTACATGATTTTTCTCTAAAATTTTCATTTTATCAGAAATGGTTCCCTAAAAGAAAAACTCCAATTGTAGCTTGAGATGAAGCACCTTTAGTTCCAAATTTATCTAAGGAACCTATGGCAGGAAAAACAAGTATTCTTCAAATGCACAATCTCCTGCTTGAGTTTTATTTTTAAATTTTCTGTACATCGAATGCTGTAAACTTTCTTCTGATTCTCTTCTTTCCAACAGGTATTAGTTATGATAAAGTTGTCCTTTTTGTTTTATGTGTATTAAATCAAATCAAGATTGTTTGGTGACTGTATGCAGTCAAACAAATTCGGTGTATCTTGGCATGATGCTTATCACAGAGATATGTTATGGTTCCAGAACTTTAGCCTTCCTTGTATTGAAGTAAGGATCCTGTTGTAGTAAGCCCTTCCCCACTCTCTAGGCATTTTGCTTCTTTCCTACTACTTATCTCCTCTACCTGATGATGTAAACAGAAAATCCACCGAACAAAAATATTGTTGCTCACCATTTGAAATAAATAGCAGATTTCCTCAGAGCAAAGTACATTCAACAGAACTACAGTCTTGTGTTAGCTCTCCTTTCCCCATTTAATCCACAAACACTGCAAAACTTCAGCAAGCACCAGACCCAGAAAAAGCTCTCACATTTTGCCAAACCTGGCTGTTCATTTCAGTGTGCAGCAAACACTAGAGAAGCTTTTCATTCAGACACACTGCATGAAACACCATTCATTGAAAAGAAAGATCATGCAGATATGCGTTATAAGAATAGGCACTCAGTAAGAAAACGCATTCAAATTCAAATGTGTTGGCTACACTTCAAACGCGCTCCACAACAGAGCACTGTTCGTTGTCTCTGACCTTCAAACAGAGCCCTCTCACCACGAAACAACTGTTAGAGGCTATCACAGAATCTATCTTCAGGTAGAGTCTTCAGCAATGGTGCCTATTCCGGAGCAGGCTTGACTCAAGTGCTGCCTCCACATGCTGCAGCATCCTGGGTCGCACAAACCAAACCAAGCCCACTGCTACTGGGTTACTCTACCTCTACACCAAGAAGGAGCCCCATGAGCGGCAAGGGAGCAATTACTCTCAACTCCCAGTTCCCACTGGAGCTCAGTTTACTGCCCAGCATGGTGGGTTTGCTGGTATCACAGAATCAAAAAAGTAAACAGCAAGACTAAATGGGGGAGAGCTGAACAGCAGCCCTGAAATAAGACCATGAGACATCATTTTTTATTTATTTTTATTATTTATTTCCTTATTTCATACCCTGGATGGCTAATCTGAAGAGAGTTATGACCGCTTTGCTAAAGCAAAGAGTACCATCTGGTTTTAATTTTTCTTGTTTTCACCCTTTTTAGCAGGATAGGGATATATGGCCTTCAAAAAATTGGTGGTTTGCAAGTTACGTCATCTTTAAACTTATACTTAACCTTTCTCTACAGTGAAATCAGGTCAGGTTTTTCAAACAGATCATAAAAAGAGAGCTTGTCAACAACATCCTAGATGAAGCATTGAACGTATAGCTTTTCTACATAACTAGTAGGAACAAGCTTCCACACTTCTTCTGTTGCTTTATAACCCTTGATAAGCTCTTGTGGGGTTTGGAAAGTTTTTAAAAGTGGTTTCCACTTCACCCAGACTTTAAAAAACCCTCAAACCGAAAGTACCGTTTCTTTATGCTGACATATGTAGAACTTTAAAATGTGAAAAGCAGCATTCTAGTTTTGCGGAGAATTTTGACACATCCAACTTTTAAAGAAACATTTAGTATTTTTAATATTAAAGGTCTGCCATCAGTGACTACAAATGTATACTAATTACTGCACATTTTAGAAGCACAATATGGCAAATAGGAGAATCACTTGAAAGTCTTGCCTTTATTAACATTATAGAGCAACAAACTGGACATACTCTGTCATTAAACGCATCCTCGTTACCCTGCCTGCAAAGAGACAGCACCAGTGAAGGCTGGGAAAGGTGCCAGCTGTACTCACCTACATCAGTGCCACCCTCCTGCAGCTAATTACAAGATTAAGGTGAAAAAAACATGGAGGCTTCAGGAATGTGGAAATCAGGATGGGAAAGTAGCCAATGTTTACAACAAAATAAGGTCGATCTGAACAAACTAGTATTCAAACTAAAGGCAAAGAGGAAAAATAGTGAGAAAGATCAGTAAAACTGCCCCATCTGTCTGGAGTAAGCTCTGGAATAAGTTACACTGAGAAAACTATCACACCCAAACACTGCCACTGCATAAACATGTAAATTAATGAAGGGAAATTCAGAAAACCACAACACAAAAGCAGCTTTTGCCAACATCATGCATTTCCCCTCTCAAATGACAGCATTTAAATCAATGGCCTGTTCACTGCCACATAACTTCTTAACATATGCATTGGTGGAGGAATTTAAATCAAATTAAGTACATAGGGATTAATTTCCTGGGGAGGATTAAGACCTTTCCATCTATACGGAATGTTTGAATAACAAGTAAAAAGAGATACTGTCACGAATATTTGAAGGAGGCAATCAGTAAAGAAAAAAGCTTTTGCATTTAGGAACTGCAAAGGTAAAGAAGATCTGTAGCAGGAGAAGCAGATTAGATCATAGCACAAAGGCTAGGAGAGAGAAATACATCTTTAATAAAGACTTCAAATTTTGGTCATGACCAGCAGGATTTTTTTGCAACTACAGAAATAAGCGTAAAAGATAGTGCCATCTTGGAGTGGAGGAGAAGTGGTAGAGATGGTAGTAAGGTGCATACCCTGGGAGGGTGGAGGGCTTCAAGGCTGTGCACCACAGCAGCTGCAGAGCAAGCCATCCACATTTGATAACGACAATCAGTGTCTAAGTCAAACAGACAGGTTGTCTGATTTCTAAATGGCTTTATTTTGGCTGCCAGTGAACAAAAGGTAAAGGGACATGAACTTAAAGCTGCATTTACCTAAAAGGTTGTGATCAGTAAAACTAACTTTTCTCATTGTTATAACTGAAAGACAAGTGAAACAACAGCAGAATCTTCAGAATGTAATACTGATTAAAGATTTTACCATGATGAGGCACTTAATTTTAAAAAATGGAAAAATAATACTTTGGCAGAGAATGATAGCCATCCCTCTTTTCTTTTCTTAAAAATCACATTAAAAGCACAAGGAAATTGCTGCGTTTCAGAATTTTTTCACTTGTTCCCCTTCTTAGATGAGATTCACTGCTGAATGAGATTATATTAGTGACACACAGGGCATTTGGAGCAAGTTCTTTCCTGGCTCCTCTCACCTGTGGACTGCCAGGAGTTGCTGAGCATTGTGGAAAGCAGTCTGAGATGCAGTTGGTATGAAAGACACATGAGAAAATAAGGCTGCTGTGTTGCATTGGGATTGCATCACATACAGCTGCATTTTGTTACTAACTGAGAAGTCTCCACAGTTGGTGTATTTTGAAAAGCATTTGCAGACCTCAAAGAACAAAGCCAACCTAAAATTGAAACATTAACTTCAGTTTTCTTATCTCCATTTGAACCCAGGATATTCTAAGATTCTATTATAACTTAAGATCATAAAATACATGCAGTCTGCAAAAGCCTAACACATCAAATTTCAGAGGTAGCACTGCTTCACATGTCACTCCAAGAAGTGAAAAGCATGTCACAGACTAGATTTTCAGCCATGACAAGCCCTCAGGCTGTGGCATGCCATTACTGAAAAACCTAAGCCTGACATGCCTTTAATTTAACTGAGATGCACATTAAAAATTGTATAATATTCACATTTTGTATAGCAAAGTTTATTCTCTCTCACTGCTAACATTTGGGTTATTGTAAAGCAGTTCCACAAAGAGAGTATATTAAACATTAACTCTATGTGGGAAATGTTTCTATGAAAAACAAGCAATGTAGTTTTTAAAGGCTTGATTCAATACAGCCCTTCACCAGCCCATTTGGAATACTCATTTTTAATATTCAGTGTGTTTTTAAGCACTTTGCTTAATCATTGCCTAACAGAAAGACCAGGATGAGCAGTTTGAAAGCCTCAGGGAAAATATTTTTCAGAAAGAAAATATAAAAGGCAGCTATTCTGCCCCTGATATTTTTAAGTATAAGTAGAGAAAAATATTCTACAGTTTTGAAACATGTGGTTTCACATTACATGTTCCCAAGATTTACAGCAGAGAGATATGCAGTTTGCTATTTGTAAATGGCCAACACTTAGAATCTTCCATGTTTATTTTATTTTTATGGAGTTCTTTTTAATATCACTCTCTTTTATCACTCGTCATTGGGTGAGCCTTTGAGCAGTTTACCAATTAATCAAAATCCTTATCTAAAAAACCCTATAAATGTATAAGACACATAACATGATTATCAGGATATACATAAAGTTCATCATCCACTTTCCTGTGGAAATACTTCATAGATGTACTTCAATTCTGAATACGATACGGTATGCTTATATTAAAATACATACTAAATAATAAGTTGCATAATTAAATCAATATTCAAGGTGCTTAGCTGCATCTTTAGTTGCCTGAACATTTTAACAGCTGACATTTACTCATTGCTACAACATACAAATGTAGAAATCAAAAGCGCCCAGATCTTAAGAACCCCAAATGCCCAAACATAAGAAACAGATATGAAAAGAAATAATTGGCAAGGTAGTTACATTTTCCTTCCTTCCTTCCTTCCTTCTGTCCATGTACATGCTATTTGCAGTAATAGCTTCAGAAATTCATGAGCCCAGTGAGTCAGATGCCACTACTTAGGTTTTAAGGGAAAGTATGCTTAATATTCATGATTCATAACAGTTACTTATCCAAATGTTTTCTGAACGACATCTACAGGGATTTCTGTTCCCTCTGTCACAGCTTCTTCTGTAGCCCAGGAGCAGCTGGGATGAATTTTAGAAGTGCTCTGGAGCAGGTTCCCTCCCCTCTCTCACAGGCTAAGGGTTGACTCAAACTGGGGAAATGGCCCCTGCTACGTCCCTTGGGACTTAACAGCTGTGCTATGGAAAACTGACTTAAAGCAGAGAGAAAGCTTGCTTTGCTCTACACTCTTAGGAAATAACCTCTAAAGGATCTCTTTCTTCCCATACACTTTCCCCTTACTTTCTGCAAGAGGGAAAACGTGGCACTAACACGCACAGGTCTGGAACATAAGGCTGAAAGCTGAGCACTGAATCTTTTCTAGAATACTAATTGTGGCTCTTTGGCCTCTATAATACAACCTGCATCTTCAAAATGGAAGCTAGCAGAAAATATCATCTAGATGCAAAGAGATCCAAATTTCCACAGTGCCACAGTCTTTGCTTTTAACAAGCAGGCTACAGGACAAATTTCATTAAGTAAATAGCTTTAAAATCACACAAAAATCATGAATCAATTAACAGCTCCAGTGTTTACAATGAAAAGGTCTTTACAAAGCATTTGTGATGCTGCTGAGGTCTACTCACAGCAATCGTGTGACCCGGTGTACAATGCTGTGTTGGTTTGTTGTGCACCCATCCAAAGGGACCAGCAAACAATTATCCCTCAGCTGTATGTGTAGCTTGACTGATTTATTTCTGGATGCAGTTTAACTGATCTATGTGTTCTTACCTCAGGCAATTTACACTTTTAATCCCTGATCAAATTTTGTGGTGTCATAATTGCTTTTCTTATACGTTTACCTTGCTCCTATATCAATGAAACTGTCATAATGGAGAAGAAACTGTGTAGCCTGACACCGAGAAAAGATTTTAATTAAAAAAAAAAAGGAAATTAACTGACAAGCTAGATATCTTGTGTCTCGAATGCCAGTCTTCAGTGTCACTCATAATGAAAGCACCAATAATAAAATTTATGAGATTTGACTGTGATCTTAGAAAACTCAGTGTTAAGAATATCTAACAGAAGATGTCATTGCAGCCTCTTTTGGAGATGTTCACATGCTTCTCTGGCCTGCAGCAAACATCTGAGTTCAGCAGAACAAGAGCCTCCAGGCTACAGAAGTTTACCCCTGTCTCAGAGAATTCACATTCAGCTGAGACACGCACTTCTGACCACTGAAACTTCCTCTCCCCTTTGTAGCTCCTGAAGAACATTTTAACCAAATCAGCCCAACCACAACCATGGTGAAGCTGTAGCCTCACAGTCACCAGGCAAAGGCAGCAACCCCACAGTGTATCAGAAAGCAGGTCAAGCAGTAGCCTGCAGGACAAGGAAGCCACCTAAGGAAGACCTTCAGTGCTCGAGACTCCACAAGCAAATCAACAAGCTCTTTCCTTCACTGCATGGAGCTGGACCCTGTCCCTCACTGGGGGTGCCTGAGGGAGGGAAGGAGGGAGGGAGGGAGGGAGGGAAAACTGCCAGGCGAAAAAGAAGTCTCTCACTCCTGAGACAATACTCCTTGCAGTCTCTGGCTGTGGCTTTTAGCTCTGGCTATTTTGCAGTTCTCACAATGATGACTGCTTATGCACAACATCATCCTAATTATGTGGTCAAAAATGATTGAACTGCTGTCTAATTCAGCAGTCACGATGAATGAGGCAGAACTGAAATTGCACAGGCAGAGGAGTTTCACCAGAATTTTCGAGGCACAATTTGTGAGGTAGAAAAAGTGGAGAATTTACAAACTATAAAATAGTGACTTTATTTTTCAAACATCTCCAGTTAAAGGCTTGGCTCTTATATAGGTAATTTATGCAGACAAAAAGCCCTATGTCAATTCATCGTAGATGGAAAACCATGTTGATTTTTAAATATGCTACTATGGACCACTCTTCCCTCAAGTAAGTCTCTATAGTCTCTTGATTTGTGTTGAATTACTCTTGAAAATTCTTCAGTTTGTCAGTATTACAGTCACACTCAGAATTTTACATGTCACCAAGCAGCACGTAGGCTGTACACTGCAGTGACAAGGAAACATCAGCCCTGACACCTTATTTGCACAATCTATGATATTGTTTAACTGTGAATCCACTTCCTGTATTCAAATTATCTTGCTTTGATTAGAGCTGGATTGTTTTCACCTAATTACCTGTTATAACATCTACTGATACTAAATAAGTGGCATCACACAGAAACTGTGCAGGTAATGCTCAGGATGAAGGGTCACTCAGCCAAAAAGGTTTGATCACACGTACGTGAGAGAGCTGGGTACAGCTCTGCTTGTCTTAGTCACATACACAAGATTTAATGTCAAAGCAGTTCGAGAAGATCTTGGACGAAAGACAGAAAGATTTTTTAGCAGAGACAAAAACGTTTCATGAAACTTTGGCGAGATGTTGGAGGCTGATATACAAAAATATAGATGCTGTTAAAAGTATCACCAACAGCGAGCTGTGTGAACTTCTTTATAGACCATGTTCTAAAAGAATAATCTGACTTCTGACAGTGGTTAGTAGGAGGCATGGTTATAAGTTTTGGTGCATTTGAGGTCAATATGAATTACAAAACTGGAAAAATTACTGTCACACAGAAAGGTTCAACATGTGAAGCACAACAGGTCCCAGATTTGATTAAAACTGTTCAGAAAAAAATGAGAGAAGAGTCTGATTCCTGTCCTGTGCTTTGGGTTCATATGCCAACAACCTCAGCTGTCACTATGGACCCGATATAAAGTGGGTGATAATGTAGAAGTCAGAATCCTAGGATTATTTTTCTAAAATGTATAGAACAGAAATAGCTACAAATTGTTCAAATGAGGTGGTTGGGGGGGAAAAAGAAATTAAAAAACAAAAAGGCAGCCTACTTTACTTTTCCAAGTGCTGCCTTTGGCCTCGGCCTGCTTTGTCATGGCAGAACTGTCATGAAGCTGGGATGCAGCCCAAGTGGAACATGTTGTCCTGAAGAGGCTCCATCAAGGGCTCTGCTTCATCACCTTCCAAATATGTGAAGAACTCCAAGGGGGAAATCCTACCATTCCATATACTCTACTGAAGTGCAAGATCTCTTTTGTTTTATGAAATTGTAAAAAATAACTGTCTTTATATTGCTCTAGCAGAGGGTAGAAAATGCTGAAGCCATCCTCAGCAGCAGCAGCAGCTGAGAGAACAACCTCCTATGAGAAGATGGTGGAGAGAAGAGCAGAAGGTAGCAAATAGAGAAGTTCTAAAAGCCGACTCCAAAAATACTAGAAAACTATTTGAAAAAGTATTGTGCATTTATCTGCAATAAATGCCATTATAATACTTTAATTTTCCTGTGTTTCACTAAAGTGCTTGCAGGCTCCAAGAATCCTATTTGCAACTGGAGCACCTCTCCAAGGAAGAAAACTAGTTCATCATAGAAATCATGACTGCCAGAAAAGAGGAGCAGTGATGTATGAAAATATAATCCATTGAACATTAGACCTGACAACCTCAGAGCATTTCCAGGCTAAGTCAGCTAATAACACCACTCTTAACACTGCAGGTGGATTCACACTCAGCAAAACGCGACATTCAAGTTAAGGAATATTTTTGCCTAGAGCTGTTATAAAGATTAGCAACAGTGGAGAATATGTTAATTGGTGAAACTAAAAACTCAGAAGTGCTGCAGTGTGCTGCAGAGAATTAAAATACAGTTTTAAAAGTTAAGGGGTTTTTATTGGCCATAAAGTAAAAATGTCACATTGCAAAATATTCCTCAAAGGAAAATTTTGCTTTTAGGTGCACAGAAAAATTCCTACCAGGCTAAATTCTAATTCTTGTGACAACAATGTGGGTCACTTTCACTGAAGACAAAAAAGGCTCCACTTAAAAGCTTTTTAAAATTGCCCACTGATGGGGTAACCTAGATGAAAGCAGAACATAA
The DNA here is from genome assembly GCA_013397175.1 of Platysteira castanea. Taxonomy (NCBI): domain Eukaryota; kingdom Metazoa; phylum Chordata; class Aves; order Passeriformes; genus Platysteira; species Platysteira castanea. The sequence goes on from VYXC01013172.1 coordinate 881,628, forward strand.
ATTAAAGTTTGCCATGCAACTGTTCAACAATGGAGAGAAGTACAATTAGCCTAAATCAACAGATCTTTGTAAATGTGGTACAAAAATTGTCATCAAAAATGTATATATTTTATTTCTTTTCTTAGAGTATCCAAAACAGTGCTGTAAAGGATAAAAATAAGCAGGTTAGAACTAATTTTATACTTCAGAATTTATTTACTAAATGAACCTGCTTTCAGATCTAAGCATATTTATAAATGTATTTATCATTTATGAGCTTTACTCATTCTTTAAACTCTCAGGAAAAGCAGATGTTAAGAAGATTTTAGAGTAGTATGATGACAACTCTTCAAAGAACAGTAGAAAACATATTGTGATTTCGACAAACTGGCTTATGAATATTCTTCCTCTTGCTTCAGCCTTCGGAATATTATTTGTATGCTCCGAGGTTTCTCATTTATTTTTTTTCCATGTTTCATATTCCCAGCCATCTGATACCCAGTAAAGCATTAAACTGCTGAGCCAAAAGAATGTATACAATGAGCGCAACTGATCACCAAAATATTCAGCATTTCTTTGACTTACAAGATCTGCACTTAAAGTTGCAGGGTCTTATAGTCATCACTAGACATTATTTTTAAATTGCTGTACTCCACCACATTATTTTAATTGCTCACAGTTATTTGACATCTGAGTCATGTAATTCCACATAGTACACTCGACACATTCTCCAAATGTGCTTGAACAGGCTCTTGAGTCGAACCATTCATTACTAACTTACAGCACTACACCTGATCAGCACTCTTAGGATATCTCCACTAATTCTAGACAGCATTTCAAAAAAAGTTTCTCCTACATTTTCTGTGAGCAAAAAGGATTTTAGAATAACGTTTTCAGTTATATTTGCAAATTGTTTATTGGAGTACTTTGCTAGGTAAGAAGAGATTTGCCTCTGATTGAAACAAGAACAGGATCAAACCAGTAAAATCTTACTATATTTTGCCTGTACAGTGAAATAATAATAAAATGAAAGTCTTAGAAAAGGGAGAACAATAATACTAAAATTTTGCATTTTTATGGCATTTATTGTCCTAGAGGAGTCCTGGTGAAAATCTAGTAAATAAGAACTTCCTCATCCATCTGAAATCTCAGTGAGACTTTTAGGTACACAGAACAGAATTACCAGAGCTGGAACAATCCCAAGGCAGCAGGGCTAACATCTGTTCCTGTGGAAAATAAAACAAGAACTGCAATTCCCTCAAGCACTCAGGAATTCAGTTTTATACTATTTCTAAAATAAGTTAACTCCAAAATAATAGTTTTTTAACTTGACTCATGACAGAAAAGCACTCACATCCCAAATATTAAGCTAAACCAGGTACTTCTGTAGTACTCTCTTCTAGGAGGGAAGGGAGATAAACCAGAGGTAGCTCTGAGGAAAGAGCTTACAGACTGAGGATGATGCAGGATACCGAATCTTGCTGTTCTGACCGCTGTCCCCACTGAGAGAATATGCTACACCTCAAGGCTCTGTTTGTTGGTTTTCATCCCCAAGCCACTGGGCAGCTGAGGCTTGTAAGATATCTTTGCTTGTAATTTCAAATGGAGACATATAAGTAGAAACAGCAGCACCCCTAAATTTACCATACATCTTTTTTCCTTCTCTTAGGGACAACCGAATGCAGGAACAACCATACCACTGAAAAACACTGGAATGCTCACAATTCAAAGATTTTTTTTTTTTAATTTTTTTTTTCTTTTTTTTTGCCTAAGCTTCATTGCACCATCTACAAATACACACCTGGCAGGATGGTTCAGCTGTGCCTGTACCATACAGCCTGCACCTGTATGAGTCACACACCACCTGCCAGGTAACCATCAAAGAGCCTCGGTGGCTCTTCAAGACCATCAGGCTCCATTTAGTGAACACTTACATGGCCCAGCTAGTGAACACGTGGCCCAAGCACATCTGTATTATCTGGACACATCTCCGTGGAACTGACATAATCTGTTACTGATCTGCTCTTGAACAAAGACAGTAAAATCAGTTTCAAGAAAAGCACAGTTGGATAAGATGATATTCATTAAACTCTAAGCACTAATAAACAAATCAAAACTAGAACAAGAGACATTGGAGACTGGAAATCCAGAACTGTTCAGTGATGCAGATTAGAAAAGAGCCTTCCAGGAAATCTCTTTCCTTCCCATTATATTCTCCTAAATACATATTCTCCTGCAGTCTTCCTTTCCAGAATCATTGTTCTTAAAAAAGCCTGTGTGGAGGTTAGGGACAGAGCTATGGATATAATTCCTCTGCAGGGCCTCTCCACCCAGAACACAGACCCTGCTGATAGTTCATCTGTTCCCTCTGCACTCAAGTTATTTCTCTCTTGGGGAAGGAGCACTCCTCCTTTACAGACAACATTACTTGAAAGAGGCTTGAAATAATTTTAACCTCCACTATGTAATCATAGCTCTCAAGACACTTGTTTGCTAGGCTGCTGTTCTGACTGCCACACTATGTGCTACAACAGCTACCAAGAACTGCACCGGGGCCCAGTGCAGCTAAAGCATGTTCCCTTCTCCACCACACTCCACTTTCCCTCTGTACCTCCCTTTATGGCAATGTTTTAATCCTTCCTTGTGGGGCTGCATCTGCTGTTTCAGTGCCAGAAATGGAGAAATTTCAAACAGAAATTTAGAAATTGCAACACTGTCAACACCACATGCCTTTCATCATGTTTTTAATTTTGGATAATTATTGCAGGAGAGACTCTGTCAAAACAATTCTTATAGTATATATTGCAAACTCTTAACTTGTATATAATGAAGAGAGGAGCTGATATTTTCTTGCTGATACAGGATCATCACCAGAGATCCACACTGATGTGTCCTCTGCCATTGATCACAAGATACTGACATGGTTTGAAGTCACAGCACAGGTGGATGGAGCTACCAGGTTTACCATAATTTTTAGGAGATGGTACTTCAATGGTACACTTGTTGCAAGCAGGACATTTCTCCATAAGTGTCTGTAGGATTTTATCCTATCACTCTCTTTTAGTAGGCACAAACCCAACAATTTCTATCCCTTATAGAAAAAAAAAAAACCTCGGTGAAGCAGGGCACAGGGCTTTAATGCAGTGGTAGAAGGTACATGACATTTTTCCTTCTTTTTCTGCTGAATGCTGAAGAGGTGGCAAAGGAATCTACCTACTAGTACTACTAAGTAGAACACAAAAGGCCATCTAATCATCAAGAAAAGCAATGTCCTGCTTATTCAACAGACACCAGAAGCTGTAGTTCCATGTTGTTTGTCCAACACATATACACTGCCCACTCTTTCACTCTCGTCCTATTTTCAAAGAGCCCTCTGCACCAACTTTAGACAAACCCAACAGGCAAAGGAATAAACTGTCTTGAAAACTTGCTTTAAAACCATCAATGCCCTCTACCAGCTTTACTGCTGATCTAGAGGAGGACAGAGCTTCCATATTTCATAAAATCAATTTTTTTCTTTAGTCTTTTCATCCTTCAAATTCAAGGAATACAGACAAGAAAAAACAAAAGAAAAAAAGCAATCCCAAAGTATAAACCAAAGGTGGATTAGAAACAAGCAGCTACAAAATAAATCACACTTCAGAAAAAAACAAGGTTGTGGTACTACTGAAATACGCTTTCTTTCTTTAGAACTTGAAGAGAACTACCCTGTGAAGTTCAAACCTGCACCACCGCCTAGTGCAATCACCTTCCCTTGAGCTTAGTTTCTTTTTCACTTGTAGGGACTTTCACTCTGTACACAAAGTAGCAACAAAGCAGCTTTTAGGGCATACTAAGCATTATGTTAAACACTGTCTAGATACAGACAAAATACAAAGCAGAGGAAGCTGAGATATCAGCCAGAAAATGTTTCCCTAGCTTTTCTATAAATGTATGTTGTTCATTTATTTTCATCAAATATCCAGCTATTAAAGTGACAGATGCTGCAAAAAGTGTTCTACAACTTCTGACTAAAGCCTTTTTTATTTGACACCTACTATAACTATTAAATCGTCAACTGCTGATTAGCTTGAGGGCTAATCTCTGAAATGTCACAGCTAATTTCAGTTCTCATTTTAAAAAGTTAGGATTTCCTTTTGTATGCAGTTTTACACTGTTGGCAGAAGAAAACATTTGAAATGAATTTTCCTAATGAGCAAACATTGTTTATGACCTTATGCAAACTTGCTGATGGCTTAGTTTAGCAGCTCTCTATTTTGAGGAGTCTCCTAAATGAACTGGCCACATAGAGAGCAAATTAGTTCACCAACCCACTGCACTGCTCTCGCGTGTTCATGGGAGTTGGATAATGCGCTGGAAGTCAGGAGGGAGTAAGGAAGTTAGAGATTCACCATGTTTATCTCTTCTCTGGTAAACTGAGATTCTAGGTTCAAGAAAACCAAAAGCTCTGTAGGGGTTCTCGCACACAGCCAGATCCCAAGTATTTTTCTTTTTTGTGCTACACAGCAAATGCCCTACCAGGAATCAAGTTCTGAAAAATGAAAAGGCAAAGCAAGGCATTAAGTTCAGAATAGTTCACATTCATGGGGTCAGGTGCAGAAAAATCCGAGATTTGCCAAGATTCGGTGGGGTTGTGAGCACGTGTGTGTGTGTGCATACACATATGTAGTTTCCCAACTATGTGTTTTGCTAGCTTGTTGTACTCCCTCAAATCATCCAATTATGGTTAATGTCCAACAAGAAATTCTCAAATGCTCAAAATTAAGTCAAATTTGATTGAACATTCAAAGGCATTTGTCAGTAACAGATGTTTTTATAGTGTTAGGTATTCCACTGACCTCTACCCCCCCCCCCCCACTACTTTTCCAAAATTAAATGTACTTTAAAAGCTCTATTCTAGATTAACAAAAAATTGTTTGATTGAAATTTCTGCCCTCCCCCCAATACTTTTACTATTCACCCTACCTCAGCCATGCCAACAAAGAAAATTTAACTACAGGTATAAATAGCTCTTGAGGCTTAATTCAGAACTGTTCACGCAAAATTAGCTGCACTGATCAGTGCTACTAACAGAAATGTCTGTTAGACTCCCATATTAAGCATAAGTTCATCCTGCTGAAGTCCATGCTAATTTTATCTGATTCTCTGCCAAAGAATGACATGTTTTTTAATTTAACCATCTTGGGTATGTTATTTTTCCAAGACGACATGAAATAAATACTTTCTCCCTGTTCCTATTCCATTGCTAACACTTCCTGTATTTCTGAGATTCCTGTACAACACAGTGGCTACTGAAGCCTGGAAATTGGAGGCAAGCAACTAAGATAAATCTTCAGAAATAATCAGCATCAAAATACAAAGCAAACTTCATATAAATAAGCATTTTTCTTGTTATGAAATACGACTGGATACATTCAAATGCAGGATGCCAGGGACAGACTTGAAAGCTATTTCATGGCTGTGGTTTCAATTGTGCAGCAGCTACTGTGATGGAATTTTATCCTACTGTGCTAGTCTCTGGCTGACATAAAAGGAAAAGACAACACTGTATTTAATTTTCTTACTCCTCCACTGCAATTCTTTTTCCATTACACAGAAATAATAGAAGGTCATAAGGATGAGAAATAAATTAACAATTTAGAAACTTGATTTATAATAACAGATAATAGCAATAAATGCAAGGAGCAGAATACCCCGCTGAAACAGTTCAGGCATAAATCAGTGAGAATGGTAACATTCATGACATCACATCAGTGACAAAGGTGAAGCAAATAGAAAATTAAAGGAAAACATTTTTAAAATAAAGTGTCATGTTTTGAACAAAAAAAGAATCAAGAATTATTTCTGACATGCACTGTACTTTTCCCACTGCTTGGCTCCTCCATGTAACCGAAACAAACTTTTAATATCCTGAGAACAAATGTGGCATTTAATACCACAGCCTTCCAGTGCCTAAAGAGAACCAACAAGAAAACTGCAGAAGAACTATTTTCAAGGGGATGTAGTGATGGAATAAGGGTAAATGGATTTCAATTTAAAGAGGGCAGGTTTAGATTAGATACTAGTAAGAAATTCTTTACTGTGAGGGTGCTGAGGCACTGGAACAGGTTGCCCAGAGAAATTGTTGATGCCCCATCCCTGAAAGTGTTCAAGGCCAGGCTGGATGGGGCTCTGAGAGGGGTTTGAACTAGATGGCCTTTAAGGTCCCTTCCAACCTAAGCCATTCTATCTTTCCAAGAATAACTAACATTTTTTTGCTAACAAATTTAAACGTTGCTGTAATCTTAAGTTATTGTGTAGTCATCCACAGTCTCTACAAAGAGAAAAAAAAAGGGAAAAAATGACTAAATTAAAATCCTTCTATGCTTTAGAAGGATTTTGATCTAGCATATACTAAATATGATTTGGTATCCTGAGAAGACAGCACTAATTCTTCATTAATTATTAAGCCTGCAAGCTATATTATGGTAACAGTGCACAAAATAAAGTTTTACTTTTCTTCTCCTTTTTTTAAAAAAAATTATCCCTTAGACAAACAGTCTTGCTATAGGAGAATTATTCTGGCTCTGTGGAAAATTCTCCTCAGCTTTCACACATATGTAATGAACATGTTATAGGTAGCATGCTGTAAAATGCTGTATAATTGAAATGCAGATTTATACATCTCCCAGACATACATTTTTTTCCCATCACTTTATCACTTGGTACTGATTCAAAGTAGTAACAGTTCAGCAGAGACCTCAGTAGATCCTCCAAATCTAAATTACTTCCAGTGCCTCTATCAACCACATAAGGGAATTCCTCAGACATCTAAACTGTGTCAAAAAAACTCCCGTGTAAATACTTCTTATCTTTTGTTTTCTGACACTTAACAGAAATAATGTGTACTATTTGAGAAGAGGAATATCTTTAGCAAGGAAACAGGACTTGGCACTTTATAAATCACTAGGGTAGTGCTGCATTCAGTTTATACAAATGTCTCTATCTCGATTAAGAAAAGCGAAAAAAAAAATTCAAAGTCCTTTAAGTTATTTTGTTATTTCAGCAACTTTCTCATTTATAACTAATCAAGTGCTCAGATAACCAAGGAATTGGAAAAATGCACACCATGAAAGCAAGCTAGTCCCAAATCACAAGTACTCCTGTCCTGAAAGCTGCTCATTGCAGAGGGGCCATTCTAAGCACACAATGCCTTACTCAACTGGAAAATGGCCAACATCAGTGAATCTGACTCCAGAATTAGGACATTCAGATTAACAAAACTGTAGAAACATTCCTGCAGGTCTTCTGGTTTGCATTTCTCATCACAAAATCCTTTTCCTCCTGTAAACCAGTATCCAGATTATTTTTTAAAAAGTGTAGCAGATAGCTGTATTACTCTTTTCTGATATCAGAAAAAAAGATAAGAAAAAAAATCCAGAAAGAGAGCAGAACCCTCAGGAATATTTAAGGAATAGTCATAATTTCCCTTCAAATAGATTTCTGACAGCAGAATAACATTTTGTACTGAGTTTCTGATGCATAAAAATAGGATTTGTCATGTCAAGTCTCTGGTCAATAGCCTTATCTGTTTTCTAAATGCTGTCTCCTAGAAAATTAAAAAAAAAAACAAAAAACCAAAAAAACCAAAGTTTAAAGAATGATATTCTGTAAAATCAGAAACTATCACACTTCATCCCAACAAGTCTTTTCAAAATTGTTTAAAAAATTCCACAACCCCTCCCACTTAATGGTGTTGCTTTCTATAAATAATTTCAAAGAAAATGAAAACTGGGTAAAGGGATTTATTATTTATGACATGACAGTGTTTCTGATATCATATTCACAGAAAGCATAAAGAAAGAGGCCTCTACTTAACAGATTTTCCAGTTTTAGATTCTTGTCTACAGCTTCTTGTCTATCTTCTCTTACCTAATAAATAACAATATAGTTTATTATTGGATGAGTTTTTGAATATTGGTAAGATATAGTCCTTCTTTTTATTTCTTCTTTTTTTTCCAAAACTCATTTTATATTCGGCACAAATACTCTTGAATAAAGGAATGTCCTTTTCCTGTTTAGAGTAAGTTTTAAAAAATAAACTGTAAAAAATTTATATTAAAATACATGTTCTGGAAAAAAAATGAAATTAGATTTAGCACTCCAAGACTTAAAATTCATATTCGAGTGAAAGTTTTAAATTAGGTCACAAATTATAGCAATTTATTAGACTGAAGAATAAAAAGTTTAAAAGTATTTCTGGTAAGAATCAATCTGCTCCTTCAACTTTCTGAACACTACAATGCAAAATATTTAATATCTCCTCTAAAACTCTTTTTCTCCATGCTGTCTGGAAAAGCTTGAGTATCTTATGATGTAGTTATGCCCTAAGAAAGTGTAGTTGCTAGAGATTTTCTTCTCTCCATATCTTTCTCAATAAAATGTTTTTGTGAATTACAAGAAGCATGATCCTTGCAAATAGCAGATTTGGGCTGTGCATTGTCATTGTGACTTGGTTGACCACTGATAAAGAGAAATATTTTATCCAGCATCTCAGACAGGTACTAAATACAAGGAATAAGCATGCAGTAATTTCTTTGAAAACCTGATACAATAAAGTAAATAAACACAGCTTAATGTGGCTGTTGAAGCTTTGATTAATTCCCTCCCTAAAGGGATGCTTGTGGGATTTTTCTGGTGTCTCTGAAACTAATAAAAAAAGCTTTCTTTCAATCTTAGATTTTTTTGGGGGTTGATTTTGTTGGTGGTTTTTTTTTTCTGTTGGAGGGGGAGCAGTGAAGGGCAATTAAGCAATGCTAATTAAATCTATCAACTTCACCATAATTGGCTGCAAAACTAAACTGAAGGCAAAAAGGATAAGGAAAAAAAAAACAAAACAAAAAAGGAACTACATAACAATATTCAATTTCAAGCCTATTGACAGATACCGTATATGTACCAAAGATCCAGTCCTACTGTGGACGCAGTGGGATAACAAATTATTTTACTGAAATTTTCAGTCAAATTCAGTGTAAAAAGAAGGCAAAATTCATATTGTGCAAGCAGCTAGATACTAGTATTGCCTTGCCATATGGTTGGTTTTTACTTAGAAGTTCTGAATTAGTTTCAGTGGTACCATGTCAGAGAAAGCTTTTTCAGCAATTAACAAGGACACCAAAGGTTGCGCCTTTACACGTTGTTGATGTCTTTGTGCAGGCATTTCCTCCTTGAACCAATTTCTGACATGTATAACAACCTTAGTTCTGCTACTTCAACATGTTTAGAGGTTAATTGATATCCAAGACAGTTTAAACTAACATGGGAATAGAATCTCACCAGCTCCCTCCAACCTCCTCCGTGCTCTTGTTGCAAGGAGACGCCCCTCTATGCACCACTGAAATACACTTTTCTTCAAATATCGCTTTCCTTATCTAGCCATATAGCAGTCCAAGTACACTGCTCAACAAAGCATGTTCCAGTAGGTTCTTTGTTGCAGCTGTTGGAAGCTGTGAAGACCATTCTCCCTGAAATGGAGTCGGCTCATTTCTCTTGCTGAGCTCTGGAGACTCCTGAACACATATGCACCACTAACTTCTGACTGATGTTGCCTCAGATACAATCAAGAAGTTTTAAGGCCACATTCCTATCATCTGTTTTACTCTGTCAAAAAGCAGAAGAAATGTAAACAAATTCAAAAAAAAAAAAAAAATACTATGGGTTTGCAATTGTACAACTGAAATCAGAATGAGGATACTACTGTATATGACAAGTTCTTCTTAAGTCAATGTGAACATGCTTTGTACTTAACTGTGAAAAAATACAAATTATAGATAAATTTAAATCACAAGTGAAGTATGTTGCAAGAATATCTAGGATGTACAGCACCGGAGTTAGAGACAGTGTACTATAACCTATTACCAAACCTAAATGATGGAGAGAAATATGTATTCTCAGATCACATGCCAGCTACTCCTGAAGTGCTAAAACATTCACTTAAAAGGTCACTGCAGCTTGCAAAACTTGTGGTTCTCTTGAGACCACTCTGATTTGTTAATTCAGATGACATTCGTACTTAAAAATCTGATAACTGAGGAATTGTACAGTGTCATCTCTTGACATCTGAAGACAGGTAATAAGCAAGAGTCTCAAGGCAACAACATTAATTTTTAATATAAAGTAGAACTGGAAGCTCTGAAGATAGAAGAAATTCACAATTGTGTTGCTTTTTCAAGCTTCCTTAATATTTAATACTTGTTTCAACTACTGACACAAAATCACAAGCCTCCTCCATCCCACAATTATCAGATGAGGACCTACCGTTACTCCAAAGAACCTGGTTTCATTCATAGCATTCAGAAAAATTTTGCCAAGTTTGTGATTTGTGTAGTTAAAATCTTCAATTTTTTGGTGCTTGTTGGTGGAATTCAGATAATTCATTGCCCGCTGTAAGGTCCTGGCAATCACCCATATTCCATCATAGGCATAACCATGAAATTTGCTGGATTGTCCATCACCACGTTTAGCATTGTATTCCTTTTCATACTGCTGTGGAGTCTGCAGAGGAGATAAAATTCAATTTACCCCATTTTACAGAGTTGAATCTAAACTGACACCTCAAACTGCACCCTCCAGTTTAGAGATGTGCATAACTAATAGAGAAAAGGCCTCCAAAATAAAAATTATGAAAGAAAATAAAATTTAAAAAGCATGTGCTACCTGACTTAAAAACTGCTGGTGAGGTTGGGAAGCAGAACTAGGAGATAGAGACTGAAAGCAGTTGTACTGCCTCACTGTAAAAATGATAACTTGCTTTATTTTGCTTTTGTAGAAAAGGCTCCAGTTCAACCAAAACTGTACACTGGTGAGCCATAATACTAGAACAGAGAATACGTCTGTATCCCTGAAAATTAGTGGTCTGATTACACTTTACAGGATAACACAAATCAAATAACCTTTACTTGAGCAGCCATTTGCTCAATATGAAATGTTGAGTGGCAATTTGTCTATATTTAACAAGTTCACTACATTCTGGATGGTGTGCTATCATGTGATGAGCTGCCTTTCCATAAAGTTGCCTTTCATGGTCACTCAGCAGGGCTTGAAAGGCAGATGGAAAAAAAAAAGATGAAAAGCAGCAAAATCAGGCATGTTTATTCATTGGTCAGAGTTTGTATGGATTTGTTCTGTGATAAAATCTTATGTGCTTCATGGAAACACCACACATTTTTATATTTAAAACAAGCCTCACCTCCTGCCCCCTAGTTCTGAGAGGCACAAATCACCATTCAAATTGGCCGTTTGCAGAATAAGTTTAAATATAAGAGTTTTCTGTTTCTGTGCTCAACTGTTTAACTTGACATGACACAGCACACGATACTAAAGACAGTAATTCAAACTTTAATGTACATTTAACTATAATGTTCATACAGGGGGAAGAGGGCAGATTTGAAGCAAGGGACTTTACTGATTTCTTACCCTGTAGAGAATTGGATTCGATTTTCAAATATTTTAAAATTGCAAACTAGTGGGAAGTGGAGAAACTAACTATGATGACTGCCAGGTCTCTTGGTAGAAGAACCCTTTAGCTTCACCTCCCTCCTTGGTGCTTTACTGTGCCAACACACCAGTGAGAGAACTGATGGTATAACAAAATAGATGGAGGAAAAATACTAACCCTTCCTGATATAGTCTTATTCGTTTTTGAGCTGAGAGGCTCAAAATCCACTCCAATATAACCTTCCATTGCTGCAAGAAGATTTTTGCTGAGACACTGTGAGGAATTAATCCAGGATTCCCACCAAAGGTTTTCATACCATCCTGGAATAATCCACTGATATTTGCTGCCATACATTTCTTCATCATAAGCCTGCAAATAAGGAAAACAGAAAAGATCATGGACATCGTAATAGAGGTATTGAACATAAAACCAATTGCCTTTTGTTAACTTTTTTCATAATTAATGAAATTACGGTGTAATCATGGTACACAGGTATTTTGAACAGTTTACAATATATACTTGCTAATAATGAAGATTTTTTTTCTGAAGATTCCTGACTTTAGAATTCAGGACATAAGAAAAGAATTTACTGAGAAAAAAGAGTTTTTCTTTCCATGGATCATTTCTTCAGAAACAGAAAAATGAAACTGTATTCTAGAACCGACGGAGTTAAAGAGGAACACAAGCAGAAGGCACAGCTTTGTACAGAAAAATCTTCGTAACACAACTACTACATAAGTGATAGGACCACCATGTGATCACATTTAAAATAAGTTATTATCAACCTTATATCAAGTCCTTATATCAACCTAAGGACTAGGTTAACAAGAAAACTTGGATCGTAGGCACCATCAAATCACACGGGGCAAATATGAATTAGGTGACCGTGCTAAAAGCAGACCACAGAAACACTAAGTTAGCAGCTCCTTCTGAGGAGCATGAGTGAAGAGTGAATTGATAAAGCAAAATCTTAATGATTTATTTTTTTTCTCAGCAAGAATTTTCTTCATGTGAAATTCTCTATTGTTGGAATGCTGAATACTGCCCATTGTAATCCAAGGTACTGAGATGATAATTATCTTCTTTCGATACTTAGCAGATACATACAACAGGAAACAGAAATACTTTCTTAGTTAGGCACATATGCTGTTGTACCTAAAAGCTGATCTATTCTCGAATATTCTTCTTGATTGGGACGAGTGTTCTAGGATAAAATTAGCAAATTTTAACTCAGATGTTTCTCACTGTCTTGCAACTAGATATTTTTCTTTTGACATTTCAGTCAGACTCCATTTCAAAACTGCAGGTTTCATGCTTCTTTGGCTCCTAATATAAGCAGTGTTAGAGATAGAAGGCCTAAGATAAAAATTCTGATTTTTAGAAATACATGGTGCAAGCTTAGAGCTCTTAACAGGAAAACTGCTGCATTTTCACAGATAATATTACAGAGGGAGGAAATGATAAGAATGCAAACAGGAGATACTAGGCATTCAGAAATAACTGTTTTAAAAAGTATCCCAAAGATCATACAGAAAGCCTATCAGATAACTAAAGATCAATAGCAGAATATATGAAAGAGGACAGCCTCCTAAATATGTTAATACCCAAATTAGAAAAGGGTTTTAAATCCGTGAAGTCTATTATAATGGTGCCAACTCAGTTCATAACAGTATTGTGCACAAAGCAGATATATTTGGCCCCTGGTTGCAGAAGCTTTTGTTCAGCCAAAATCAAATTTCATGCCTTTGTATACAAGGCTGCTTGAAAGTCCTGTCTGAAACCTTGTGTCTTGCATCTCATATATTACTTATTCCACAATCCACATAAATAGTTTGTCCTTCTCTTGCTTGTTAATTCTACCCTTCCAGAAACACATCTGCTTCTGTCCTCCCACCCACCTCCACTCCTGCCCAGCTATGAAGACACTGTATTCCAGGTCCACCTGTGAGGAAAACAGCAATCCCATCCTGCAGTACTTCCTTCTAAAAGAGTTTTCATTATACAGTTAGGTCATTCAAGACCTTTCAGTGACTCAGTGTTTCTTATCTAACAGTTTTCGAATCACTGAAGACACAAACTGACACAGAATAGTGCTTTTAGAGAAGGACAATCTTATACAGCTCCCTCTGCTCTATAGAGATTAAAGTATCAAATTGTGTGTTGCCAAAAAGTATTGGCTGTGAACTATTCTGAAATTAGAGCTGTTGGAAGTTTTCTGTTTGCATAAGCACTTGTACTGTTTCCTGCATAATCTGTGAATGCCCTGGGAAATGAGCTGAAAACTGAAAGTTTCAAAATAGCCAGAAATTTCATCCTGGAAACAAGGGATCGTTCCCAACATGGTTGCCCAAAAGACTGGTTACACTTTCACATTTCTGCAACAATCTGGTTTAACAAAACCCAAAACAAGGCACTTTAAGAGCTGTCAGCTCTTCCTATGAGATATGGTGGAGTGACAGGGTCAGTCTGGGGAAGGCAAAAGAAGGAAGAAAATCAGCTCCTCTAAGGCTGAGCACCATGACCATGCAGTCATTTTTCTAGTGACAGAACAGTTGATAGTATTCAGACATTTCAGTGTTTGGGTCCCAGAAGACTTATTGCAAAACAATGCTTTTTTGCCACCATTTTCTCCCTGTTGATTCTGCTAAATGAAGATGATTTTGAAGCTTAAAAGATACAATTACTTGAAACACATGAATCCTTCTTGAACTGTATGAATGAACACAGACCAATTCTTACAAATTGCAGTTTCTAAGGGGAAGATTTTTTGGCAGGCAAGACCAAGCTGAAGAAGGTTTGCATATACTTTGTACCACCAGAACAGCATAAGGTAGTCATACATTTTCCTTGATCTTTTTCTCATGCCCTGTGTAGGAGGGCAAAGCCCCGAGTTGCTGTCAGGCAGCCAGGAAACTGTCATGGGCAATTCTTGCCCTTGTGAAACTGATTTTTAATTTTTTTCTTTTAAAAGTTCTCATTCTTGTTTGAATCCATAAATAAATGCTTATTTACAACGAAGACTCTTGTAAGAGATATTTCTTATGTGTAGTAAACAATTATTGGCAATTTGTTGATTGTTGAAGAATTAGGTTTTGACCAAAAGACCCTAATTTCTATTCCAAGAAAACATCACATTCATCCCACTGAGGTGAAAACGAATTATAAAGCCAAGATTTCCCATAGAACTAAAATTGCTCACTGTTTTCGACACTGGTGATAAATGAACAGCTAAGCTTATTTAAATCCTTGTAGGAAATACCTGCCAACATTCACTTTGGCTTGAACCAGTCCTGTCCTGTTTTTACAGTTTGCCACTGAATTAAACTACCTTTTAGTCCATTTATTGTCTGAGTGTTGGTGTCTTCTTCCAAATAACAAGGAATAGGACAAGAGGAAATGGTCTGAAGTTGCAATAGAGGTGGTTTAGACTGGGTATCAGAAAACACTTCTTCACTGAAAAGACTATCAGGGAGCAGGGAAGAGGCTGAGTCACCATTCCAGGGGATATTTAAAGGATGTGCAGATGAGGCACTTAGGGACATGGCTTAGTGGTGGACTTGGCAGTGCTAGTTTAATGGTTGGACTTGATAATCTTAAAGGTCTTTTACAACCTAAATGATTCTATGATCTTATATAAACTTCTATGGATGTCCTGAGGAAACCTCACAGAATATGATGGTTGAATCCAGGCAGAAAAGTGAGGCAGACTTCAAAGATTTTACCACCTACGTAAGCCATTACCAAATAATATCAGGTTATAACCACAATCAGAAAAAAAAAAAGAAAAAAAGTCTTGCACTAGTGAAAAAGCATCTTCCTTTAACAAACTCAAAGCCTTTCTCTGACTGACATCAGTAACTCTGCAAAATATAACAGAGAATCACAAGTGAAACCTGTCTGAAGATACACCTGGAAAAGAGGAGTTAAATAAACTTGACATATCTAGATTATTGTGCTCTTAGACATATATCTGTAGGAGTGCATGAGTCAACAATCTCTTTTATGACTAATAACAAGCTTTCTGGCATATTGTAGTGCATTAATATATAAATGACCTACTTAGAACTGCCCTCTCCCGCATTCAGTCTCCTCCTGAAACTCCCAAATAAATACATTTATATAAGCCTCAATACATGATCTTTCAGATTTCTCCAGGCTCCAGAAAAATCCACCTTATTATTTTTGACACTAATGTACTTTAGAAGCAGCCATCACACTTTGAACCGCTCGGAGTTACGCACACTTCCCACGTTCACACCAAACCGTAGCCACAGAAGGCTGGGGCAGGTGTTCGTGTGACAGGGACATCCTCTCCCTGGAATCCTTCAGACAAGAGCGATGCAGACTAAAGGACAGCCAGGGAATTCTAGGATTTTTTCAGTGGCCTCACATGCACATGGACTTGGAAGAGAATTCTAGAGGAATGCAACTAGAAATCAAGGGTGGTGGCATAAATGAGGCCAATCTCTTGCTAATGTTGGGTTGGAGATAATTCTCACCAGGACCCCTCCTGCTGGCAAAATGCAGCCCAACTCCAAGAGATCTGAGGAGGATCTGGGCTGCAAAAGGACCATTCTTTCTTCCAGGAATGAAAAAGAAAGATTATCTCTGTCAATCCAATTTAAATGACAGTACAAAAAGATCTATATACAAAGACCTATCAGAAATGACAAGAATGAAAAAAAAAAGTAATATTTTTCCATTTCCTTTTGGATGAAAGCAGATTTTGTTCCTTCCAAACATACTCTACAATCTCCTTTCCAAATTTTGGCACCAACTGGGACAGCTGCTGAGTAAGAGCCAAAATGCATCTGAGGCACATGTAGCATTCAGATTTTGAACTTCTGCCTTTCCTTTCTTTGCAAGGATAGGTAACTGTCTCACTAGGTGAACACTAAAAAACACCCTCTGAAATTTAGATGCTGTCATTATTGCTTTTCCATTATATTTACTGTGTTATTGGATCACACATTAATTAATTAATTAATTACATTATTTAGACTAAGAATTCAATACCTATTCAAAATTTATCCACTAAAACCTATCTCTTTTGGATTCTTTATTTCAGGCCGGTAACAGTATAGATCTACATTTTAATCCTGCTACTTTCAATGGATACAGTGGATAAGTTTGCAGCACGTTCATAAAGAAATGGTGAAGATCAGGAATTTTATGTTTGTTAGTCTTACTGTTATGGTTAAAAAAACTTTATTTTTTACCAACTAATATTTGCTTTCATGTAATACACGTAAAATGTACAGCAGTCAGATGGGAATGACAACTGCACAAGTAGCAACATTTTCAGTAGCAGAAATTATTAGTGTTGCTGAGTTAGTATGCATAGGAACTGGCTTGAATTTCTTATTCTTTAAAAGCAAAACAAGCAAAATCCATACACAAAAACATTATCACCAGAACACAACCCTTGGAGAGTTGTGCTCAAGACACAACTTGAAATCTTGCAGTTCTCTCTATCTGCTGCTACATACTCAAGTATTTCTCTGGATCTGATGTGAAGAGCAATGCTCGAGTTTGATTTGGCATTTAATTCCACTGCAGGAAACTAGTAAGAAGAAGCTAACCATGCAGTCTATGCCTAAATTCCACTGAAGTCAAGTACAAAGTATTTTATTGAAAGAGAAATGGAACTAAGCATGTGTAACCTCTCTTTAGGATATAAACCTTCACAGAGCTGAACTCCATGAAGAAATGTTTATGCTCAAGTTACTTTTTATCCAAACGCAGCACATTCTTTATTCTGATAAGCAATTAAATATATTTACTTACACAGCAGAAAACTTTCACAGCCATTTCCTCATCAAACTGGCCAAGGATTATCCGAACGTCATTACCCTGCAGAGTGAATAAAATACGTGGCAGTTAAATACAGTCGCAGCTTCCAGATACCACTTTAATTGGCCATTCAGATCACGCAGGGAGTTAGCACAGATTACAGCTGCAGACAGAATTAACACAGAACTATTTCACCTTCTATAAGTTCAAGAACTTGAAGTACCGCAAAAGAAAAAAAAGCTGAGGTGTTTGAAGAAAAAGATTAAGCTATAGTACTAATGAGAGTAAAACTGATATTACAGTCAAATATTAGTATTCAATAACACTAAAATATCAAATATTCTTTTGCTTCCTTGCAATATTTCTTCTACAATTTTGCATATTACCACCAGTTGAAGACATACACTTTTCACTGTTTGCATAAAATAATGCTGTAGAATTAAGAAATGTGATTTGTGAGGTCAAATGCCTTGATATTATGCCTGCTTTAGTAATTTTCAAAGCTTTTACTCATACAACAGCATCTCTACAGCCACTATAACACATTGTCAATTCCATCTCTCCTCCCTCCCACCTCCACACATTAAAAAAAATCATCGCCATTTAAGAACCCATGACTGAAGTCCAAAGACATAATTTTACTTTCATACTTAGAAACATATTAAGAAAGCCTTCCTAAATTCAGGAGCATATGCAGGAAAATATTTCTCCAGGAACAGGACTAACCTCTTCCTAACATGAAAAATTACTTCTAATATCCATAAAACACAGAACAGATATCTTTTTATGACTTCACATTATCTTTTCTTTCACACAAAGGCAGAGTTCTCAGAAAAAGCTTGAGCAAATCAAATTTTTCATTTCTTTCATATAGGATCTGTTTAGAATTACTAATAGCTCTTTCCCTCTCAAAGGAAAAAACAAACATATGATTCAGTATGATTTTCAGTGGCAAAAAACATTTAAGTTTTAATTAAATCAATTTGTCAAAGACTTTTAGTTCAGATAATTTCAATGTTTATTTCCTGTTCAGCAGAAAATATTATGATGGACAGTGCAATAAGATATTAGAATGCATCTGTAATTAAATGCATGGAAACAGTATCATTCTTAGCATGGTTTAAATCAGAAATAATGCAATGTGCTTTGCTCATTCTGAACCTGTGCATTTTCAGTAAGCCTGTTTCTCTTCATTTTTATATTTAGCCGCAGACTGATAAAGTAGTGCAAATCTTCTTCAAGTGGATTAGATTCTTTTTAAACAAATCTAACAAGGTTACATAAACTAAACAAACAAATTACACAAATTACATCAATAGCATTACAGTTTTTGTAAGGACAATAAATAGATTTAGGAATTATACACAAAAACCCTCACCTCATCTACTATTTCGATTTTTCACATTTTAAAAATAATTTGGTTATTCTTGGAACCCCAGCTCTGAGTCACTTGACTGCTCCGAACATAAAAATGCAGACATAATATTTGAAAAAAAGAGTAGTAGAGTTGGATTAAAAAATAAATGGCACAGCACCTAATAATTAAACTTAAAAATTTAAGAAATTCCTTTTTATTTCATAACATGATGAAAACCAATTTTAGGAAAAAAAACCCAAAAGATGTAAAC
Organism: Platysteira castanea; assembly: GCA_013397175.1. Classification (NCBI taxonomy): domain Eukaryota; kingdom Metazoa; phylum Chordata; class Aves; order Passeriformes; genus Platysteira; species Platysteira castanea. The sequence continues at coordinate 900,504 of VYXC01013172.1, forward strand.
TGTGCGGCCTCATAAAGAATAATCCCAGAGTGCACTTGCAGCAATGCTACCCACTGGCTGTGTGACAACATTCTGACTGAAGTCACAGCATCTGTGGTGTGTGGTTTCACACCTTAAGACATTGCTTCCACCTGATTATGCCATAATTCAGTATGCCATCATGTAACCAAGGAATTGCCTGTTAGAACACAAGTAAAAGGAGCTAATTTAGGAAAGTCTATACAACAGCTCTTTCATGCATAGCATTCTTCCTCTGTGCAAGGACACACTCCTCAGTCAGCCTCTTCCTCTCAAACTCCACTTTTTACATCCCCTTCCACAGTTTTCCCAGATTTGTTCTTGAAGAATTGCATTCAAGATTGCAAATAAGCCTAGATCCATTGGATGCCAGCCTTGGGTCTGCTGGCTCCATCCCACATAAGAGACACCAAAACTCCAAATTCATGCAACTGCACATAGCTCAAGGCCCTTGCAGAGGTTTTATCTGCATGGATAATGAAGTTTGCACCGAAGTGTATCAGAGCTGGCTTCACGTCAGTGCTTGTGGGACACGTTACAGAGTCATTCAAAGAGATATATCAGATGTATACTGGGAATAACTTTTTTACCCCTTCATCCATACTGTTAATTGACTATAAACCAGCATGATTTCCTAGCAAGGATATTCTATTCCTTTACATCAACCCTTGCAGAATGATGCAAGTCAACACAGTGGAACTTCCTCATAGGGATCAAACAAATCACCCACTGGATTCCAGCAAGTGTCAAGTCTCTTTTTCAGAGAGCTGTAAATTGCTTGCATGGAGCTAAAACATATTTGATAGAAGAGGTTTTAATTCATGGAACTAGGCAGGTGATCTACAAGATGATTAAAAACATCCCAGGGGGAAGGCAACTCCCAAAAATGCACTTACATGAAAAGACCAATGTTTAGACCGTTTGCCAGATGGTGAGCTGTCATATTTACTCTTCCCAGAGATTACAGTAGCAATATCAGCATTTAAGCTTTGCCCCTCAGTAAGAAATACATATGTTCCCATATGGACTGAAGTTCAAACAAGAAAATGAAGAACAGCTACATTTCATTTACCCACAGTTGAGGCAAACCCTGCATAAAAACATGTTTTATAAATTAAGACTATAGCAGAGCCTCAAAAATTAATGACTCCTTTGCTCCCTTCTTTCTTTCATAAACATGAGGATATTATTTGGCTACTAAATATAAAGTGTCTTTGGTAGCACCGGCAGCTGAGTAGTATAAACCCTGAAGAGAGTGAGGACTAACACATCTAAGATGCTCTACTGCGGGATGAAGAACAACTTGTCTCCTTCACTGCCATTTCTAACAGCCTTACACACGAGACACTCTTTAGCCTTTTCAGAGTTTTTGAGTGATGCACATTATGCTGGAATAGGTAGCTATTTTTTTTCAGCCTTCAGAGCTTCCCTTCTTCGATCAGATTTTAATCTGTCTCATTTCTAATGAATAACACCACAATGTTGTATTATATAGCTTTCCAGAGAAGGATTGCTACAATATCTCATCTGCCAGGAAAAGTCAATGTCTTGGCAGGCTCTTTATGAGATACCTAAATTGAATAGCTCAGATAGTCTGTCTTATTCTCTACCACATATCTGACAGTCAAGAGGTTATCAATAAATCTACACAAAGCTGGGTAACTTTGACAATAGAGGTAGCCCCATGTTCTGCCTTCTAAATGCTTGGATGTCCACTTGAAGAACTACAAATGAGCCTCTGACCTTAGCTATGGAATCACTGATGGTGAAGGTGAACTAGATGACATCAACTCTCACCATCATAACATGACAGTAATTCTTTTGTCCTACATGCAAGATACGAAAACATTGGAAGAAGTGTTATTGTTCATACAATTTGTCTGTGCATGCTTAGAATTTTCAAGCATTTAAATGGATGTACAAATGCATCCCTTTTTTTTGAAAACAAAAATGAGTTTTAAAGATATCCTTAAGCTTAAATTTACCTTTGAACTGTGATCCAAAAAGGCTACAGTCAATTCAGTAGAAACTAATGTGTTACTGAGAGAAATATAAAATACATTTCTGCAAATCATACCAGATTTTTCTGCTTTCCATTCATCATAATCATCAATTTCATTAATTTAAATGTGTTTGTAAAAATAAAAGTTATTTCAGGTAAGCAAATACCAGTTTACCTATATGAGGTTTACATGCTGAAGAAAGGAATGAACAGTTTTAGAACTGTATAACTGAATTCTGTGTCTAACATGTACCTAACAACAACTAACCTCATATTTCTGTCAAGAATAGCAATCTTCTGGATAATTGCTTATTTATTGTTTTACTCACTTGTTTTGAAGAAGAATCAAGAGATAGCTAATATATTGTTAGTTGAGTCTTCTGGTCTCCCCTGCAAAACAGCCTGTGTTGTTGATGCACAGGAAAGCTAGAACCACATTGCTTCTTCTGACTTCCAGCCTAAAGATACATGCTTAATATGCATTTTTTTTTCTTGTTATTACATCACTGTTAGTCAAAAATGGGGACTTTACTGTTACATCTACTGGAGTCTCTTCAACCCAGACAGGAAATGCAAACCGGCTTAGAGTGGACAGACACAAATGGCTTCCCACAAAAAATCTCTACCTATTAATACTTCAAACATTCAGGCTTACATCTCCAGATTGTAGAAAAAATAAAGCGCATTTAGTTTACCATGCTTCAGTACTTTTCCAGCTAGCTTCAGTAGTGGTCTAGTCTTACATAGGTCAATATTCTTCCTTTATTTTATTTTTTTTTAAATATCATTCTGTTTCTTAAGGTTTTTTTGTAACCTGTTTTACACATATTTAAGTATTTGGAGGACTGTGGCTTTGCTTGTGTGTCATACGTACTTGATGTCAGAAATTATTTGATCTTCGCCATTTAAAAGTGCTTTCTCCTGCTGTTCAGTCATTTCTTTCATGTTCATGTGCAGTTAAAGATTCATATCTCCTGTGTCTAGTTTATTGCTGGTTGCACTGCATGGTAATGCTAAAATATAGTTTTAATTTTATGAGATGCCAGAAGTCTAATAAATCATTATAATAAGAGAAGGATGGGAAATTATTCTGCTACCAAATTTATTTTTCCTTTTTTTCCTTATGATTCATATGAGATCATGCAGATGATGTTAGCATAGAATTCAATCTAAAATGTGTAATGAAGCTAATGGAAAGAGGCTCAATATTCTTTCTACATGATCATTTATCTTAAAAGGGTTCTGGTTCTAAACCTCAAGAGTTTTCACATGTATATCACTATGACTGTGGCTTTAAGCGCAAACATTAAGTCAGCAAGAGCTTTCTTTACTTTATATAATGATCCGGAACTCTTAAAAATATTTACTATACAAATAGACCTTCATTAACTTAAGCAGGATTAGGCCCTCAAAATGCCGTTTTCTGGATGTTATTATGCAATGGAATGTAGTAATACATCATTCTAACACAAATTTTGTTTCACTACTACTCTTCTTAAAAAAAAAAAAACCACTTTCTCTTTTTCATCAATCAGCAACACATACCTTAAGCTTCTTTACACTTGTGCAGGGATCATTGGAAAAACTCTCAGTATCTGAAATCTCGATGTCTTCACCATAAAGGACGCCAGTCAGATCATTCCTCACCTGTCACAAGTTGAGAAAAAGGCAAACTAGTGAACCAAGAGCCAGTGAGAAGGAAGCAGATGGACTGCATTTATATCTGTAATGACAAGCAATGATCTTGATAATGATATATGCACCTCCACAGATTTTTCCATTTCACCTAAGATCTGATCAAGGCACTATTCCTCTATGACCACAATCTGCTCTCAGTGGCTGTACCGTGTAAAGGACTTTACTACGTGTGGCGGAAAGTTCACACATACCCCACAAACTGGGCTCCCACTCTGTGTTGTCGGGATGGACAATTGTCCTGTATTTCCAGGGCTGTTAGGACCAAAAGCTTTGTTGTAGCCAAAGTGATGTTTGAGACAGTACAACGGGAAAAGACTCATCAAGGAAACTCTTACACATTCTCAAGTACTGATTTCAGCTGATCCTACCATGAACCAGCAGAGCTTAGCTTATATCATTTAGGGTCTGATAAAGCCTAAAGAACTCCTCTGTGGCCTACCCCTCTCAGACCATGCATCATACCATGGGGCAACAAGAGGTACAGTTTGTTTGGAAGCGGCACATGCAGCCATGCACCAACAGCCTTTTTCACCTGTTTGAAAGTGGCAAGACTATCCTCTTTGAGCTGCCTAATAGCACAAAGAAGCTAGATAACATACAGAGCAATCGGGCTTACTGATACCTTTACAGAATAGGTTTTTTTCCCATATAACTACTTCAAGGTTTCCTGTCTTAATCGCTGCTGGTTTTCCTCCAGCCACATGACAGCAAAACCAGAGTCACATTAATATTCCTAATAGATAAGCAAAAATAATTTTAGTCTGCAACATGATTACAGACTGAAATGAAGAGAGTGGCACACCAATTTTAAGTTAATAGAATTATGATAACATCAATTGCAGTGATTGTCTATTTAATTTGTTTACAATAACAGAAATAGGAGAAGCAAATCAGTGTAAACCAGGTATCCCACATGCAAACACAAAAAATAGAAGATGGAAGATACATGATATTAAAAAAGGAGAATTTAGAAGCCTGTGTATCATATGCAGATACTTTCTGATGACCCTCTGTATGGGTCATTTCCTGACAATCATCACTACACCAGCTGCCTTAATTACTTCTTCCATGGCCTCTGTGTCATTTTATCCCCTTTAGTCATGCTTTAAAATTACTAAGACACATTTTTATTTTATAATCTTTTACAATGATTAAAACAAATAGGCATATAAGTTACTTTTTATTATTTTTTTTTAATCTTAGAGAAGCAAGTCAGAATGGTCAGACCACCAAGATCTGAGTTACATCCTTTATCCTTCCATGATGCTACCAGTTTTTAAACTTATTCCGTGAAAATGTGTTCACAAAAAGTGATCAGTTGTGGCTTCTTCTTCTGCTAGTATACTAGTGAAACTGAATTATTGTTATTTTTGCTCCAGCAATGCCATTAACTGCTCCTTACAACAGAGGTCTTTCTCGATACAAAGAAAAATTGTTTTTTTAAAACAAACCATTCATGATAACACAAGAAAACAAACCTCTCTTGATCATAATTTAGGTAATGTCCAAAATCCTTCTACCTAGTGTGAGATCACTAAAACTATCATTTGCTACTGATAAAAAGTAACATTTTCCTTACTTAGCATCAATGTACTTTACAAACGAATACAACTTGTCATATGCTTCTACTCAATACTGTCCTTTCTTCTGTATGACAAGAAATTTTTTTAGTTTCAGATTTGCTTTTCTGATAATCTTTTGATTTTCTTCTTAAACAATGCTAGTCAGTCTTTTAAGCAAAGGCAGACTAGATTAACGTTACTCAGCTAAACTGAGCAGAAAACAGCTGATTTACCAAATACCGTTCAGTCAAATTAGACCGTTATTAACAGAAGAACAATGATAAAAAACACACATTAAATATTATTAAAACTTATAGACAGGCTTCAGTGGTGTGCACAAAGCTGATGATTATAAAAATTATACTTCAGACTGTCTACTGACTTGCTGGGATTCCATCCCTTCAGAACTTTGCAATTGAGGAATTAAATTGCCTATGTTTGGGGTTTTTTCTAGGCAATGCTTATTTAAATTCAGCCACTGAGAAATTTCTTTGACATCTCCACAACTTATCGGCTAGAAGCAAAGTATCTGTGGCTTTCAGAGCTCTTAGACTTCTCATTTATCTACTGATTAATCTCCCAAAAGACACACCTTACTAGATTTTGTGCCAAAGAAGTTGAAAACCTTTTCCCTTCACTGCTGCAAACAGATATTTGATGTTTTCCAGACGCATCTGTTGTGAAGATTTTGCCAAAAGAAAGGTGATTCTTTCCCATTATACCAACAAGATATTCACAGCTTTTTAAGAATTTACAAGTTTTTTCTAAAAGACGTTGTTTCCCTTTCAATGCTCTGTCCTATGTCTGGCACATGTCATCTTGTGTCCCTGGTCTGGGAGTATTTGTACTATATTTTCCAGTTTTTACTTCTTATTTCCATACCTTCTTTGCACCAACCTCGGGTTCCTTTCCTCCTTTATAAATACTCTAAATATATCATGGCACAGAATCTTGTGGTTTTCATTCTACAGAGGTTCTTCACTTCTTTCAGATAAATTTAACTACAGAATCTTCTGATTTGGATTTAGGTCCAAAGTCAGAATTTGCAAAGCCTCACCTCCAGTTCCAGAGCTGCCAATTCCGGATGCAAATGTTCCGATTTTGGATGAAATTTGTGAAATTGAGAATACTGAATATTGCATGTTTTGTTTTAGCAGATGCTTGCAGCCCTGGAAAGCGTATCACCAGCAGTTTTAGTACAAGCAGTTTTAGAGCTCAGCAGCAATCATTTCATTCCACCAACTCCAAGTAAAGAGAATTGTAAACTACTGTGCTTCTGGTTTTTGTTGTGTAAACAGGAAAATTTCAACTTTTGGAAACTGCTGTAGAAAGCGGTAACAAAACTGCATTGAGTTTTTATGGGGATCCACAGTTGCTAAGGAAATCTTGCACTGACTATAACACAGAAGCAGCATAATTCCATGTGGTTTTAGATCCTTCTTAACAATTTAATGAACGCTGTAACTCTATGTCTGTTTATATCAACTTTACATACTTTAAAGACAGCAATATTTAATTTTCCCAAAACAGGAACTACCAGACCTGATCATCAATAAACCTGAAAATTTTCATAAACCAGTTCTCAGAGACCTTAGTCCATCAGTCAGAGCAAAAAAAAAAAAAAAAAATTTAAAAAAATAAAACCAAAAAATACACATTTGCACTGCTCTGCCAACAAAACTAGATGAAATCAGTATTTAACAATACTACATATTTCATCTTTGTGTGGTTGACTTCAAAAATTACTGGGGTGCAAATATGTTTACTTAGAAGCAAGCTCCAAAACATGAAAGGTTTTCAAGGGATGCTTTCGCAGGAAGAAAAGCATGGTCATTTGCTTTAGGCAAAAGAGAAGATGGGATGCAAGACAACTGGCTTTTCTTTCTCATTCTGCCAGAGCTGCTCTTTGATTCAGCTCCTATGACTCAAATAAAGGTTTTAAAGTTTGCTACCAAGTCCAGCTGTATATCTTTCCTGTGAAGTGGACGGCAGCAATACTTGCCTACCTCATAGCTCTTGTATCAAATTTAGTGATGTTTGAGAGGTGAACAACAAAGTCCCTCACCCTGCACCTGTGAAAGAAGAAATACAGGGGTTTTGAGGAATAAAGAACTTGCACTGCAAAGGAAGAAATTTTAATTTCTTTAGTCTGTAGCAAACTGAGACAGTAGATAGAATAAATAAGTGGGCGGTAAAAAATGATGAGTCTAGAGGAGATAAAATTGCAACACACTTGTGCTCTGTACCAGAAAGAATGCATATAGCTTTAAGGAAAGGAAGAAAATTTTGGGGAGCAGCATGGTCTGTCTCCCTAAGGAAGAGGGGCGTGAGTGCAAAAGCACAGCCCCCTGACCAGGGACCTCACCAGGCAGCAACCCAGCAAGGGGAGCAGGACAGGCTTGGAGAGAACAGCCAGTTTCAGCCATGAGGTGACAAGTTCATGGTAATAAGACAGTCCAGTGTAAAGCTGAGAAGTCGATCCACAAGTCTGAAACAGGATAAGGTCTGGTAAGAATAACCAGGGTCAAACAGAACCCATGACTGCTGGGCAGGTCCATACCAAAATGACAGGACTGGGGACAAGTCTACAGGATCCCTGCCAGGCTTAGCTGTGATGGAGAGAGTGACAAACCAGCAGCCCCACAGCATCACTGGGGCATGGACTGATGGGGCTGAGTTGAGCAGAAATGGGGTTGGGGAGAGGAAAAGGGAAATGGAAATGGTGCAGCTCTGGGGGGCTGCTCAGGAGCAGAAAGGGCTTTTGGTGCTCTCGGAGCCCTGACATTGGATTTTGGTTGTTTTTAACTTCCTGCATGAACTCTGTATGATTCTCTGCACCCAACATATAAATGACTCTGTCCCTCACAAGGATACAAAAGTTGCACACATAGTGATTTTATTTTAGGTGAGATAAGATTGTTTACTTCAGTGAGATTATTAATGCAAGCACTTTGTGACCTGTAGTAAATAGTTAGCATCCATTTGACTACAGTATTTCATTTTTTTGCAGGCCAATTTTATCAGTTTTTTTCTGAGGAAAATAGTAAAGAAAGGTGATATTCCTAATGAACTATCAATCTAGTGACGACAGTTTGGATTTAGGGGTCTCCACTGACCAACATTTCAAACCAGGTTTCAAATTGTAAGTTTAAAGGTACAGTTCACTCAGTTAATCCTAACTCTGCCAGTTACAAAATGAATTTAATAATTTTTAGATTAATCACACCACTTTGCTTTTAACAGATATTTCCGATGACCTTTTGGTTCACTAAAGCTGCATGTAAGTACAGCAAGCTAAATCCTTGTCGTTCAGGGCAGTCTAATCCTACCAGATGTTGATCGTAAGAGACGCCTAACAAATGAGAACTGGTCAGACCAGATGGATCACACAGTCAGATATTTTACTAAGATTTCCTGCTGCCCAGAATATACAGTGTACTTCAAAATGTTATACCGTAGGAGTTTCAGTACATACATATAAAGATATGTGTACAAAACAAATGCTTGAATGATTAGGAAAAAATATTTCCTCATTAGATGGACAAAATGTAAATTGTGAGTAATTACATAGTACAGATTACAATTTCTGGGATTAGTAAAGATAGAGGTCTCACCCTATATGATGCGTTACAAGCAAACATAATTATCCCTATTTCCATTCCAATGGAACACATTACTCACATTTAGAGGCTTAGCAGCATTAAGTGAAAACTTACATTCAAGAAATACACACTACAGAGATACACTTTCATTGATATACACATCATTTAGGACTACAACAATGAAACAGATGGTAGAACCTTATTTGAAGCAGAGAGACAATGCAAAAATAAAAGATGAAGCATAAATAATCCAAGAGGAAACAGGAAAATATTATTTTGGCTATTAGGAAAGAGTTCCACTTAGAGGAAAACTAGAAAACTAAATATGTTTTATTGTGTAAAGGAGAAATGGAATTAGAACTGCATTGGATTTCCTTTTTTGTTCAAAAGAAATCAGATTTTTTTTAAAGCACCATGTTTATGATTTTCATTGGGGCAAGAAAGGAAGAAGGAATCCTGGAATATTGGATTTTTACTTGGGTAAACTGCCACAGTACAGGCTTTCACAAAAAATATGAGTTTTTTCATTGAAGTAGGATATTAGTAGTGGGAACTAACCTGGAAACTAATGCAATCAATGTAAGTCTTGCCTACAAGAAGCACCTGCATGTTTCAGACTGAATCTTCAGACTAGAGTAATAATAACACTGCTAATGATATTTTTGTTGTATTTGTATTATAACTACATATTCCAGTTGAAAATGTTTATTATTCTCCTTTCTGCCTGGAATGGCAGTATGGTAAATATGATTTAATATAAAACCTACATATGTCTGACCATCAAAGAGATCATACCTATTTAAAAATAAACCTCTATGAAATCACCTACAAAATGCTGTAATTTCCTCACAGATTCTCTAAAGGAAGAAAAAAATTTTCTTCCTTTACCTTTCTCGTGTTCTTTGATCACAGAAGTTAAACATAATCAGGAACTCTGAAGTTAAACCCATCAGTTATGTGTAAAAAGAATTGATAGGAATGTAGGGTTCTTGTGGTAGGGGGGCAGTTAATTAGGGGGCTTTAAGGTGACCTACAAACAGTCCAAGTTAGAGGGTGATTTCTCTGCAACAAAGAGATAAAAATCAATTCCTCTTATCAAGAGGTGGATCAGTTGCTATGAAGTATTTGAAGGCACCAGCGTATTACAGTGAAATAAAAATTTAGCTCGGAAAAAACCCTACGGATCTGCACTATAACAAAGTACGAACAAGTTAAGTTCCACATAATCCACAAGCATGTTAAGAACACGCAGATCACGCTCAGCAGGACTTTGAGCGGTCTGCAAAAACAAACCCTCTTCAGTAAGACTGGACACTAAGACAAGTTAAACCACAACTCAGCAATACAGCAGAGAGGGGAAAGACATGGTACATTCCTTACAGGGAAAACATACATAATGCGTTGCCAAGCCAGAAATTATCTCAAAGATAGTAGGCAAGGATTGAAAGTAATGATATATTCTATAAGAAATAACATCTGTTCATATGAGGAGTTAAGGAGCACCAATGAACAAAACTGAACAAAACTGAAAAAGAAAATACACACAAAATATACTTCTGGCTCCTTCACTGTGAGATACCATCTACAAAACTGAGGATAATGTGATTTCTGATGGCTTCCAGGGAAATAGGACAACCATCCTTCTACAGGTTTATCAGATGTGACTCGTTGAGAAAGCAGAACAAAATTAGAGGGTCTGGAGGTTGTAATATTATACAACAGTAATTTTCATGTCAGGTATTATGAAAGTAAATAGGGGCCATATTGAGAATAGATTATTTAATAATTCATAAACCAATGCCAGGACTGCAAGTAATTAAGTGAGAATTTAGAAATGCTTGTTTATTAAAGCAAGGGAATGCAATAGGACTACTGAAGTTGGTGCAAGCATTCAAGTAACTGGGAGTCCTGAAATACTCAACATTTTATCTTGGAGGGAATGTGGAGGCAGACAAGTAAAGTCGCTCTATATTATTATGTGTGAAGTGCAATCAGAACATCAAGTGAAAAATATAGCATACACCTGCATCTTTTTCTGGGAAATTAAATTTCACAGGGTTTACAGTATAAGCTTAGAAAAAAAAATCCTTCAAGAAATTAAAAAAAAAATTAAATAAATTAAAACCCCCTAGAATACACAGAGAGTCTGCTTTACGTTGGTGAATTTCATCTAGCCTAGGAAATAAGAACAGAACAAGATGGAAAGTCTCATAGTACCACAGAAATGAACAATAAATCACAGCTTAGAAAAAGATAATTAATTTCTTTTGAAGGACACATATACCACCACCCTCAAACCCACTTCTCTAATAGTCTACATGTAGCAAAGACTGTTCGACTACGGAACCAAAAATTAGGGACTCAACATCTGACTATATTATTACAGGTGGGCAACGTAGAGTAGTTAATAATTCTTACATACATACACATTTCAAATACATTAATTACACTCAGGAAGAGTGCATTTACTAAAACAATTCTGAACAGGATTCATTGAGAGGGATAATTCAAACAAACATGAATAATAATTAAATATTGCTTAAGAAAATGTTATCAATGCCAAAAGAGCTTTGATTTATAATTACATAAGGAAGCACCTTTATGTAAAATCCTCCTTGATTAGGCAGAATGAAAGCAACCTAATATTTATACATTTAAAATCTCTTCATCCACGATGGAGGAAATATTTTTTATTCCAGGACTAACTAGGAAGGGTGTTATAGGGATATTGCCAAGGTTAAGATAAATGAGCATTTCTAACGAATGAGTCATCTCATCAATAAATAGATGTCTAAAACAGGTGAGATGAATTGCACCCTGGAAGAACATCTCTCCTTTCTCCATTAACTATAAATGTAGCTCAGATGACTCTCAGATACAGACAGCTGAACTCTAGCTGAATTCCAGGTCTCAAAATCTAACCCTGCCTCAAAATGGTGTTCCAGTAGCACTGTCATCCACTGAAACTCAGAAGCCCCAAAGATCCCTTACCTTAATAAAAGGTTCTCAGGGTAAGGTCAGAGGAGTGGGCTGCCTTCCTGCATCCCTTCTCAATCTGTCCACCCAAAGGCTGAGGAAGAACATACAGGGTCTTACTCTACTTCTTGGCTGGTAGAGAAGGCTTGTTCAAACCACGGGTTTTGTGAAAACTTTAAAGTCATTATGCTTTGGGACTTTTTCTTTCAGAAAAGCTGGACCAAATTTGAAGCTTTGCCATGCACTCAGTTGCTACACCAAAGCTACAGCTCCTTACTAATGGTTTAATTGCATCGGACTCAGGGAGCTATGTCAACATTTATGAAAACCTCTGCATCCAGGAGTAAGTCTTGTTATCAGCTGAAAACTATGAATAAAATCCTCAGTGGGAAACTAAAAAAGGAAGAAGCATTTACCTAATATAAAAATTGGATGACTTTTTGATGATAGGGAAATTATAGAACCTGTGAGAATAGAGATCACAAGGAATTACTACATTATTTCAAAAATCATCCAAAATAGCAATCCATATTCCTCAGACTTCCTAAATGTGGAAAGGTCAGCAATATCAAGCTCAGATTTAATTCTATGTCTGAGCTATGGGAATACTTGACCTCCTGGCTACACAGGAGAGTATTTGGGGTATTTGGGCTTCAGACTTTTTAGGAGTACAGGGGTAGGTTCACTTAAAATTTGGGAACAGTTTAATAAAGCTTTTCATTAACTTATTTTCCATTACTCCAAACATCTTTGTTTAGATCAACTTTGTAAAAAAATCCTGTGGTTTAAATATCGTAAGGCCCTATTTCTTCTTTCAGATGAAAAGCAGAAAACGAGACACCACTTCAGGGATCCAAGGTCAGCACATTACAATATTACATCAAAAGATAATAATACTTATTATAAATATACAAGAAAATTTTACTATATGAACCATGCTTCAGCCCCATGTTCCTTCTTTCTGGAAAAATACAGGAGAAGTTACTTTCTATCTCTTCTGACTCAGAGAGGTTCTGCTACATTAGAGAACTAAATGGGATGCTAACTGGAGTGATACTATTGGGCAGAGATAAGCAATAAGGAGATTTTAAAAATAAATATTCTTCTTTTCGCCACTGTGTATCATTCACATTCAAAGAACTTTTTTCACTGGCACATGTATATTAAATTGAGCCATACTTTTCTGTTTTAATAAGACTGGAGCACTTAAGATCTGTAACTTTAATCCACTTGGAAACTAAAGTCAGAAGAAAATAAACTGAAGATACCTGACACTAAAGTACTAATGCATTTCTTGGTTTTATGTATTGAAATATCATACTACTATTTTATTTTCAAAAATAACTTTTCAGACTCTTTGAAGTGGAAATAATTGCTCACTTATTAACTTTTTTCTGTCTCAGATGGTAACTAATATCATTCCTGTGTTCACTGGGATTATTATCCAAGGAAACTACAAACCTAAATGGCCACCTTCTGTACATGCAAGCACTGCTGATCTGATTATTCTGTCAAAATGCTTCAGCATCAGCTCTTTGTGCAGCCACCATATTAGCTTTATTCATATTTATAATGCAGAATACCAAAATAGTTTCACAAATATTTTTGAAGCACAATTTTTTAAAAATTTTTTTGCATCCTCTCTGTCTGTGGGATGCAGAAAATCATCAACTGCTCAGACCTACCAAAGAAGGACTGTGAATCTGGCTATAATAGTTGGCATCAACAGTCCACACTCACCCACCTGTACTGCAGAAACTGAGGAGTTATGAAATCTTGAACTGAGGTACTATCAGTGTTACAGGAAAATCTCTTTTCTCCCTGCTTGCAGGCCTACAACCCGAAAGAAGGTTGAAATTCACAATCTTAGTAGTGGCAGTCTTCTCAATGGGAACAACATCCTTCCCTTTGGATCTCCGCGAAGTACTCCATTTAAAAAAAACAGACATACTATCTCACAGGCTAGCTGAAAGGCTACATAACTCAGGGGAAAAAGATCATCCCCAAATACCAATCATGCTTTTATTTACAGAAAAGACTTCTGTAAATTCCATCTGTAAATCCCAACTGGTGCCCAAGTCTGTTAACTTAGCTGTTATTACATTCAGGTCTACATATCTTACATGACTTTGTAGAGTGAGCGAAACATTCTGCTAAGAATACTTGATAAGGTCAATTTTGTTGTCGTTTGATGGTGCAAGAAGGCTCAAATGGCCCAAGACAACTAATATTTTTCCATCTGGGAAGTTTATTATTCTGTGCAGTAAACCTCTGACAAGGAGATTACAAGCTACACCTGTAGGAGGAAGCAGCAGTCCTGAGGAGCTGTATGGTGGCTATGGTCTTACTTGTAGGAAACCTCGCTTGAGTCTACCCATCCATAAATGCTTCCTGAAGAAATGCCTTGATTTTATTGTTCTGTTTCCAAACAAAAAAAAGAAGAGAGGTGATCCTAGAAAATGTCAGAAATGGACATAAAGTGGATCACATGCAAAATTAACGGTATCTAAAATTTAGTTTCATTTAGACCACCCATGAGCTCAGGAAAAAAGGATAAACCTAAAAGTAAAGTTAGAAAATTCAAAACTAATAAAAGACAAGGCATACAATTTCAACTACTTTAATGTATTTTCAAAAGGTGCCAAGTACTTGACACAATATCCAACTGCAATTTCTAGGAAGCACACCAAGTTGACCCTGTCGCCTTATACACAGCAGCAAGTTGAAGTCCAAGGCTGCTTCAGGGAGTGTGACAGAATGTTGCTAAAAGTCTGCGAGGAAAAAAAAAATTGACATTTAAATGACACTCTCTGGCATAAGGGGAGCTACAGTAGTTCATATCACCTGGGGAAAAAAAAGTTACAGACTAAACTATTATTTCTCCTTCTAATCTCTTTGCCTCCCACCTCTTTCCCCTAAAAACTGATAATGGTACTATCATCTATTACATCAGTTATTTTCCCAAATTCATCACGAGAGACATGACTGTCCTCTGCTAAAGGCTTTGGAGAGCAACCACCTCTGTTTAAAAAACCGAAAAAGTTAAAAGTGGGTAGAATCCATAATCACATTCTTTTTGGAAAGCAGAATTTTAGATAAGCAAGGTAGTTAACAGCTCAGTTAACCCATTCCAGTTAATGTAATCAATTCACATGTGCTAAGTGAATTTAATTCACTTTTTAATCAAGGTTAAATTAAGGTAAAGCAAGAAAAAGTAGTGTCACTATTAGAGCATTTTCATGCTATTTTCTAGGACTATTAGATGATAAAACTTTATTTTGGAATTTGGGGATTATGCCTTGGTTCTCCAAGATTGAAGAAAATACAAAAACTATATTAACATCTTTTTTAATACTGAAGAAAACCATGCAGCAACATTTCCTGCAATGACGTATGACTGTTATTTCACACTTTATTTACTTCAGAATCCTCAGAAGGACACCATATGGTGGTGATAATTTACTGTACTTGAGTGTCTCAGTTTGATTCACATACTTCCTCCACTGAGATTTCAATTGTTGGCTGAAGCTGTACTGCAGTTACCTGTGAAAAGTCTTTCTAGAAAAGACATTTTCCCCTGGCTCTTGTACATATCTTTTTGAACCCTTTAATGCCTTTGTTAATTGCTCTTGCTCTTTCTCTTCTTTTCTTCTTTCTATGTTCTGAGATTTCTTCCTGGTAGTATCTTTTCCTGAAGCTTCTTAGATCACAATAATTTCTTGTATATGTCGTATCAAGTCCTTTCTAATAAGTTCTGCACATTATTTTATGTTATTCCCAATGGGATTCTGAATAGGCCTTGTGCTGCATCTTGGCAAATTGTCTTAAGCAGCCTCATGGGGTTTTTACTTATTCTTACAGCAATGTAGTTAAAAAAACATGGTGGCACCTTTTCATTTCATTGGCTTCCACATTCCGTTTTCCTGCAGAATCCTCCAGAATCATATTAATACGAGCTGTTTGGTTTAAGACAGTAAACCCAATTTTATCCATGACTGGAAAACCAAACAAAAACGGAAGTAGTCTATCAGCGCTGTCTGAGAGGAAGTCCTTCGTTCAGTATGGAAACAAGACGACAAAATCTTCTAGGTCAGAATTCCAGGTGAGAATTACTTGAAGTGCTATATGCTGCAAATTAGGGAATCAGTTTCAATCTGTGTCTTTGGGCAACTTGTTGGCAGCTTCAAGAGGTAAAAATTATGTCTGTTTTTTATGGACTGGTGGTCATCTCCCTGACCATGTGTCCTAACACTTCTTACTGTTGCTGCCCTTTTCTTTTTACCCTTATAGATTGTGTCTGGAATTCACAGAAAAGCTGGAATCAGACTTCTATATCTCCAAAAGACCTAACAACAATCTGGTATGAAAAAATGTTCGGTACCTCCTTAAGCGTTTACAATGCTTTGTTTTATCCCTCTTAGGAAGAAGAGTGTGCACATAGTGTCATTAAGGGTTATGCATTTGACTTCACTGGAATTCAATAATCTCCTTCAAAATACTCAACTATTTATGAGTTTTAAATAAATTCCATGCCATTTTTAATGTGTTTTGAATTAGTCTGAAGGATAATGCCCATTTAGCTTTAAAAAAACCCAAACCGAACTGTAACATTAATTACCTGTAAAATTACTCTCCCTCCTTTAAACAAGAAAGAGACTTAGAAGCACAGGGAATAGTCCCATAGTTCCTACAAGCAAACTCTGTTCTGGCAAGCAGAAGCTGTACTGGACTGGGAGTTAGGAGAAAGACATTAATTGTGTTTAAATTATGTTCTCTTTCTTTACAGAATATTTCTGCTAAAGCTCTGCAGACATATTTGAATTTAGATTTGTGAATCCTGCAGTCTGAATAATTCTTTAAATTTCCATCTATTTATTTATTTTAATGCCAGAAAAATTTGCTGAATATTATCTAGGAGCACAGGTGTTATTAGAGCATTTAGGAAACCGACCATTCATTACTAGTTGGTGTGAATAAATGTTTAAATAAAAATCCACTGACATGGAACCATATTTTCCTCCACATTATACAAACACATCAAAGTAAGGGAAATATCAGTTACTACTGATATTTGGGTCTAAGAATGTATATTAGAGAAAGGAATACGGAAATCCTCCCTCTTTCTCTCACTGCTGTGATTCCCTATGTTACCAGATGATGTGATACTCTTAAGTATGGTCCTAAAGGAGAGGAGAAATGGAGGAAGTGAGAATATCTTATAACACAATCATTTCTCCAAACTGCTCTATAATAGAGTCTAATAGATTAATTTTCAGCTTTAGAGGGTCTTTTTTTATATAAAATTAACCACATCAGTAGCACCCTGCAGGACTTCAGCTCAGCTCCTGCTTCTTTGCTGTAAGACCTTGCCTATGACTGACACAGCAAAGGAATTTCACATGTGATCCTAGCTCAGCAAGCCTCTGGAATACATTTTTTTTTGGTCCCAGCTGCTCCATTAGTGGTTACACTTACATGGTTTTTCCATAAAAGATGAGTCTTATTATTCCTGCCGAGAATGTACCTTCTGCAGTACATACCTTCTTCAATGGCTCACAAAGAAGTACTTCTTTGTCTGTTTCATTATTGAAACAGAATCCAGCAAATACCTGAGACACGATAGAAATATCTGTACTTTCACCCAGATGCACCCAACATCCTACACTGCATGACTTGTTTTAACGTCTGTTTCCTCAACTCTTCAGCAACTCCAACTCTTCCTTGCATCTTACAACAGTATTTGCTGACAAAGCAATGGACTTTGTCACCTTATTGTTTTCCATGCATCATTTCAGCCATTTTCACTGCAGCAAGAAGAACAACAGTTTCCTCAATAATATGGGCCTTTTTGTATTTTCCTATTAAGTAAGAAATTTCAGAATTTTCTTTTAAACATTTATTATTATGTTTAGTTATGCAAAGTACTGGACAGACTATCACATGACTTTAAACATCACTTGAGGTTTGTTTTCATGTTCTGGATGCTTAAAATTTAAACGTCTTGCTGTAATTGCAAAGGCTTCATATACTGTCAATAGCAAATGTCTCAAGGCAAAATATACCTTTAGAGCAAGGTTTACTATTAGCAACAGTAGCTATAAATCTGTATTTCAAATGGTCTTGATAATTTGGGGAGATTTTTTGCTTCACTTCTTGTCAGATCTGGTTGGCTCATCATAGTTGTTATCCATAATGTGACTGACGAAGAGCTCGTACTAGCAGGAGGAGAAATGTCAGCTCTGTCATTTTCTTCTTGTTCAGTTCTACTGGCATTATCAGTATTATCTTCAATCTTCAGTTGCTCTGTAGGAATCTTTTTATGCCCCTTGTCCATTTTGTAGTTTAGTGAAAACGAGATAATATAATCCATAAATCCACTTAACTGGACACATGTAAACAGTAATACATGGAATAATACGAAAGTGAATCAATGAGCGAGGATGCCACTCTCAAAACTCCAATGCTGAGAAGTACCTCCTCTTCCCTCAGGACACTTCAGGAACCCTATGTGACTATATGACACACGGATTGACTAAATGCATCAGTGCCAATTTGTATTCTAAATATTAGTAAAGCTTAATTTCTTCCTTCTTTTTTAGGATAAAAATAAATATAACTGGAAATGTGGTAGTTTTCTTCCTGCACCCCAGCAGACTATCTTACACATCCCTTGGTGTGCAGGTCTCCCCTATTTGGAGACCATAGCCCTACTCACTCTTTAGCTGGGCACAGTTTGGAGTTTGCCAGCCTATATCTGGATTGCAGCATGGATTGAAGGCAATCTCTGCCCACCTGCAAAAAGATGTGCCCTTCAAGATACATGCCTAGCAAAAAAGACATATGCTTAAAGTGCCTACAGTACTACTAAAGTACCTACACTCTTCTCCCAAGACTGAAGATAGCCAATTCTATACCGTTTTTCCACTAAAAGCAATGCCAAGATAGATCTCAAACTTTAGAGGAAAATCGTAAGATTGATTTGCACTTTGGAAATAGACTGTACAGCAAGAGACTAAATGAGCTCTAAGATGGATTAAGACAGAACTGAATCTTGATGACAGTCTGTACATGATAAACTACCTACTTAAGGAGATTTTCTAACTCCAATCTCTTTAATCTAACAGACAAAAATACATAAAATACAGTGACTGGAAGTTAAAGATGAAATAAGACACATTTTTTAATGTGTATCACCAGCCACTAAGACAGTGACAAAGATGATAGTGAATTTCACAGCCTTCTGGTGTTCTTGAGCATGAATACATGGGAAACAACAGGATTATACATATATTAATTAGATTCTGTAGCATTCTCCCTTAGCAAACCAAGAAATGATCTGCAATTTGACTAGATAAAACCAAACTTTCATATTTTGAACTTCTTACTAAGATCCAGTCTAACTTCCACTCCCTCATTTATTTCTACTTCAGGGTCCACATGGTCAAAATGGTAATAAATCCCTGTAAATAAATAAAAAAGGCAAATTCATTGATATTGGCCTAAAGTAGATATTTTTAAGTGTTTAAGATCTACTAATTAAAAACACTGATGACTTTCATTCACTGGAAGCAACCTGAGCACACAGGATTAACATGATGCACTGGGTCTGGCTGGAATGAAGTTATGAACTCAGCTTTGTTCACAGCAGCCTGTGTGTTGCTGGGACTGCACTGGTGGCTAAAACAGCACTGACAACTCACCAGTGTTTTGGCTATTGCTAAATCATGCTTGCACAGTGTTAAGATTTCTGTCTCCTGTCTCCCAAAATCAGTAAACTGGAAATAGGTAAGATGTTGGGAGGGGGCCCAGCCAGGACAGCTGATCCAAACTCACCAAAAGGATATTCCCTATCATGTGATGTCATAGTCAGCAAAGGAACCTCAGGGAAAGATTGTTACATTATACCACATAACACCGTATTAAGATCTAGAATGTAACAGGCTTTCTAAGGAAAAATACAAATTTTAATGCCAAAATGAAATTTATCAGTCTGAATTCATGCAAAATAGAGGCCATAATGCTGACTAAAGTCAGAAAGTACTGCATCAAAATCATGTGATGGATGCTGGCAGAATCTTAGCCTTAATAAACAAAATCCCTTTTGAAAGTTCCTTCTGTCTTGGAGACAGGTAAGAACTTTTATTTTTTGGTGCAGACATCTCCTTAAGATCTGGAATCTGAGGTCCCATAGCGTTCAGCATTTGCCTCTCAAGTAATTCTATTTAGCTTTCTTTTTTTTCACAGATAAAAGTTTGCAGCTAAGCCTAGCTGTAGCTGAGATTGATTTTCTTTCGTTGCATTGCTAACTGAAACACAAACATACATACTGGGTACATCTGAAAAGACATGCATTACTTTTCCCTCCTTGAATTTCATTCTTATGTTAAGTTTTACAGGAAAGAAGTCTTTCAATCTAATAATTGAAAATTAATGTGTATTCAGTTCTTATTTAGAGTTTTATTTTAAATTGACATAGAATTTCCATCACAGATTCAAAGGATCTGGGAGCCTTGTTTAAGGTTGCTTTTTAGTAAATGTGAATCATTTACTTCATCATGAATTGCCACAGACTGCTTAATATTCCTTCAGCAGAAGTGATGTTTCCACAAGTGAAGTAAAAAGTAATCAATTTCTTTTCAATTAACCACTTTTTTCTTATGCAAATATGTTATGCCTATATTCAAACCTCAGTATGTCCCATATTTCAGGCTGCCTGATTACTTTCACTAAACTCTGATCAATGAGAATAGCTGTCACAACATAGCAGTGCTCTCCTGTATTTTTCAATAAGGGACTATAGACATTTGAGGCAGATGTCACCCTGCTTTATTGCTCCTGTAGCCTCACTTGTTCCCATCACCCTGCACCCTGTGCTCTTGACTCCCCCCGACATCATCTCACTCAGCTACGGATCATCATCTCCCTCTCCTGAGGCTGACGTTACACAAAATGAATTCCAAACACGGAGCAATCCCTGTAAGCAAAGGCAGCATTCTTGCCCTGAGGAGTTGGTTATGCAGGCATGTCCTCAGTCCTCCAAAAAGCTGAAACTTTACATGGGTTGCACCCTGTTAGTACAGTAAATATTTTAGAGGACCAAGTCTGAATCCAGTTGTCTGTTTCATCAAGACTATTCAGAATTAATCTTTACCTTTTTTAGTCAAAAATTTGCCTAACGGTTTTGATCGACAAAATACAGGAATCTTGCCAGAGGAAGAAAGTCTCAATCAGAGATAAATTTAAGAAAGTATTTTATATGGAAAGAACTAAACAAGTTATGCAAAGCATTTTAAGGACACAAAATTTAAGCTAAACAAGGCAGTCAAGGTAGGGGGATTTCATTAGTTTTGTATCTGTAGAGCCGCACAAAGGATAACTAATTTCAAGAGAAGTGAAAATCTCAAAACAGCTGGTTTCCAGGAGAAACGGTGTTGAGAACTTCTTGCTTTTTGCCTTTGCATTTGTCCTAAAGTGTTCAGTATTCACACAAACAAAAGCAACCATGAAATCACAGCTGATGATATCCACCAGAGAACACTTCATACCATGGTTTTTCATTTCACCAAGCTGGACAAGCAAAGTAAAGCAAAGCTGGTCTGAGGGAAAACCTCAGGACCGACTTCAGAAGACTGACAAGGGTAACAGAGAGCACTTTTCTGTTCCACCAGTACAAGAGCCAACACTTTTGCAATCACTAGACCTGACAGGCAAAACATGAGGTTTTTACTACGCTGTAGGCATATTGATTTGCTAGTGCATCAGAACATCATACAGCCTGAAATTAAGCAAATAAAGCTAAAGCTAAAGTGAAGAAAATGACTGGAAAACAAAGTAAGAGCTAAAGGCTACAGTGCTGTGTACCATAATCAAAAGGTAATTCATGTATTTCCTTCCTCCCCTTCTCCCGGGAATATAATTTCAGTGTGATGCTGACAACCCTGCAGTCTCTGGTACTGTGAGGAGCATAACTTTTCAGCGTAGACAAAGAAACATCAGAGCTGGGAACTTCTCATGCAACACACTGCATGAGCATGGCAATTCAGATCCATGCCAGCCTAAGACTCTTTGAACTCCTATGAATTCTTACATGGTTATCAGGACTGGATAAAAAAAAAAAATATAGTGAAAATCAAAATTTATATAATTTGCTGCATTTTGAAACAGATTTCAGCCTCTTATACATTCCAACTAGTGATTTTAATGCTGATATAAAATGTAGTTTTACAGTCTTAGAGAAGACATCTTGAAAAGACATGTAAACACTTCTTGATGAAGCTGGGCAGTGATGAAAATTACTTGAAGGAAATGAAAGGCTACACTTCTCATTGATAAAGATGATGCAACTGGATTCTGCACTCATTCTGTATAAAATTAGTATCTCATCTACAGAGTCACTTTAGACAGATGAAGGGTACAGTAGACCATACCTCTTCTACATGCAACCTCAAGAGCCAGAAGTATCACAAAAAAGAAGTTTTCAAGCTGGAGACATGACGAGATTCAGAAGAGTTCAGCACAAAGCAAGGGGAGAAAGTGGGCCAAGTAAGGTCTATGGAAAACATTCCTGCTTCCTTCTTAGTGACTGCAAACAAGCACTTTGTTGTGTCCTGTGCTTGAAGGCAAGAGGAACTGTGGGGGAGTATGCCTCTATATTGAATGGGATATTTGTTTTATGGATGGATTCCTGCTTCTGTAGGAAGCCATGGTTTCAGCAATCACCATGCAAAGCACCACCCCTGATAACTGCAAAGCCAGAGCCTCCTGTTTTCCACACATACACTTAGATGCATTTTTCTAAATACTACTGTTTATTTACTTATTAGGAAAAGTAACTGCATCCTGGGTATGCAACTGAGATGGCTTAACAGATTCCCCTAGTCCCTGACACCTGTTTGTCCTGTCTGGAAAGTTGCACTTGATCACAGAGCATTATTAAAGAAGCTTTGGTGTGCCTTTAGCAGTTAGGACCTGCCATATATTGTCTTGTCTGTCATGGTGAAGTTCGTGTTTCTCTTAGCAACCCTATTTAGAGTGGGGATGTGAGAACAAATCTCCACTACATCTCTGCATGGCAAACAGAGGCACAGCAAAGGCACTCCTTCTCATGCTCCATTACTAACTGTGCATACCTAAGGAATGACTAGAACAGTCTCTGCAGGAGAAAGACAAACATCTGCTCATTTCTTATCATCCAAACACTGCCAGCTGAATGTACATATACAGGCTGAACTTTAAGTTTTGTAAGTGAAATGTTCTCTACAACACCATCTAATTCTGTTCGGTACTCCTCCTCCCTTTAGTACATGTGTAATTTGCAGAATGAAATACAGGAATTCACCACCCACCTTCCTCCCTCAGAGCAGTGCAGAGCAAACACAAGCATTACTTGTTATGCATCTGTTTAAAAGTACCTGGACATATTCCTTGTTTTCCACCTGCACTGTGCCCTTCTGCAATGGGTTATGCTCCCATTTATTACAGTAGCAAAAGTACTTGGAGTTACTATCAGAAAAGTTTGCAGATGTCTGCCATGCTGATGATTAGGCCCCTGTCCTAGCAGTGGGCTGATGTGAGTTTGAATTCATTCCAGAGGATTCAAAGAGAAAGGAACAGAAAAGAGAATTTCCACTTCCTTGGCATGTTCTTGAAAGAGAAACTAAAGCAAAAAAAAATCATCATCTGCAGAAATAGGTTTCAGAGAGAAAGCACTAACCTCCATTCAGCCTTTGAAGTGCAGGTAGTAGCACTCTGGAGTCCAGAAATTTTTTGGGGAGATGAAAATTCTGCATGCACGTAAGTACATCCCTATAGCCCCAGACTAAGGCTTTAACTTCCTAGAAAAACGGCAGCATTTATAAAACACAGAAATCTCAGTGCTGACTCTTGGTTACCTTTCCTAGTTCATTGGTCTGTGTGCTGTCATCTCCGCCTCTGATTTTGGGAATGCACCCAAAAATGATTTACCCATTACCCCATCAATTGTGTAAGGAGGAAGAACAGCTAAACTCTACAGGTTTTGAAGCTAGGGATAAGAAGCCGATATACTTTTTACAGAGCCAGCTTTATGAACCTCTTGAAAGCTCCTTCACAGAACTTGCAAAGAGCTCTGGAGAAGAAGCCAAGACAGCCACTGCAACAGTTTTAGTGAATTTAACTCCTATTTAAAATGTATGTGATTTAGCTTTTGACATTTACAGAAAGGGTTGATCTCAAGTTCTTTCTGACTGTATTGATTGCAGTCAAAGTTTAGAAACGTGTATGCTAGAAGTCCTCATGTCAGCCAGGCAATACTAATACAATGCCCAAATAGCTTGAACTAGACTAAAAAAGAGACATTTAGCAAAAATTAAAACATCTTAAAGTGTATCTTCAATATCATAACAGTACAATTATTATCATAAAATTTTCAATAATCAGAGTTAGATTAATTCTGTATTTTCTAACAAAAATTAAAAAAAATGTATTTTTCTCAACTGAGTTCTACATAAAATGATGGAACACTGATTAGGCAAATCAAAAATTTTCATGTGTAGAAGGAACTTACAGTTACAATCCTGATTGATTTGATCTAAGAAAGAACAAGGAAAGGAGATTCTTGTTTAGAACGGGGTGTGTCTAAAATCCACAAGAATTTATCACTGAAAGGGACTGCCTGGTACAACCAAAGAGTTGATACATGGATTTAAAAAATCCACATGTGAGAAGTCTCTTCATATGCTGTAGGCTGTAAAATGTTTTACAGAACTAAAATTTAAATCTGCAATAAAATATTTAAGGCTACAGCTACAATGATCCAAAGGAAGAGAGTTAAAAAGGAAGAGTATTTGAAACCATCACCAAAGTCTTACGGTTCTGCAACAGCTGGAACCTATTTAATTAAAATCCTGGAGTATCTAGAAAGCTTACCACATGTAAAGCCTACCACACTTCATTTTCTAACTCCTGTTAACAAGATCATACAGATCTACCCCTGTGATGATCTGTTTCTTTTTGTAATGGGAATTTCTTTATTCCCTGTGTCATGTAAAACTTCCACAAGTTTTAAGTTGTCCTCCCTAAAGTAATGAATACATACAATTAAAATAAGCAGCCCCAGGGCTATTCCTTTAAAAAGAAAAAGTCACTATCAACTTCTTTATCCTAAAAATAATGCTGTTTGCTGCAGTCTTCCCTCTGGATGTGCTTATGAACTGGCTTAGAACTCCTTGCAGTCATCCTATCTTCCCTGTTCTGCCTAGGTCCTGCAGGGCACTGTACCAACCAAAATGAAATTCAGCCAAGCATTAAAACCCACTGTAACAGTTCTAAGAAATCAATTAGCTTACCATCTCTGACATAATTTTCCTTTAATAAAATTATGTTGTGGTTTATTTTTCCTGCCTTCTGCCTCCTTTTTTATTACCTCCATGCAGACTTTGCTTTTCCTGTGTACCAAACAGACATGGCAGTCTGTGCAGCAGTCGATGGTCTTTGCTTTGTGATCCTCTGGGCACAAGGTCCAGGATAATCAGAAAACTCAGGAATCCTCTGAAAAACTTGAAGGTGCCTGCTACTGTCAGGCAAGGATGAGATAAGGGGAGCCATGTGAGCGTGGCCCCAGAATGCCGTAGCAAATTCTAACGAACATGACCAAGTGTCCTTGACCCAAGGTGCTTAGAGCCCTCCTTGCAACCACCTGCTAATTACAGAGGGTCAAGAATCCTTTCAGCTGGTGCTCAGGAGAGGCCTCTCTAAGAGCCAAGCCCAGAGCACAGCTCCCAGAGACAGCTGAGCACAGAAGATTGTGCAGAAGGGCACCAAAAAAAAAAAAAAAAAAAAAAAAAAAAAAAAAAAAAAATTAGAGGTGGAAGAGAGCGAGAGAGAGGCACACAACTGTGTTCAAATCAGCATAAACAGTCTCAAGTGTGGTAGTGACACAGGCTCCACAAGAGCAGAACAGATGAAAGAACGACAGACAAACAGACACACAGACTTCTTGGAGACACGACAGTTTCAACTTCCCCAGACCCAAGCTGCAGTGGAGATGCAGGCTGTCCATGCCAAGTCAGTGATCTCTGGCACCAAGAGGAAAACTCCTGCTTCACATAAAGTTTTACTAATATGACAGAGATTCACTACCCTCCCAGTAGCATAGTGAATCCTGAAATGTGCTTTCAAGCAAATTATCTGGGTCCCCTAAACCTAACCTTAAACCATGCAAGACCACCAGGAAGAAATGACAAGAAATAGTAATGGGTAGCTCCTTGCTGTGGAGAACAGAGGAACCCATCTGTGGACCTGATCTATGATCTAGGGGGGTTTGCTGCTTTCTGGGAACCTGGATCCAGGATAATGTTGAGAGGGTGCCAAAGCTTTTCTGACACTCTTAACTATTACTCCCTGCTGTTCTTCCATATTGGTACCAGTAATGCTGCCTGGAGAGTATCAAAAGTGACTTCAAGCTCTACAGGTAGTAGTCAGAGGCATAGGGGCCCAGGTGGTGCTGTCCTTATTCCTGCCAGTGAGGGGAAAGGCTGTGAGGAGGAGGCAGCTGGTAATACATATCCACAACTGGTTGTGGAGCTGGCTGTGGTGAGAAGGTTTTGATTTCTACAACTATGGAACCCCATTTGTGGGTAAACATTTGCTTGGGAGAGATGGGATCCTTCTCACTGAGTGGGACAAAGTTATCTTTGCTAGCAGAATAGCTGACCTGGTAAAGAGGCACTTTAAACTAGGAATGACAGAGGGGAGAGAATTACCAGAAGTGCTCTGAGACAGTGAAGGGTGGGGAGGGTTGATAAGCAAAGGGCCTGGACTGACATGACTGAAAGGGATCACAATATCAACAAAACAAAGCTTAAGCACCCTAAGAAGGGTCATCTCCAAAATGTAAGCAAGGATGTGTCTACAAGGCACAATTATGGAGAAATCATCCCATCTTTTTGGGAAATCAGCATGTGGGGTGCCTCTGCAGTGTGGGGTGTTTCTGCAGTGCTCATATATTAACGCTTGCAGCATGGAGAATAAACATGGTGACTTAGGTCTCGGTGAGTGGCTGTGGGGCTGCCATTTTATGGGGCTCACAGATGAGGTCAGACGGATCGTGTAACTTGAGTGACGCAGTGGAGGGATACAGGGTCCTTTGGAAGGAGGGGAGGAAAATGAGGTGGGTTGCCCTTTATGAGGCAGAACAGCTGTAATATATGGAGCTCTGTTGCAGTGGGGTATTCCTGCAACCTTCCCGAAGACAGTTTGGCCCGTGGAAAGAATCAGGGAAGGGTCTTTTGCATAGCTGTTTCAGAGGTGTTTACTTCCAGCCCGCATGGCTCCCAGCCTGGGCACAAAAGACTAAAGAATCATGGGAAAACCAAAGAGTTCTCGGGGCAGGGGGAACATAAATGACCAACAGGCAACAGGACTTGGGTACATGTGACCAGGGAGCAGGGAAACCTCGTGTGTCCCATGCGATAAACAAGAGCCGGAAAATATTCAGTCTGTTACTGTAATGTTATGATTGTTAGACCAAGTTATTTATTAATGCTTTTGTTGTTAATAATTGTTTATTACCCCATGATTGTAATTGTTACCCCATTGTATTTGCCACTCACTCCTTTATTATCACTCCTTTGTACCCCTTTTCCGTCAGGAAAACCGCCTCCGCTGCTCCCCAAGAAATGGCGCCTGTGACTTTAAGGAGGAAAATGGCTTCTGGATGTATATGCAAATGAGGAATGTCATGACACCATTTGAGGAAATAAAGCCCTAGAACAATGAGCCAGCAAACAACTGAGGAATAAAAATGATAATCCTAGATGGGGAGGGAGGGGGACTGTCTCCCAAACCCTTTTTTAAAAAAATTTTGTGGTCACCCTAACCTATAGGGAACTGACTTCAGACTAGGAACCTAGACTTCGAGCCAGCAGTGGGTCTTCCTATGGACTCTTATGAGGATGGAAGCCCTAGTTCTGCCACTCTACCTGACAAAGCTGCACTGCTCCTCCTCTGTGTCAATCCTGGGAGCAGTGGCGGTGTGCGTGACCCCTTGGGCCCCCACCTGAGCTGACCTCTTAATAAAGGCTTTCAAAGGACCTGCAGTCCTGCCCTATTCTTTTCATCCCATGCTTCCACCCCAGGGCCCATTCCTCCCAGGAGAAGGGTGGGGAGCCTCCACAGAGCTCCTCCTAGGGATGGATTATGAGCCAACTGAGATCTTGTGGGCAATTACTGGGCACACCAGTGTCGGTGATACTGTATAGGGTCAATAATCTTCAGACAATCATGGTGACTGGGAGAAGTGCCTGCAGACTGGAGGAAAAGAGTTGCCAGGGAACTACAGGCCAGTCAACCTCACATCAATCCTTGTAAAGGTGAAGGAGCATATTGTCTACCTAGACTTCAGCAAGGCTTTTGACATTGTTGCATCAGAATCTCATAGAGTTAATAGAGTATGAGCTGGACAAGTGGACAGTGAGGTAAATTGAAAACTGTCCTAAATGGCTGTGCCCAGTGGCATGAGGTCTAGGTGGATGCCAGAGGGTAGCAATGTACCCCAGGGGTCAGTACCAGCTCCAGTCCTGTTCAACATCTTCATTAATGATTCGGATGACGGAGCAGAGAGTACCCTCAGCAAGGTTGCTGATGACACATAACTGGGATGAGGGACTGATACACAATAGGGTCATACTGCCATGGGCTAACAAGAACCTCATGTTCAACAAGGGGAAGTGCAAAGTCCTGGGCTGGGGAGGAACAACAACATGCACCAAAATATGCAGGATCTGCCCAGTGGAAAGCAGCTTGGTGAAAATGTTCCTGATAGACACCTGGTTGAAGTGAGCCAGCAATGGGCCCTTGTGGCCAATAAAGCTAATTCTTCTGGGCTGCATGAAGAAGTGTTGTCATAGCGGGTAGGGGGAAGTGATCCTCCTCCTCTACTACTCCTTCTCCTCTACTCCATGTGTGAGCTGACTGCTGAGCTCATACATGGAGTGCCAGGTTCAGTTCTTGGCTTCTCAGTCATGGACAAGAGACATGGACACACTGGAGAGAGACCAGAGAAGGTCACTAAGACACTGGAGCATCTCTCCTATGAGAAAAGGTTGAGAGATTTGGGATTTTTCAACATGAAGAAGAGAAAGCTTGGTGGGAAATCTCATCAATGTATATTTATACATTAATATATACATTTATATAAATTAATATAATAGGTTTACAGAGGATGAAGCAAGGCTTCGTTCAGTGGTGCCCAGTGACCAGATCAGAGTGAATGGGCGTGACTTGAAACCTAGGAAGTACCATTGGAACATCAGGAAATGCTTTGTAACTGTGAGGATCACCAACCACTGGCACAAGCTGCCCAGGGAGGCTGTGTAATCTTCATCTGCGAAGGTTCTAAAAGCTGTCTGTACATAGCCACTTGTAATTACTATTTACAATTCTCACCTAAAAATGACCCCCTACTCTGTAGCTGAATGTACACAGATCATTTCCTATGAAGAGGGACAAACCTGAGCTAAGGTTCTATCTCCCTGATTTATCCTCATTTCCTATATCATAATCTTATGACCTTCCCATAATCTCATGGCTTCCAAATATTTACCCGCACCCAGAAGAATGATACTAGATCTAGTACTTCAGTTTCCCTTTTATTAGTAGAAATCACTTTCAGAGATTGCCTTTCTGTGAAGATCTTAATGTATCATCTTGAATTATAGGAAAGCATAGTTATAAGACAGAATAGAGGAATTCGTTCTTCTCTGCAAGGTCAAGAAAACTTGAATTAAATTGCTCCTAAGACTTTGCTATAGAAATCAGCCAAGAATTGGGAATAAGGCAATATGAAGAAAGATCTCAGGCACATGACACCTTGAAAAAAAGTAAACATTAGGAAGAGATAGTTTTTAAGAGTTTTACAGTTAAACAATTGCGTTTATAATGTCACGGTTTTCCCACCCTCACCCTCTTCTCTTCATGCTTTTTCCCGTACTTTCCTTTTACTGCCTTGTGTCTCTCTTATCTTCTGCCTTTCTTTTTTACTGTTCAAAGCTGAAGATAGGGCTCTTCTTCTAGGATGAAATTACTGTGTACTATTCGGAGCTCCCAGATTAAACATTTATGTTATCTGGTATATTTGAGGCTTCCAAGCTCATTCATGGACAAAAAGTAATGTTTTTCTTGCTGCCCTAAAACCTCTTGGCAACTGTGCTAGAGAGTGGAAAGCTCAGCTCTTCTTTTTGATCCTCAGAAGCCAAACCTAAGAAGTCAAAAAGCCTAATCATACTTTGAAGTCTATATAATTTATACCTACAGCCATCAAAAATTGGAGTCTCAAGCTTGTTTTCTGGCTGAAACATCCTTTCTTTTCCCTGCCTAACCCCTCGTAGCCCCACAATAACTCTCTCATTGCCTCTGCTTAGCCAGTGAATTCTTGTCAGAACCGACCACTAACTCAGATACAAGTTTGCAGACTAGACAGTGACAAAGCAAGGCCACAATAAATAAAATTCTAGATTAATAATACTTCTCCCTGCTTTCTCTACAGCAACAGACATATACTATGTTGAGAAAACTTACTGTCAACTGCTTTTACTGGGAACAATTTTATTTTTTCTAGTATTACATTTTCTAGGATGAGACTCGGAACTTGGAGATACTAAATTCTTTAAAGTTAGGTAAAATGGACCCTGATGGCCTGCTGATTTTCGCAGATGTTGCATTGTCAGTGTGTTAAATGCAACACAATTTAAAAAAATCCTTAGTGTTCATCATGTCCAGAATGAAAATGCCACCAGAAAAAAATGCTTTCGTCCACTTACAAGGTTTGTTCCTCTTACGTTTTTGCCACCAACATATTTTTAGGTTATTGAACTCAGTGAAGACCGTGACAGAGTCACAAGAGAGAATATTTTATCTTGATATTGTTAATCTATTTCATTAGCTTACTGCACACTTCTCATTTCTTCTACCTTTTTGAAATGCCACCTACACTGATAAAATTACATTAGGAGTTCTCAATATTTCCAGGACGAAGCAGAGAAACCACATAAAGAGATGAGTAGTAAGAAGTAGGGAAAAACAAAGATTCACTTGATATGAACAGAATTCAACTTATTTTAAAAACAATCCCAGACAAGTTATTCAGTGGGAGGAAAAGATATATATTTTTAAAAATCTAGAAATATCATGAACATGCTATCAAATGTAAAGTTAAAATGCAGTTTCAGTTTCACTGAATTTCAACATGAGATGATTGCAAAAAGAAGTAACTGAAGCCAGTCTATAGGAAGTGCCCTATCACAAAACAGGGAAACCCTCTTAATGTACCATTGCAATCAAGTGCCAACTTCCAGTTTGAAACATACTATGAATAAAAATGTGTATAAATAAAATGAAAAATATGGAGGAAATAACAGAAAAATACTGAAGCAAGGTAAACTAGAATTACTCATAAGCAAATAAAGCTTTATCAGAAAACCAGTACATGATTATACATTTCTCTTTTTCCCAGTCATATTCTGTAGCCTTTACATCTTCTTCAATAATGGTGGCTTCCCAAAGTTTTGACTTACTGATAGTTAACTTCATTCTCATCACTCTTCCCACTGAAGCATGAAATATAGCAAACAACAAACCACCGGAATATTGCTTGGTTTGCCTAATTCAAAATACGATCCCAAACAGGTAGTGCCAGGCAGCAGTAAAATTGGAGGCACCAACCACTGCATAATCTGCAATCACCTGGAAGCTCATCTGTGAATCAGAAACAGGATATAGCCAGGCCTTTTCTGAAAACTGTGTGCTGAAAACACATTGTGGTTTAGGAATGTTATTCTCAAATTTAGTGCTTCCAGTGAAACCATGAGCCTCTTGCTCACACCCTCTTCCCCCTCCCCCTTCCCTTTGGTGGGATGGAGGGGAGAGTCAGACACAAAAGGCCGTGGGATGAGATAAGAACAATTTACTGGAAACAGTAATGAGATAAGAGAATGAACTGTGACAGCAGCAATACTAATGACAGAGGGTACACGAAAGAGGTGAACAATTCACATGGAAACAACAATTCCCGACTGCTCCCTCTACCATGCTATGGTGAGCTGCAAGGGACCCCTTTTCCCTCGAAGAGACTCCTTTCCCCCAGCTCCCAGCAATAAGGTGAGGTGGTATAGAATAACTTCTGGGTCCTGGCCATGGCCCCTCCTGGATACTGCAAAAACTAACCCTGTCCTGCCTGGAACCAGGACAAACAGCTATAACTCTTCAGCGTTGATGAACACTTAAGCTAGGCTGGCTTTGAGCATCAGGTTGGACAAGAGACCTCCAAGGTCTCTTCCAGCCTAAGTTAACCTACAGTTACATACCACAGCAAACACTTTGAGCTGAAAATCCCAAAAAATATTTTGTAACCTCATTTACAAATCTTTGCCCCAGAATTAACTTTTGAAACAGAATCCTATCCCAGAGGATGAAAACAGGGCAGCAATCCATAAAATCTAGGACACAGAAGCACAGTAGGTATGAACTTGTCCTAGTTAAGTAACAGAACTGATGAAGTGTGTACATTATTCTTATACCAAGTCAACTTACACAATTTAAATATTAACCCAATGGAAAGGATATTTATGGTTGAACAAACAGACATGAATTATTCACAAAGGTTGCTAACAGTGAGCTGAACTATTGGCAGCCATAGAATACAGGTCACTTGAAAAGTCATATTCCTTGAATCCAAGTAGTGCCAAGAAAGGGAGCCTCAAGCCACACTAGCAGTATAAGATGTACAAATATTGCCCATGTGCCTGAAGAACTGAAAGCACATTAGCATAAAATTCTCCATTCTCTCTACCTACCCTTTGTCTCTCTATGGGACCTGGAGAATAAGGAAGATATAACATTTTTTAATAAGAAAGAGGAGATTTTTCGCCAAGAAAGTGGAAATGGACGATAACCTCAAGTCTCAGCAGAAAGGATTCCTAAAGGAAGCAACTGAAATAGAAGCAAGAGATCCTCTGTGATCTTGGCAGTCAGAGATAAATTGGAGTAAGACTAATAAACTAAGCAATTGAGACAACTGTTTCATTACAAGGCAAAGTAAACCAAAAGACAGCTTGATGACTTTGAGGGGCAGCTAACTTGCAGGCAAGTTAGGTGAGCTTTAATTATTTGTGAGATAAGACAAAGTACAAATTGCAGAGGAACAGGAGATAGTGATCTAGCTAAGGAAAACAAGTCATCAGCCCAAAAAACCCCTGAAGTTAGATGGCAGGTAAAGAGATGCAATCAGGGTTCCTGTGGACTAAACTAATGGGTATGAAGTTGCTATGCAAGAACAAGAAGGAGCATCTATCCTCTACGTGTTTATGTGGAAGGACCACTGGAGGAAATTTAGATAAATATCCAAACTGTTCTAGATTAAAAAAAGAGAAAGAGATCAGTCAAACTGTAGCAGTCTTTCTGGGAGATGGAAAAATGAGATAACTGCTCTGTCTTGCTGAGAGTAAAAGCACCTGAGTTATTACCTAGGTTTCTCAAAAGATCCCATTAATTTATTTCTGCTTATTTTATTTTGCATGAGAGTAAGAGATGACATTCAGTTACTTCTGATCAGTTACTTCCCAATTGTAATTTATTTTCATTATCGATAAGACCATTCACATCCCAAGCTCAGTGGCATTTTACAACAGACAGAGAAGCTTTAGATGCCATTCAATTGTTCTGTCACTTTCAAAAAAATGTCAGAAGAATAGTTTTGCCTGATGTTACTTTAGAGGGCAAATTATAGTTTCAGTTGATGTATAGATTTATACCAGCACCTGAGGGTCACTAACAGGCTTTGATGGTTTTTCCTCTGGGGCCTCTACCCAACCTTTAGTCCTGCGTCTTCGGACTCTGCCATACACCTGTCCAGCAGTCACTGGACCTGACCCTAGATTGTGGACTGATTTGCCAGCTTGGTCTTGGACCTGCTTCATTGCCATGGATGAAGCAGGTCCAGATGATCTGCACACTTGGCTGATCCTGGCCTCGAACCCTGGGTCTGCCCTCCTCCCTTGCAGCAGGACTGGGCTCTGCCCAGATGTTGCATGCTTTCCTGCTTTACTGCTGGTAGCTCCCACCCCTCACTGCTCCCAGACAGCAAATTAATTAGTTCCTGCAGTTTTTCCTGTGCTTTCACTGCCTGCACGGGGAAGGGAGAAACTCTACATGGAGCTGAAAAAGGAAGGATTGAGCTCTAATCATTTTGAAGACACAAGACTCAGTATGCTGTACAAAAATCACTGCAATTCAAGGAAGCTTTGACTGAATCTTGCATTACTTGAAAGTTGTAATGAATCACAGTATATTGAGTTTGCAGACACAGAAGGTTGTTGCTTTCAAGAGAAATGGAGAGACTTTGAACTCAAGTGCAGCACTCTTGCAAACCCTTGAAAGATGCAGTTTTAGAACTTCTTATGTGACCCTGACAGACAGGAAGTCCCGCCTGCTGTCCCAAAGGAAGACCAAGAATCCCTATGTGGTGTTTTAGTCTTATCCTAAAAAACCCTACACAACAGAAGTTCAACAACCCACCCTTTCTATTTGACTTTTTTTCACTTCCAGTCTTTCTCATTAAACATGTTTCCAGGTGACCCGATGCTTTTTACAGACTTCTCTGATATACTCCCTTCTTGAAGATGATACTAGAGCTGATGTTCCAACTTCCATCTAATGAACACTAAGTAGATTGGCAGTTTACTCCATGTGTTTTAAGGGTCAATACTGCATTACATCAGGGTCATGCAGCGAGAGCTCTTTGCTTCTTTCCTACTTTTTACAGTAAGTCAAGCAGTTTAAACGTCTTGCTCATTACTCAGTTTGTGGTTCATTGTAGTCCTTTCCATATCTTTCTCTGGCAATCTGCTGCTTATGTAGCCATTCTGCACTTTTTCACTTAAATATTGTTTTTATTAAAACCTTCATAAAAGTGCTGATTTTGGCTGGAGTAGAGTTGGTTTTCTTCACCGGGTCTAGTATGGGGCTGTGTTTTGGATTTGTGCTGAACACAGGGTTGATAATATAGATGGTTTTGTTATTCCTGAGTAGGGCTTGCACAGAGCCTTTTCTGCTTTTCATACTGCATTGCTGGCAAGGGGCGAGGGTTGCATGGGAGGCTGGGAGGAGACACAGTTGGAATAGGTTTCCATGACCAAAGGGATATTCCAGACCATAAGACATCATGCTTAGTATATAAAGTAGGGGAAGAAGGAGGAAGGGGGCGATGTTTGCAGTGATGGCATTTGTCTTCCCAAGTAGCTGCCATGTGTGATGAGGCCCTGCATCTCCTGCAGATGGCTGAACACCGGCCTGCCCTTGGGAAGCAATGAACTAATTCCTTGTTTTGCTTTGCTTGTGTACATGGCGTTTGCTTTCCCTATGAGTCTGTCTTTATCTCAACTCCTGTGTTTTCCTTTACCCTTCCAATTCTCTCCTCAAACCTGCTCGTGGAGGAGTGACTAAGTGGCTGTGTGATGTGAGGCTGCTGGGTGGGGTTAAACCAATATCAATATAATTCTGGAACTTAATCCTGTCCTCTGCAAAGTACTTGCAGCTTTTCCCAAGTATGAAGGTATGAACTGCAATTTAATAAACTTTTTCTCTATCATACTATCTAGAGAAAACCTTATCTCTTTCCAGAGGATACCACTTGACAGAATCTCATCCTTCTTGTGTGACAGTATACCACTGATAAATACTCACTGAAATTATTCCCAAGACAGAGAACGGTAAAGCATACCATACTTTTTTGGTGACTTTTTGCTTCAGCATTTGTTTTAAAAACAAATATTCAACTGACCTGATGTCAATTAACTTTTGTGGCAGGAATATTGGTTAGAGACTAGACTGCTCTCATAGTATCTTCACCAAGATTAAGTTTTCCCACTTTTCTTTAGGAGCACTTTTAACATTTTATAAGTCATAAAATATCTCACATCACCTATCACACCTTCTGGAGACCTGTTACCATGTCATAGAGGGAAATCAGATTGCTTTACATGATTTATTCTTGACAAAACCATTTTCACCACTGTTTAGCATCTTTTTATCTCCCATGTGATTCCAAACAGATTATCTGCTCAAGTGTCTTTCCAGGAATCAAATTTAGCCTGACTGGCCTGTAATTCCCTGGACCTTTGTGTGTTTTCTGGAAAGACAGACGCAAAGGTTTCTTCCCTCCCCCTACAATTAACTTACTTTTTATCCTTTAATTCTCAAAGCTCACAAGGAAAGAGCCTAAGATTTCTTAAGTATTCCATAGTGAATTAATTGTGCCAGACAATTTGAAAATATCTGACTTATCTAAGATGACTCTAACCTATTCTTATCCCTCTTCCCTAGTTTTAATTATGCTAGTCTTCAGAGCGCAGTCAGCCTTTTTTGAAACCAATGCTGAGGAAGAAAAAAAACTCCCAACAACCAAACAACCAGGCATGCCTCTGTTAGTTTTACCTCTCTGATAATTAATGGGCCAACTCTTTTCCTTGTCTTGCTCTGATTCATTACATGTAAGAGGTTTTCTTTTACTCTATTGTTAAAATCATGCTTAAAGGCACTTAGTCCATACTTTATTGCAATCTCTATGACCAAAATGTTGCTCGGGGTGAAACTTGAAAGATCTGTGGGGTATATGGTATGTGATCTTACTAGTTCTGGGGACTTGAGACATTTTTGGCTCAGTAAGCTCCTCCAATATTTTCAGCCATAGACTTACCCGATTTTGTTCCTCAGTGTTCAGATTGATGCTTCTAATAAATCACAGCACAAAAGGAACATGAAGAAATTGGATTTATTCCCCCTTTTAAGTGAATCAGAGTCAGGATACAAGCCTCCCTCAAAAACATATACATTTGCAAATCAAAGAGTATAAAGGAACTTTTTCACTTGGGTGCAATGATCTTGGGTGTAAAAAACAGGCATGTGAAAGCATGGGTAGCTTTCATTATAGACACTCAAATAAACCCCAAAAGGGAATTAAGCTTATTCAGTACAGTAAATATGACCTACTAAGAGAAAGCCAAATATGACTGAAACAGTGGGACTGTTTCTTTTCCCTTAATTGCTATTAATAAAGGAACTAGCTCCTTAGAAGTCTGATATTAGTGTCTCTCTGTGTGTAGTAGAAATTATGCAAATCTTACCTCAGAGAACCTTTGTACATCCTGGGTTAAAGTTCCTACTCTCTTCCAATGATAATGTTTGAGTAATTTCAAAATTGCTGGATTCACTGCATTATCAGACGGCACTGTCCGGAAGAAATAAGGATATTTTTTCTTATCAGCCAACTCTGGAGTTGTTGCTGCAAATGAAAGCTGTAAAAAAATCAAAGAACAAAAAAATGAAAGTCACCATAAGTCATCTAGCAGTCACTAAAAAAACTTTGCTTTTCTCAGTGCAACAAGACAATGAGAACCTGTGCATTGCTGTCATGTAGAGAAGTTTCATCATCATACAGCTTGAAAGTCCTACCAGTACCATTTAGTTTTAAAGAGATTTTTGAAATATTTTAGCTCTATAAACCACCTGCTGCAAAATTAAGCTAGGGAATCTTAAAATTCAGTGATGTAAAATCCTCTGTTTAAAATCATGCATCTTATACATTGCACAGAGCAATAAGGCCCAAGGGAGTAAATCTCTATGATGAATTCCCCATCAATTTCTCTTCATAAAAGTTGAGACTACTTCCAGGAGAATATTATATTCTCAAAGTCCTATATATCTTAAATTACCAGGTAAACCTCTAGTAGTACTTCTTCCTATCTTCAGGTAATAAAACAGCTCCAGGTAACAGAAAAAGAGAAAATCATTATGTTAGTCAAGGCTGCAACTCAAAAGTTTACTTGAGTCCCAGAAGTTTACTTCCTGCACTGAAGCAGCCCCCTGTGGTTTGTGCTATAAAAGAGGATTCAACAGCTAAAACACTGGAATTTGTTCACTGTTTGAGAATGCTTATAACAAAAGAAAAGAGGAAACCTTTTAAAACACACAAAACCAAACAGAAAACTTCATTGAATTCTTCTGCCCGAGTTAAAGGTGACATATTTTTGTGACTGTTTTTTAGACAGTGTTTTGAAGAGAATGCCTGCACATTCACTTTTTGAATACACTTCTACTCCAAAGATACTTCTGGTCATTCCTTCCAGTTCTTTTTAGGCTGTTAGGAATGTGCTTCTCAAGCATTTTTTCAGCCAGGAATTTTGGTTGAGAGGTTCCTTAAAGTACTTCTTTTAAATGCAAATTTGTTTAACAAAAAATAAGCTCCCTAATACAGTTATTTAAAGTCTTTCAAACTCAATAGAGAGTCAGAAAATGTATGTGAATTCAAGACTATATAAGTATAGACCAAACATAGCCTTAATTTTGCACTGTTTAAATCAAGCATTCAGTATATTTGGGTTAGATAAGATTTTTTGAACTTCAGAATAGACAAGTTTAATCTGAAAAAAACCAGTTCAAGTCTTTTCTTCATGCTTATAAAAATCTAGGTTTAGCCTGTCAGAGACAGGACTTATTCTTTGCCAGTACAAAGGATGTACTGCATTGGTATAATGGCCTGAATATAGTTTGTTTTCCTAATCAAAAGAAATCTAAACAACTTAAAGTGTGCATAACCTGGACAGTTTACAGTATACCATTCAAAATAGAGGATTCTTTCTGTTCACTGGTCAGGAGATAGTGAATACTGTAATTGTCATGTAATTCTGAGGTAAAACATTTTTAATATAGCAACTGATCTTTTACTAGGTTGCATTTAAAAAGTTCAATATGAAGTGCTATGATATATTGCTGTCTTGATTTTCCAAAACCATTCCTGTAAGGAAAGAAGAATGAACACCTGCCAGGTGGACCTAGTCAGCTTTTCTGTTTAGCCCAGTAGTGCTGAATATCATGCGTTTACTGCATAATGAAGGTGGAAATAAGGATCTGTACCTCTGACTGAAACAGAGAGAAAGTTTGACACTAGAAATCCAACATGAAGAGGAATACCTCTCAGCAGCCCAGCTGCTCGCAGCCTGCTGACTGCAAAGGACTTGCTTTTCAAGTTATTATGGTTTTACTTTTCTTAAGTAAAAGAAGCGAAGAGCACCACTGAAGTAACAGTAGTGGCAAGAAACACCAGCAAGGTTCACCTAGCTTGGGTTCTTAGACTGAATGGCAAATTTTTCTGATCGGTAGTACAAAGCTCCATAGAAATGAGAAGCATCTCTGTATTTGAGCTGGCTTTAGGATGATGATCTGTGATATAAGCAAGACAATTCAAAACCATCCTTTGTGATTTTTTAGTGACTTAAAGGGCCTAAATTAGTATCCTAATTGCTCAAATTTCCTTGGAAACAATGAAGCAAAACCATACCTCTCTTCATTCCTTACAGAAAGATGAAGTCTCATAACAGATTTCTCAGCCATGTGAGGTGAGATGAGATGAATACAGGTTTATGTGTAAAACTAATGACACCTGAGTTGCAAAAGAACAGTCCTCTTCATTTGCTTTTTAAATAAAGGTTTTATTAAAATAAAAAATGGGAAAATTTCATGCTCAAACAATTCTGAGATTGTAGGATATATTCAGAGGTCTTTCTTTCAAGAATCACATATATCACGGTTGGTCTCATTCCGCATCACTTTGACATTTAATAAGACACTCATAAGAGATGGAAAAATATCCTGAAAAAGTTAAATCCTTGAAAATATTAAACTTTTCATAAAATCATCTCTGTAAGAGTGTGGGACATGCAATGAAAAAATCACCAGCACTCAATATTCTGCTTTGAGAGGGACAAGGAGGAAAAATGGAAAAAAACCCCTCATTATGTTCTAAAAAGTCATAATAAAAAGATCATGTTAAGAAATGAAGTGACATAAGCTAGACTTACTGGAAAAGTACGTGAGATAGCACAGCTATACGGAAATATCAGGAAAATACTCGTAACAAAAACTTTTTTTAATGTGATAAAGCAAATAGGATCACAACACAGTCCACCCACATATGCATTTAGATGATACAACTCTTGTTAACTGAACATTAATCGTCTGTAATTTAGGGCTTGTTTATTCATCGCTGATTTGAAACTTTCATGCTAAAAGGCAAACTTTTCATAGTTTCTTCACGTCATTCTACAGGATTGAAAGCCATTTTACTTTTTGTTACAGATTTTATAACTTTCAGTTATTTAGCCAAAAGTCTGGATGAATGGCAATCATATTGCTCGTATAATTCTTTGCAAAACACAAAAGTTCAATTTTTCACATTATTGCATTTTCAGTGTATACATATTCATGCACTGCTGAATTTTTTTACAGGTGTTTATACTTGCCTCTCCATGTTCAGGAGGAGTGAGAGATAAACAGTTATAAGCAGGATTATAAACCAGCAATAAATGCCTGTGGGGTATATGATGTCATTCTTTCACAGAAAATTATTCTACATAACTGCTAAAAGGTTACGGCCAACAGCCAAACTTCAAGAAAGGATGAATTAAAGGAAAAAAAAAAAAGGTTTTTTCAAGTTGCTATAAAGCAGAAGACACAGTGGACAGATACCAGGTGATACATCACAACTGTGTGTGGTGTTTATGTGTGTGCACACATAAGCAGGCTCTGTGCATATGTGTTTGTAAATCTAGAGAAAAAAAACACTCATATATATAATATACATAAATATCTACTTGAATACTGTCAGAAAACCCTGCAGCTACTTCCTAGATTATCTGTGAAAAATCTTTCTTTAGAATGTCTTTAGAATATCTGCTTCCAACCTGTGAGCAACCGGATCTGAACTTAATATGA
Source organism: Platysteira castanea (assembly GCA_013397175.1). Taxonomy (NCBI): domain Eukaryota; kingdom Metazoa; phylum Chordata; class Aves; order Passeriformes; genus Platysteira; species Platysteira castanea. The sequence continues at coordinate 941,162 of VYXC01013172.1, forward strand.
GTGTATGTAGGGAAACATAAGCTATGACTCAGATGGGAATTTCTGGATTGAAACAGTATAAAACTTTGAAACAGAAAATAAGATAATATTTACCATTCAAGTAAGAATATTAACTACAGTACAAAATGACAACCAAATAGATCAGGGTATTGGATAGACTTTGGTGTACTGCTGAAAAACTGAAAAATATACAGAAGGATTTTATTAAGGAAGTTTTGGGATCAGGCATATGTGTTGATGAATTAAATTTTCCCAAGAAAGATGATACTTTTTGAAAACGTTAATTTAGTTGAAAATCCACACATTTTCATGGAAGTTTTGTCATCAACACTAGATAGTGAGATGAAAGAAAAAGGAAGTTAAAGTGTTGAAAGGAACAGTTCTGTAGAAGGGGAGTAAAAGGTAGCTTCATAAGCTGTTGCCTTTCCCTGGGCTTGAAATTAAAAGCCAAACACTGTTAGAGGGGAAAAAAGAGTTTTACCTCGGTATTTATTTAAGGATCCTCAGGTGTACCACAGGTGGAATGCACAGAAAAGCACCCCGAAATGCACACCGAAAATGCACCCCAGGATGCACACCGAAAATGCACACCCACAATGATTTGCGTATACAGTTACAGACCTTGCATATTAGCTTATCTATCAAAGATTCCCCAATGAGAGGCTCGAGAGAAGCCCCCATCCTGAGGAACCTTCCCCCTGCATGGGCCTATCTTGGTTTACAGAATGTGTTCTGGAGAGGACCTTGCTGTCTGGGGCTTGCTGACCCCCAGCTGCGAGGCTTCCAAGATGTTTAGTCTTTTGGCTTAATGGAACTTTCGGTCTAAGCTCGTTATCAGACTTAGGGTATTACAAGTATGTGGGCTGAAAGCACTAAGGATACATAAAAGCTGTATAAAAGGGTGCATGAAAGGGTATATAAGAGGGGTATATGAAAATGCAAAAAATCGTCATGGCATCAACCCTATATTAAATTTACAGAAGGTATGGTAGATTGAACAACAAATAGTCTGAAATGCTTTCAAGTGCTTCTGTTTAAGGAAGTAGTGGTGCATTCACTTAAAGTTAGTACAGAAGGAGGAATGGTAAGATGATAAGCTCTACTATTCATTTAAGAAAATGGGATGCACCACTAATGAAATAAATGGGAAAAACTGAGTTATGTAAGAAAGGATGGATATTATTAGAGAGCTGAAACAAAATTAGAAAAGGAAACACCACTATGTATCCCATGTATATATCCCATATATATATCCCATATATGAGTCCAGAAGTTGGAAGCTGGAAAGCTGAATGAAGCCATGCTGTTGCCCCATGTACTACAGAGAAAGGAAGCCATCAGAAATGGTAAGTAATCTTCTTCTGTTCAGTTGTTTCACTATCTCTAGGAAGCATTATGTTTAATTTTTGTCACTCTAGTAAGGTACAGAAGTCTGGGAAAAATAAAAGAGCAGAACTATCCCTGGGTAAACGGTCACCCTCATCTAAGGCAACAGATCCGGTTAGGAGTCATGTTTGTTTGAATGGACTGTATCAGCTACAGTAAATCAGTAACAGAAACCCTTAGCAAAGTTATTGTAGATCCAAATGGGTAGACCCCAGCTGAGTCGGACCCAAGCCAAAAGGACCTGCGCGGAGCTGGGTGAAGCAGTCAAAAGCGGCGACGCCAGTGCCAGCAGCAGCTGTGCAGAATCGAGTCCAGTGCCTGAAGGAGCAGTGTGGCTCGATGTGGACACTCTAGCTCTTGGGGCCTGTCCATTGTTTTTCTGTTTCTGGCTCAGGGATGGGGAGAGCACTGCGGGGAGCACCTGCCATCCTGTCTTTGTCCAGGGAAACCACATGGCACTCTGTGTGGGAGCGACCGCCATCTTGTCTTTTCCCAGCAGCCACGCAGAACTACGTCGAGGTGGTAAACACTCTTTTGTGTGTAAAGTACCCTCGCTTCTTGCATACTTTTGTTCTTGATCTTGCTGCTCTTACTGGGCATTTCTTAGTCCATTGATGTTTACTTTCAGGAAATTGTTATCTCAACCCGTGGTCTCTGCCTTTGTCCCTCTCCTGCCAAAGAGGGTGGGGGAGAAAGGAAGTGGCTAGTTGGAGTTTAGTTTCTACACACTGTGTTTATGGAGTATGATACAATAGAGGGGAAAAATAAAAGGAGAAAAAAGCACCTTCAGGTAACAGGGTAACCTCCCTTGAATAAAATGTTAATCTGCTAAGAGAACTGATTCATGTTTGCAAATGGCGGAAATTGGCTTATTGAGCACCAAAGAGAATAGCTTAGTTTTCCTATGTTTCTGCACTAGGATTCTACGAGTATTTTATTAATGATAGCTAGAAATTTAACTCAGGAGCTAGAAATTTAGCAACAGGAGCTAGAAATTGCTCCTGTTGCTGCAAAACTAATCCTGATGGAGAGGGTTTTACAGATGCCAGATATCATCTTTATTTCCTGCACCTTTTCTAGAAAGCTAAATTATGCTGATAAATCAGCATTGCTAAACAGGATATAAACTGCTGATTCAACTGATTGGTGCTAACATTTATCATCATAACTAAAGGTGACATGTCATGTATGTTTAGATAGGAAGCAATATTTTCTGCAAAAAAAGGAAAATGAAAATAATTATTTCCAAAAAAGGGGCAGAACATCAGAAAGCTCCACAGAAAATACTCTTACAATGGCACAGGATTACACACACAGAATCTTGTCATAGGAAAATAAAAAGGACAAAACTCAGGAAGATGATAATTTTCAGCAACGTGTACTTGTGACTCCACACACCACTCCTTTGTGTGCCTTGCCAGGAGCTCTAATGCTTTGACAAGCCTGTGCCAACAATAATGATGCTCAAGTGCAAGCATGTGATGACTTGATGGTCCCAGGAGCTAGAAGGACCAGAATGGAAACTAATGAATAATGAAGAATTAAAAGATTTGCCTGCTGCAACTCTTGAGATAGCATTAGATGAACACTCTTAACCCAGAGACAGAGAACGGACTGAAGCATAAGAAACTGCATTTTGAATGGAATGGTAAGTATAAAATAAAAATATTTAGGTTAAATGTTAATTCACAGTAACCTTACTATACAAACCAACTTATCCAGATGTGCAGTCAAACTACCACTGAACCTGATCTTGCCACTAGCAAAGTTATGAATAAATTTTAATATCATCAGTATTTGAAATAAGAAAAAAATTATATTTACTCTAGAAGAATATTAAAGAGAACCTTAAATACATGACAGCATGTATAATAAGAAAAGGGATATATTGGACTGCCTTTTCCCACCTCAGTGCACAAAAGTATCATCTAATCAGCTTTGATGGATGACTTAGAGGAAAGGCAAGTGGAAGTAACATTGCAAAGATGGTTACAAGCACCTATATATTTGGGAAATATGTCAACCTAAGAAGCTAAGTGCAGCAATTTCATTGACAGTTGCTTGCATAGATCTTCAAAGCAGGTGAAAGCAACACACAGTACCAAAGATAATGTTTCTTGACAATTTACCTGTACAACTGCTGGTGATGAGTGTCTAGATACAGACAGCAAAGAAGTAGGTTCTGAACTGGACTTACAAATCATAATGACACTCTTCCCTCCTACCTGTGCCCTAATCCTGATCCCCAAATAGCAGGTGATAAATTGACATAAAGAAGACATAACATAAGTTGACTAAAGAAAAAATATTAACAAGAAATTATGCTTTTCCAGCAGTGGTAAATCAGTTACATTTTTACCTGTCATAATACTCTTAAATAATTACTTGAATGAAAGCTCTGGAGACTCCATCATTCAGAGGATTTTATGGGACTGGACAAACTTCATTGTTATAGCAAATATAATTCATAATTAAAAAAATGTTCTGATAACTCTGTAAGGGCTTTCATTATGACAGCTGCAAGAGCAAAATAAAAGTCTGGGAGAATATCTATGGTGTCTCACTAGCTGGTACATGGGCAGGATGCCTCATCCAAATGGGAACATGAAGATACACATTGTATTAAACTCACTGGACAAGAATTGATCTCATGGATGAACATCCCTTTCATCATCCGTAACACATTACCCATGTGATTAAAACTACTGTTCCCTTTGAAATCAGATGTTTTGCCAAACACTGCTGCCCAATATCATCTCCTGTTACCTTCATTAATTCTGTGTCTGAAATTGCTTTCACTGGCTGCCTTCTGGCACCTGGGAATTTACAGAAAAAGCACTTCCAGCTGGTCTCAAGGTTGGAAGGCACCTGCCTCAATGCTGATGGCATTCCAGTGAATTAATCCAATCACAATAAGACAGATGTTCAGCTGCATTTTGCTCTGGAGACATTTTAGAAAGCAATTCTGGCTACTGAACAAATCAATATTTTTGAGAAACTGGTTTAGATAAAATCCATATAAGAAGTATTTTAGCTGAAAGATGTGTGCCTACAGGTTAATGGAAAAGGACCATTCAGTCCTGTTTCCTTCCTGGGCAGCCCAAACTACTCCCAACATAATTTGGTAGGACCTGTAGATGTCTGAATTCAAGAAGTCAGACCAGACTATAAAGTTTGGTCTTTTGAGGTTAAATTTCTTAAATCCCATGAAGTCTGTGGTTTAGGATGAGGAATAGTGGTTGAAGCTCTGGGGCCCCCAATGTAAGAAGGATGTGGACCTGCTGGAGTCCAGAGGAGGACAACACACATGATCAGGGGGGTGGAGCACCTCCCCCAAGAAGACAAAGGTGAGAGGATTGGGGCTGTTTAGCCTGGAGAAAAAACAATCTGGAAAGACTTTGTAGCACTTTCCAGTACCTAAAAGGGACTACAAGAGAGATAGAGTGGGACTTTTTACAAGGACATGGACTGATAGGACAAGGGGAAATGGCTTTAAATTGAAGGAGATTAGGTATTAGGATGAAATTTTTTTACTGTAGTGAAACACTGGAACAGGTTGCCCAGATAAGGTGTGGATGCCCCATCCCTGGAAATGTTCAAGTCCAGGTTGAGTATGGCTTGGAGCAAGCTGATCTGGTAGAAGGTGTCCCTACCCATGGAAGGGGGGTTTGAAACTGCATGATCTTTAAGGTCCCTTCCAACTCAAGCCATTCTATGATTATATGAATTCATTCTCAGCTGACTGGTGTTTTTTGTCTTCAAGTCATAGAAAGGATAAACAGTAGCTGAAAATTGTAGCGGATCTGCTGAAAAAAAAAAAGTAAGAAAACAATATAGACATTAGCATTACTGCTTCACCTGCCTCTCAGTCTGGAATATTAACTTCCATGCATCATCACACCAGCAAGAGCCTATATTTATGAACTTCATAGTAAAAAAATAAGTTAAAATAATTCTTAGAACAACATTTCTGGTGAACAGAAAATAGAGTAGTTTTTAGTGTTCAGAGTAAAATATAGTTACATATTAGATTCATGTCCAAGAAATGGGATTCATTTTAAGTTCTGATAAATACTGCCTCACAAACCTAAGACATTAACCTTACTTCCGAGACATGCCAAGGAAGTATATGATGGAGTTACGGAAAATGTCCTTCAATTCAATGGTCAACAGTGCAACCAGTAAATAGAGACTGTAGGGTTTAGAGTTTTAGAAGGTAGACAGGTGAACGTGAGGCAGGATCATTTCCAACAGATGATCCCATCCAAAATTAAAAATTTATCATCAGGTTTAACTTGTTTCTTTCACTATTAATGGGAAATAAATAATTGTCATCCTCTTTTCATTGCATAATTCTTCTGACCATTCATTTGAAAAGGTTTATTAGAGCCTAAAAAATCCTCAATTCCTTTTTCTACACTCCAGATACTATTTTCAGATCTATATTAAAAACAAATAATTTGCACCTAACACATGTTCTGCTTATTGCTACAGGTTGAACAGAGCATTGAAATTAAATGTCAGATCTACTGAAGTTGCTGCAATTTTTGTTTCAATTTCCAAACAGAATATGAGAAAAAATCTTTTATCTTTTGAGCATTTTCAAAAATGGAACTGCACTGAGAAAGAGGGCTGGGTATTTTTGTCTGTCACACTCAGTTGCTTAGCATTTGGCTACTGGCCTTGATTATATCAGAATTCAGCTTCAAATCCCTGTTCTCCTTCAGTCTCAGCATTATTGCTTATCCCAAACCAAGGAAAGTTTCCTACACTCATATTCTTGGTACCAAATTTTCTTGTTTCTTGTCTGTAACAGATTATCCTCAAAATTGACTGGAAACAAACAACCTCATAAAATATTTCACCTTTGATAAAACAGGCAATAATGCCATAATCCATTAAAAAAAAAATCTTTCCAGACCTATTCACAACAGCGTGTTCCTGGCTGGCTGCCCAAAACTATTATCATTCTATTAGTATTGTTTGTTTGTCAGATTTCCTCCAGCTAACACATGCTAAAACTACAGCTGTTCTGTCTACATTTGGTCTTTAAATATCTGGTTTATTATTTTTTCTTCTACCTCTAAATGATGAAAAGAAGGGGGAAAAAACCTATCCAGTATAAAGATACCTTAGATATGAAATATTGTTCTTGGGAGGATATGAACCCTGCATTTTACTGGAAATTGGGAGCAAGACCATTGGTGAGTTTAAGATCAAAATTTCCCAGTTCTTCTGTAAAGTGGACACTCCAATACAGTCCCAATTGAGTTCTTTCCATCTTTTATTTCTTTTACTGGAATACACCTTAAGAAATAAGGCACATCATGTTAGCTCAAGATTTACTGAAATCTTTACAAAACCACTTTTTTTTCACAGTCCTAAGTTGTGAATTAATGATTTGTTTATTTCTTCATTCTCTGGTTTCAAACCTATGCAAGAAACTCCAGATTTTTTAGGCTAAAACAGGTGACATGCTCACTATGCAATGTAGTAATACACAAAGACACTGTTTATTCTACATGGAAAAGCACAGCTCAGAGATGATTTATCAGGTCCTGGAAGCAATACCCCATCACTAATTCTGTACTCAGCCTGGGCTAATTTGCCTTTTCTTTCAGCTCTGTAACTTTTCTGCTGTCTCAGCACTGCATGCTGCAGTTACACCCCACCAGAAGTGCTTAGAGAGTAGTCTGACATCAGTCCCTTGGAACTGTACCTTCTCTAATACTGGGTAAAGAAGGGCTATGCTACAGAATTCAAAGGCTTGCTGGAGGGGAGATGTTGAAAAAAAACCTGGTAAAAAATTAGGGAACTTTCTATGCCAACAGACGTTGCCAGCAAAATAAATACTGCTTGCCCAGCAGCAAGGGCAACTTGGGTTACACTGCCACTAAAAACCTTCAGCAGAAATGTCAATCACAATTATGATTATAATATATTTGGCATTAAAATGTCAAATGTGTCGTTGATCCTCCTCTAAGAAATAACCAAGATCGTGCATGTTTTATGCATATTTTCTTAATCTGCGGTCAACACAGATTTTAACATGATGCTCTGGATAGGAATCTACATATACAAAACCTTTCAGCAACATATGCAGCTAGGAAATGCTCATGCAGATATATTCAGACAACCTAAATCACAAAACTGTCAACTTAAAGCTGCATTCTGTGTTTTTAATCTGTAAGAGGTTATAGAAAAATCTAATGAGGCATTATAATCTATTTTTATTAAATAAAAAATGTCAAACAGTCTTGGTTCAAGTACAGTTACAAAAGAAAAATCCCCTCTTGGATGTCACTGAGGAAATGGAAGAAGCCATGAATGTTTCCTTCCAGTGCTGATGGCTGCAGGACATAAGCTAATTGTTGCCCGAGGAACCCTCTATGTGTTTTTCTCAATACCTATGCCTTGCAGGTCACTTCAGCAGCTACTGTTAATTTAATAAATGTTTCTTTATGCCTGCATTTGATTTTAAGTACAGTACTTGCCCCTGGTCTTTGAATGCATGGTGGGTACAAAGCACTAACATTATCTACACCATTTAAGATTATGCACACTTCAATTAGATCTCTCAGCCATTCTTCCTTAGTTGCTGCCATCGCCCTAGTTCCTGTAGGTTGAAAGCTGAATGTTTTCTCTAGACCTCATCATCTTTCCTGTCACTTAGTCCATAAAACTATTCACTACGATTCCATCTATTCCTGAAAATAGTCCTTATCCATCTGCTCTTCTTACAATATTTTCCATAACTTGCATCCATCCAGGTGAGATAAAAACGGAACTAAATCACTCCATAGCCATATACAGTACTAAAGGCAATATAGCCTTAATTTTTCATGTGCAAGGAATAGCTTTGTGCTCAATCTTTGTCACAGAGCCAGGAAAGTGCTTGAGAATATAGTTTAATTTTAAATATTTCAATAGTTTTATTGATTTGAGAGAAGGAACTCATATATGAAAAGTCAGACATGCATTAGAGTTTGGTACTGTTTATTAGTTTTGGAACCTGCTTAAAATATCATCTCTCCTAATTCAATCTCATGTATTTCATTATTTATTACTCCCTTCTACGTGCAGTGATTAAGTTGTAATTTTTAAAGTCACTTGCCTCTTCTCAGCTCTCTTATTTGTGACCCAGTGTTTTCTGAATTGCCATTTATTTTTATACAGTATTTCTGACCAAGTTGTTGTAATATTTGTGTGGGGAGGATTTCTTTGGTTGGTTGGTTGGTTTTTTTAACCATATATCCTATGGCTTTGTCTACTTGGTCTCAATCGTTTTCTGACTTGGGCTTCTGTTATTTTGGGTACTACTGAGTTATTCTGGTCTTTTTCAAACACTAGTCTTGGACATATTCCTGATAAATGTGAAGTTGTCTGCTATTTTTACTGCCTCTGCATGGGACAAACTCATGATGCTACAGACAGCAGGGAAAATGAAAAGCATCTGTGACAGGTGACTGGTGCAATTCCAGATCTGAAAATATACGACGTTCATATTCAGATGGAGATTTCAGAAATTAAATTGGTGATCCGTATTGCTTTTCCTGAGGAATTATACTTTATTTTATACTAATATATTTTCACTATGAATTTTAAAGTACCTCCTGCAGTAAAAATAATGTCAGCTTTATCAAGAATCTATATATATCAAGAGATGCACTAACAACCAATGCACTGTGCATCTGGGTGAAAAACAAAAAAAGATTCATTATATTCACTGTCTTTTTTATGAGCAGGTTATTCAGAAATTCTCTGAAATTGAACAGCTAAGTTTCTTAAATGAACATAAAATTTATTTTTCCTCCTTTAAATATAACTACTACACAGAACTACATCTTTGAGACAACTCCAGGTACATTTTTACACTTACCCAATAAACCACAAGTGATAGACTACTTCTCTGACAGAGCTGTAGTAAAAATGAAGATACTTTTCCTAATATGCATGGGGTGCCTTTGCAGCTAGTTCACAGGAACCACAAGAAATGAACAGGGCATTCTTTTCTTTTTATCTTTTCTTAATTCTTTTAGCATCCAATTCATCAAGTTTAGTATCCGTAAGTTACTGGAATTGACAGCTTTTGTTTCTACATACCAATACTTTATTTATTCTCCAACTTCCTCAACTCCTGATTTTCCCCTTATAGAGAAATTCGGACTACTCCGAGCAGAAAAGCATGGCCCAGAGTACAGATAAGGAGTGAGCAGAAGGCAATCAGCTTGAATACAAGCTCTCAACTCATTCCAAAACAAAGTTCTGTAGATAAAAAACAGGGAGGAAACCCTGTCAGTAAATTAGCAACAGCAAGAACTGTGTAAGACACCATGAGATAGATGAACAAGAGAAAACAGGAGAGGTGCTGTTCACAGCACAGAAATACACATTGTAGGGGGGGGAAAAAAAAAAAAAAAGAGATGAACAGGCCAAAACATAGATAGCCAACATGGACAAATGAAGTGAAGAAAAGGAATCTTGGCCTTATTTTAATAACCTGCTGAAAGTTGGCTTTGTGACTACTTGGGCTGATACATGTAAACACAAGCATCTAGCCACGCATGGTTACATGTCCACGTGTTCAATGAACACACTTAGAGGTCTGCAGCCACTGAAAAACCTGTGTCATGTGGACATCACAGACTGAAAGCAGAGGATAGCATATGTCTTTTAAGACATTTCTTAAGTTTATGTGAGAAATTTTACGTCCCAGTATATTTAAAGAACTGTAAAACTTCAAATTTGATGTGATTTATATTGGTACATCATAAATTATATTGACTTGCCTAGGGTAAACATTAAGATGAGATGAATCACTCCCTAGAAGCATCTGCTACTAACTACTGTAGGCACCAGTGGGAGACTACAGTGACTGTATCAGATGCAGCCACCTACATTGCACTTGGTGGAATGAATCCCACAAAAATTACCAGACCAATTTCAGCATGTGAGGAAGCAGTGAGCCACCCAGAGGACACTTTGACCTCCTAACCCCTGAGGACTTTTAGGTATTTGATCTCTTTAAAAGGCTAAACAAAATGGTTACTAAATCTGACAGTGCCTTAATTCTTCAGAAATCAGCAAGAAATGTACTTTAAATAACTAAATCAAAGAGAAGAGACAGCAACTTTAACCTAACCCTTTCTACACTGAACTGCAAGGCTTTGCAGAAGCAATGGGGTAACACTGAGGGGAAAAGGACACTGGACAGATACTGCAAACAAACCCAGTGATTTTTTGTTTGGGGATTCAGAAACCATTATCCCCCATCACAGCCAGCTAAATATGGAAGAGAGGCAGATGGGTAGAAGGCTTTCTCACTGTTCTTTGCACAAAATGGTGCACCAGACTTATGAAGTTTCCCTGGAAATAGTAGGAGCCACCAAAAAATAGTAGGAGTCAACCAAAGAAGAAAAACAGAGTGAAGCCTAAAAAACATATGATCTGGAAGTGTTTTGAATTATTGGATCTGGGGAGAAGAAAAAGAAAGGAAATATTATAGTCTCAGTCCCTAAACTGGCTATAAAATATGTTGGTGTCAGGATGTCATTCAAATCGTAGTTGTACAAATCAACATTTTGTGCTAGATGCCTTTTTTCGAGTTACTGATCAAATATAAATGGAAAATCTCATTCCTGATGGAAAGGATTTTTTCTGTATTCACAAAGACTATACAGTAATTCAGAAATTTTGATGGTGTTACTTATTGATATTATTGAGAACTCATAAGCAAAAATAAAATAAAGATTGATACACATAATCTTCCTGTGTTGAAAGCTTCTGTCTCTCACTGACAGTAAAACCATGCAATTATTCAAGTTCTGAGCCTGCAGGACTCAGCTTAGTGTAGTTGCTGGAAGGGAGTTGGTCAGAAAGTTGCAGGGGAGGACAACATCTCCAAAAGGAATATTACAGATTCTGAGTATTTATGGTTCTGGGTGCTTATTTCAGAAAGGTACAGCACTGCTTCACAACAGCTTTCAAAGAGTGAGAGGCCACTTCAGTTTTTTGGGGGGGTGGCTGGGAACAGACGTGCACCTTCTTTTCCCCATGTCTTCCTACCTCCTGCAATACACATCTGCCTCCTACTTGAGACTTGCAGTACAAAGGCACAAAATAGCCATTCCTCTATCTGTGGCATGACCTCAACTCACCTCCTCCTGTGCTGCTCAGTAGAGGCAAGAACCAGAACCTCTCCCCTGGAGAAGATGGGGCACAAAGGTGGGAGCAGAACAAACAGCCCAGCAACTCGAAAAGCTGGAGAAAGTGGTGCCTGCCCTGGTTGATCTGTCCATTGCCTCCCTCTGCAGCGGTACCTCTTTCCCTAGCCACCACCTCACCACTGATCAGAGAAGGAGCAGACACCAGAGGGAGGGACGCCTGTCCCTGCTATTGAGCTCAGAGTTCAGGCAGGCACCTCTGCCCTCATGGTTGCCACCAAACCTGGTGTGAACAGAGGCTCAAGCTGCTGCTGCAGAGCACGACTGGTGGGATTTGTAAGGAGAGCCTGTTATGAGTGTGTGAGTCATGACTGCTGGGCATTCCCGGGAAGATTTTGAGCCTTCTCTTCTTCAGGCTAAACAATCACAACTCTCTCAGGTCTCCTCATATGATAGATGCCCTAATACCTTCATTCTCGCAGAAGTCTTTGCTAGACTTGCTCCAGTATGTTCATGTCTCCCTTGTTTTGGGGAGCCCAGATGTGGACAGACCACTGCAGATATGCTCTAGTCAAGGTTGTGCAGTGGAGAAGACTCACTCACCTCCCTTGATCTAGTGGTAACATTTTCCCTAGTGCAACCTGGCTTCTCTTGGCTGCCTGTACTCCAAGAGCACTTTGCTGGCTCATGTTCCACTAGGTGTTCACCGGGGCCTTTACTGGAAAGCAGCTTTCCAGCCAAACACCAACCAGCCTGTACAGGTAAGTACCTGGGGTTTCTTTCTCTTCAAGGGCAGGACTTGGCATTTCCCTTTGCTTAGATTCAAAAGAGTCTTGCTGGTCAAGATCTCCAGCCTTCTGACATGCCATGGAATGGCAGCACAACCCAATGCTACATCTGGTGTACCAACAATTCATCCTGGCTTTTTCACACCTGCAAATCTGATGAGTGTCTGCCCTACCCCATCATCCAAGTGATAACTGAAGATGTTACAGTTATTGGCCCCATTATCAACCTCTGTGGTCGAAATACAAAATATTATATTTAAAATGCTAACACGCATGCTTGTTTGTCATCTTCTCAAAATAATCTTGATTAAAAGAAATTAAAACTGAAAAATGCCATCAGTGAAATAAAAGTCATAAAGATGCCTTTTAAGAATGACTAAGCTGCAGTTGCAAGTTAAAACTCTAAAACAGAATACATACAGTATATACCTCTATTTTCTTCTCTGACAACAAACTGAGAGTAGAGCAAACATGATTCCATCAGAATGATGCCCCCTAGCCCTACTATTCGCACAGAGTTATACAGAAAATATCTTCACTAAATCCGAACCAACAGTGTACAACCTCAATCATTTGCACTCTTTCTGTATATGCAGTTACTGTGCAGTATTTCCAGGTTCAGGTAGCCAGCTTACTGTCTCACTATTTAAATGGCTGTCACTGAAAAAACAGCGTTACTTGAGTCACATAATTCCAACACACGATTTCACAAATGCAAATTCCGCAAATCCCACAAATGCAGTTCTCTCACTGCTTCTGCACTCAGAAGCTGCCAAGCATCTAAGAGCTGTGGATAAGAGAGTAGCTTTAGATTTCACTTAAGATAATCAGCCATAAATTTGTTATCGCTTCACTCCTCTTCATGAAGGCTTGAGAGCTGACAGTCTGAGGAGATGAATGGGAAAAATCCACAAAACATTCAAATTTGTTCATTCAAATTGATTCAATCAGGTTATTCACAAAGAAAGGCAGACACCTGTGCAGGGATCCACTGTGCCCGAGATATATGCTCCAATTTGAAAAAGCTCAGCATATCAGGGCAATGGCCACACCAGGTCAAAGCAAAGATACACACTGTTGTTTCCTTCATCTCTGTGTCTGCTGTCTCCTAGGTCTCTGTGCTCTTAGATATCTGCTCTCAGCTGCTGCTAGAGACATTCTCAAAGGAAACTCCCAAGCTCCAGAAATTTGCAGCTCATGTATTTATTTGAGTATTTCTGTTGCTTTTAGATTTTATATTCCTGGCACTTTTTGGGTTTTTTCCCTTCCATGAATTTATCTAGTTCAGCTACTTTTTAAAGGCGCAATTTTTGGCCTGCAGAGTAATCCACAGCAAAGAGATGCACAGATTAAGCATAATTTACTTGATGAACCAGCTCTTCTACTTTATTCTGAATCTGTTTCTTTCATATTTCATTTTATGCTGCATAGTTCTTGCTTAGAAAACAGAGTGAATAAACTACTGGCTTAGTAAAAGTTCACAGAAACTCATGAATGGCACATTTTAACTGCCTGAGCAATACAGAGTACTTGTTATCTTATTCTGTGTATTTGATAAGAAGGTCAGGATTCCAAGAGCTGAGTACAGCTGCTTAGCAGCCCAAGGATTAGTAACACAGTTTTGGCAGAGACAGTGGAAATATTCATTCTACAAACAAAAAGGTAGATGTTTGTTGCAGTCCGGTTATGGCCTGCTCCCTCCCTGGAGACAGCCTTGGACCGTAGAAAGCATCAGGAACAATATTGTTGGTAGATATTCATGGATGCTTTATTTCTCTGACCGCAGGGCAGCCAGGAGAGACACAGACCGGCCACATGGTAGCCAGCCAGGCACAAACTCTTTCCCAAATACCCAGGGATCATGGGACAACCACAGGTTTTGGGGCGGGGAAAACACCTATAACCAATAAGGAACAGGATAACACAAGGGAGCCTGGAAACCCCGCAGACCATGCTTCAACTCAGGGCCCATCCCCTGGGGTGGGGGGGGGACCTCCACAGATGTTCATGGGTAAATACTGGGTTTTGAACTGTTAAAGTCCTAGATTAATTAGTAATTTTGTGTATCCCAATGGCAACGTTAGAGGTATTTTCATTACTGGACATGGTTTAGTGGTGAACCTGGAGGTGCTGGGATAACAGTCGGACTTGATGAAGAGGCCTTTTCCAACCTGAACAATTGTATGATTCTATGATATGCATGCCTTAGGACACCTGTGTAGCAGCATGACACGTAAAATACTACAGGACAACTGGCCTATCCACTGACATTTTATATGCTTACAGATTGAAGTCTTTAAAGATTTATTGTTCATTACTAATTCTTCCCATACTCACTGTAGCTTCCCAAACAGACAACAAGCAGACTTGCTGGCACAGTGAGGCAACTGTAGCAATACTTAGTTGAAGCTAAATCTCTAGTCCTTAGGCACCTTTCAATTATAATGAGATAGGACATAGCATGGAATTGCTCGCAGGATGAGAATTTTATAAGTGGTTCTGTAAAAGTCCATCCTCACCCTCTGGCAATAAATAAAGAGTATGGCCATGTTCAGAATCCAGCCCCCTTCTTTCTTGAAAATGCTTTCTTGAAAGGATTAAAAAATAAATAAATTCTCATAATGAAGTTTACCAGCAAAAATAACTATACGGACATTCTAAAATTCCCCAGGTTTCATCTTAGCAATTATATTTGACCAGAGCCAAGCAGAAATGGGCAGAAGAGAAGACGCTGCGATTCCTGCATTTCAGGATGTGTGGCTGTTACATTGATTGCTGGGAAGCCAGCAGGGCTTGCAGCTGTCAGGAGCCCTGCCGTTCAGCATTCCTGGCTGTTACAAGCTCTGTCAGGCAGCCGGCAACGCTTGGAGCTGACATTAATCACCGACTTTGGGGTTCACAGCTGCTACAAGCAGTTCCAGCAACTTGGCGGTGCTAGTAACAATTTATTTCACTTAGCAACAAATGCTGGCATATGGGTGCTGCTTATAATTTCTAAGGAGCTTTTTGCCAATGCTATTAGCTCCCACAGTCAGCTGGGGTTACAGTAATGCAAGATTTAAGAACTTTTAGGACCGTTTCTAACAGTGGTGCCTAACAACAAAGACTACCTTCGGCTACAGTCACTGTGCATACAAACATTCCCAACACGTTGGCAACTTTCCTAAGAATAACCAAGTGCCTGATACTACCTACAGCTGTGGAAGCATTAGTCAGTGCTTCAAAATGCTGCTGCTATGTCAACAACATGTATAGAGTTTAACAAGTCGTTCTTACAATACCAGGAGATTTTCTGCCAGAGCTCTGTGCTGCAGCTAAGTCCCCCAGCAGGGTATATTAGCTCAGGCTCAGCACCGTGCGAATAAAGTCACACAGATTTTGAGCAATGTGAAAATATTGAAAGCTACACCGCAGTGAATGCAGGATGCTGAGAACACAGACAGAGGCTCTGCTTCTGAATGCTGGACAATGTTTTTAATGCAGCAGAGAGACTGAGTAGAAAATTTTAATTCAGACATCACTGTCGTTATTTGTGGAGATATCTACAGTGGGTTGTTTATTTTAAAATCTAAATTAAAAATAACAAAGAAAATGCTCTAAGCCTTATAAACATGTTGTGGATTTGCTCCATGATGTCTCAATAAAGACATGTCCAAGGAAATATTAGAGTGACATAATTTTTTAAAGTAATATGGTATGAAAAATATAGTGTAATTCAATTTCTGAATCCTGTAATACAGAAGTATATTAATCCTGTAATGGAGAAGTATATTTTAACATTATTCTACTACAGATCAGGTAAAAACCCTGCCAAATCTCTCCTTAACTTCAAGTTTCAAAATACCTGCAAATTCTGCAGGGGAAATTCTGAAAATTTTTTATCTTTTGCATTAGCAGAAGACAAACTTCTCTCTAAATTAAAGCATTTCTGTGAAATTATTTACTTTAACCCTTCTTAATATAAAAAGTGTATTACATGTGATTTTCT
The DNA here is from genome assembly GCA_013397175.1 of Platysteira castanea. Lineage (NCBI taxonomy): Eukaryota > Metazoa > Chordata > Aves > Passeriformes > Platysteira > Platysteira castanea. The sequence goes on from VYXC01013172.1 coordinate 957,487, forward strand.
CATTTCATTTTGAAAATGGTTAAACATTTTCTTCTACAAGTCTTTGTTTAGCTTGGTTTGGATTTTATATATTATACACCTAAATATATGACATTAACACTAGTGCTTTGAGATGCATTGAGATATCACATAAAAAGCATGGCTAAAGGCAATTTTGATTTACAAAATTCAGACAGATGCTGAAGGACACAATTTTAGTGCATAAATGACTGTGTTCAATTTCATTTTCACTGCTGACTCCATCATAAACATAAAGGGCAAATCATGCTAAACCACTCAGATCATCCCTTTTGATAGAAAACAATCTTTGTATATGAAGGAATATCAAGAGGAGTGACACATCTCATTTTTAACAAGGTTTCTGACACCATCTTACAATATTTTGTAAGCAGGCTAACAACCTTATGGACTGAATGATGAAATAACATGTAAACTACTACACTTGCAGATAACAGATCAGAGGGGATCCAAGTACACAAATGCCATTGTAGAATTCAGAACAATGGTAAATGCAAGAAATACTCTTGAGAAAATAGGATTAAATTCACTAAGATGAAATGAAAAACCTTTACGCATTTCAGAACAATGAAACCTATCAAATTAAATAATAATTTAAAAAAATTGAAAACCAACTTGTTAGTTTTGCATGGGGAAATAAAAAGATCTAAGCATATAATAGTTCAGAGTTGAACGTGAATCAAGACTGGCGTTCTGCAGGATGAAGGTCATGCTGCTGTGTATGAACAGAAGTGTTCTCTGTACTCCAGTGGGAGAGAACTTTGTCCTCTACTGCTGGTACATGGCAATACAGCAGCTGAGTCTAAGAACATACTGTTGTTACGAGTACCAAGAGGAGGAGGGGTCAACCACTTCTTTTGTGCTGCTTTCCAGAGCTTATGCACAAGATCAACACAGGAAGTTCAAGCAATCCAACAACTTAGAAGAAAAACACTTTCAGCCAGTGGCATGTAGTCAGTATATTCTGCCCACTGCAATATAAAATCAGACCTTGTTCATCAAGCCCCATTTCAGCAATTGCAGGATACCACACAGTAAGAATCCAGAGAACATGTGCTCCAATAAACCAAACCCACAAATATTCCCTACACACTTAATTAAGCTGAAAACTTGTAGTAAAACCCCCTTTGAGTCAGCAATGATGTGACAGAAAATGAGGGCAAAGAAAGATGAGAAGCACTGACAGTGCCCTTGACCTACACAGAAACAGGGGATTTATTCCGTGAAACTGCTAATGACCTTTATTAGAGATGTTGAATCCAGTGGCCCAACAGAGGCGAGGCTGCCACAGTTCTGTGCCCCCAGGTCCAGCCAGTAGCAAGGCTGGGCAGGTATTCCACGTACAGGGAATACACACCTATACGTATATTCATGCACATGCACACGTGTTTTCTCTATATAAACACAGTAACACTCTGCACACAGCCAACAAGTATTCCCAATCTCTCTGCCCTCACAACCTCCCTTGATGTAGGTCATCTCAGAGCTTTGTTCTTTGGATGTTTAGAAACTTTTTAAAAACCTTCAAATCTAAATGCTCAGTGAACATGGTACATGCATTTTCTCTTTGAACAGAAAGACAACGAGCTTCAAAGCTAGTTGGAAAATATTCATGTACTTTCTCATCATCATTTCACTGAACAAGTTATAACATTTTTACCCCAAGAATCCCTCATTCTCTTTCTCTCTTGGGCTATTCCAGTTTGAATAGTGTGAACATTTTGGCCAGATTTTTGCAGAATGTTCTAATTATTTAATGAGTTATTATCCATATCTTGTACCATGGTACTAATTGTTTCCTGTTCCAATCAAGAACCCCTTGCCATGACTAGCTTAATTATGCTTGCATATACATCGTCCTGGTGTTTCAAAGTCACAGGTGACTCAAGCCCTATGTCTATAGCAGAAATTTTTGTTACTAGTTTCAAAATGCACAATGCTGCACAATGAATCCTTCCTGCACAATTGCTCCTCCCAAAAGTACACGTCTTTCCTCTGAAATTCAGCAAGAAAGCTCTTTTCAGTAATACAGTATGTGGTAGCTTGACAACGGGACGTGCAACTTCCCCCAAACTGTTGAACAGTGACCATGCTCATGGTTTTAATGAGTCTTTTTGAGACGGTGGTAGATAGATACGTGTTGCAGACAGGTTTGCAACCTTCCCGAAGACAGTCTTGGCAGTGGAAAGAATAAGGAAGGGTCTTTGCACAGGTTTTTCAGAGATGTTTATTTTCTGCCCCGCATGGCTTCCAAGCCTGGGCGCAAAGACCAGACTTATGGGAAAACCTTTTCCTAAAGTACAGGATTTTTGGGGCGGGGGGAACATGAATGGCCAGTGGGGTAACAGGACATGGGTACATTAGCATCAGCAGAGAGAAGCACCCCAGGGTATGTTCCCACCCCAGGGTCCCATCCTCCCAGGGGAAGGGGGACCCCCAGAGATAGGGGTTTGAATTCCTTCCAAAGAAGGATGGCAGTAAATCTGCACATAGCATGCTTATTATTCCCAACAGTTTTAAAGGAGATGTGTGCCTCTGTGTGAGCAGAGGGGAGGTAGAATAACAGAAATGTTGAGCTGTGTTGGACAAATTTACTGATATTAACTGCGATTATGGAGGAAGTATAAGACGGGATGGTCTAAGTAATAGTTTATTTTGGAGGATATTCTGATATAAATCGGAATAATCGTTTTTGTTATTTGGTAATGGCCATAAATATACCAATGGACTGGTACAATTGGTGTGCCCTTTTATCTTTTATTTATCTTTTATAAGTTTAGCTTTGTTAATATGCACTTAATCATGATTCTAGGTAAGATTTATTGACTTTACTTGATTAAAAAAAAGGTTTATTTTCTCCCTCAATTTAACTGAAACACTGATATTTTACAGAAATAGAAAAGAAATATTACTGTTGGAACTAATTTTGGGTGGTTTTTTCCAAATCTTTTTATTTTACTTTTTATAAATCTTTCTAATTTCATAGAATCATAGAAAAATTTACTTTGGAAGGAAGTATAAAGGTCTAGTTCCAACCTGCAGTCCCATGGCCAGGGATGCCACTCACTAGACCAGTTGCTCATAGCCCAACCAATCTGGCCTTGAACACTTCCAGGGATGGAGCATCCACAGCTTCTGTGGGCACCCCATTCTAGTGCTCCACCATCCTCACAGTAAAGATTTTCTTCCTAACATCTAACCTAAACCTTTTCAGTGTTAGTTTAAAACTGTTTCCCATTGTCCTATCACTATTTGCCCATGTAAAAAGTCACTCTCCCCCTTTTTCTGCACGTCTGGAAGACTGCAATAAGATCTCGTTGGATCTCAGATTCTCCAGGCTGTACTCTTTCAGCCTCTATTCACAGGAGAGGTGCACCAGCCTCCTGATTATCTTTATGGCCCTCTTCTGGACCTGCTCCCACAGATCCACAATTTGCCTGCTAATGATTTCCTTCAGCTGTATAACCACAAGCAGTACTCACTGAAGACTACAGAAGATACAACACAAAGATAAATAATTTTTTATACTAATTAATTACAAGTGACCAATTAGAGGATCCATCAATTTCATTTTGTTGTACCAAATCAAATGGCCCATGTGTAAAATGAGAAGAGTGCTTCTTGCGGGGGCAGAAGAAGAACTAGGCCATTAGGGTATAATCTGTCCATGCACAAGTTCCAGTGAGGATAAAGAGAAATCTGTCTAGCATTCAGTAGCAAAATCTGTCCTAAATTTGCCTAATTGCTTCATAAGTGCTATTGAGACAGGAAATGTAGCTGCTACTGCAGTTGTAAAATGAAAGGCAGAGAAGGAAGATGGTTATTGAGTCTATTTTTAAGTATGAAAAATGCACTCGCGTAGTACAATGATGCAGACATTCAGACACACCAGAATGGAAATGCGAATAGTGCAGGGAAAGAACTGGCTTGTGCTACATTTTAAGATGATGACAACCACCCCAGAGCCATGAATTATAAAAACATAATGGATAAATAGGTTGTAAGGCTTAAAGGTTAGTAGAAGCACCCCACAGATAATATTTCATGTGTAAAATATGCTTTTGAGAATTTTATATTACACTGCAGTTTTAGAACCACAGGGCTCCTGTCCTGTGTGTTCACATTACTTAAAGGCTACCAGTACTTTCCTGAGGTCCCTCAGCTGGAGAAACAACTGACTGTACTGACAGTGGCCCTTCTAAATAAAAACCATACACTCTGACTTTAATTCTATGACCTATTACAGAGACAGAATTTTTTTTAAAGTCAGATAGCCTCAGAGTCAGGTAGCCTCAGAAGAGAAAACACATCTTTTTTCTTTACTCACAACAGGAAAAAAGTCACTCTAAGGTACACCAGGATCTGGCAAACCACTGGTATACTGGTAGTTCTGAACTCATAGAAACATTAAGGTTGGAAAAAATCTCTAAGATCATCAATTCCCCCTGTTAACTTAGTACCGTGTTCGCCACTAAACCACGTCCCCAAGTGCCTTATCCACACATGTCCAGAACACTTTCAGGGATGGTGATTCCACTATTTCCCTGGACAGCCTGTTCCAGTGCCTAATCACCCTTTCAGTGAAGACTTTTTTTCCAATATCCAATTTAAACCTTCTCTGGCACAACCTGACAGCATTTCTTTGTGTGCTGTTTTGTTTTTTGTTTTGCTCCTTGTGTGCTTTGTGTGGAGAAGAGATAGACCCCCACCTGGCTACCACCTCCTGTCAGGTGGTTGTAGAGAGTGATAAGGTCTCCCCTCACACTCTTTACCTCCCGGCTAAACATCCCCAGCTCCCTCAGCCATTCCTCATAAGACTTGTTCTCCAGACCCTTCACCAGCTCCACTGCCCTTCTCTGGACATGCTCCAGCATCCCAATGTCTTTCTTGTAGTGAGGGGCCCAAAACTGAACACAGGATTTGAGTTGCAGCCTCACCAGTGCCAAATACAGAGGGACAGTAAATTAATAAAGATGCTGAGGGGGAAGACTAAAATTTGGAGGTCCCAAGTGAGCATGTTGCAACCGAACCTGCAGAGGGGCTACCAGTTTCCATCAAAGAAATTTGAAGAGTAGCATTTACATGGCAGTTTCATATTAAAATGTTGCATTCATATTAACTAATGACTAGATGAAGATATTTTAATGAAACACGCATATCCATCTCCTTTTTTTCCCCAGCAAGTTTAATGTTTGTATGATGTTAATAACTGGAAAACAAGTTTTTCATAAAGCAGAGGAATAGATAAAAAGGTCACACATCCTCCTCTCACACTGATAAAAAGCTTGTATCAATCATTATTAGCTTAAATTGTGACCCAATTAGACTAGTACAAATCATGCCAAGCTACGATGACAGAAGTGACTGATGAACTTTGCCACAGAGTTAATCCCCCCTGAAGTGGATGGATGGGCATGGCACTGACGCAGTGTAATGCCAGTGAAGCATGTCCAACTGCAATTCAGAAGGACATTTAAAGAAAGAGAAACTATCTACTAAAGACAGACCACAATCTCTCTGTGGCTGTAGCAAAATGCTTCTCTTGAGTGGTTTACAAGGGATGAATCTTGAGTGGCATTGAAAAAAACAAATATTTATCATTAACAGAAGTATTACCTAAAAGAAGCCATTTTAGCAGTTAACCCATTGCAAATTGTCTACCACTGTGGATGGGAGGTAAACAGATCAAGTTTATCGATAACACACCATCAGTAATTTTTATAGTACTACCAATGTCAAGCATTAAAAAACCCACTTCTTCCCATCTTCAATTAAAATAGCATTAAAAAGCAAATACGGAGGCTTATCTTTTCTTTTCCTCTGTTCCATAACGCTCATAGTTTAAACTTTATCTACTTATTTAAGAGGAAACCAAAACCCAAGAATTTATTTTCGCAGGGAGGATGGAGATTCTTGTATAACAACAACAACGCAGGAATCAAGGTGTTAAGTAAAACACCAAGTATCACAAATGTTGCAACTAAATCCTGAGGACTGACAGCTCAGTCCATGTCTCCAAGGCTGGTGGCAGCTGACAATGAGGGGTTGAAAATGAGAGAGTTTTTGTGCAAATGGGGATGTGATGGCATGTACCCACCGACCAGCTTGTGGGTGATGACTCAACTAAGTTTGTTAATCACTTACTAAGAATACGTCCCTAATTAACAAGCTAGTGTGAATGTGGATTTTGGCTTTCCAGCAGTCATCAAATTGCAAACTTAATGTCTATCTTTGAATAATAATTTTAAAAAAAAATTTGAAGTGTGTTGTTTTTTCCCCTCTCAGCTAATAATAAAATTTAATTGCAAGTTAACCCTTATCTTTCTCAATCATTTACCTAGATTTCAGAGAGGTATCTTACTGAAATTAAAAGCATGTCCCTCCACGGATGGTTAGCCTATTTGTGAGCTCACTGAACCAGCAGGTTAATCCTGCAGGCTTGGCAGATGAGAGTCTGCTTTCTTCACACCTCCCCCAAACCCTGCATCAGTGCCTCTTTCAGATTCAACCACAAATTATTGTCATCTAAAAGCAATTCTAAGTCCCCAAGAATATGCTGAGGTAGCTAGAAAGCACAGCAAAATGGAAGACCCTCAGTCAGGAAAAATTCAGTTTCTCCTCCTTTGCAGCATCCTCAGAAATGTTGCCATGCTTTGGGAGACCCAGGAATAACAGACACGGATGCCTTCAGACTAGCAGTTCCTAATCCTGTTGTGCCAGTACAGGGCACAGAACACATCTATGGCCTTTGGCTTTCAGCAGGCAGCACATGAGAAGAGTCAGGCACCTCAGGGCACCCATTTGTGTAACTGCCAGTAGCCAGAGGGAAATGGCAAGCAGGAAAAGCAGGTATGTAACTTTGCCTTTCTGCCCAGATTATAGCTATCCTCTGTAAGGATAGCCGAGAAGTCAGGATTCCCAGGATGTATGCCCCTCTTTAATTCCAAGTATTCTCATTTTCCCCTCACGCCCTCCAGGATATCACTGTCATGACAAGACCACAACTACATCAAGGGTGTGTTGCTTGCACTACACAGCAAAAGGTCATCACAAGCCATGCAAGGCTTCAAGTGGGCTCCCTTTCTTGGCCCATTCTGCTCCTCTTCCTACATCTTGCAAGAAATTGTGCAAGCCACTGCTTCCACAAGCCTGACCACACTGATGCAGCAGACACTTTCACAGCATGACTTCTAGTCACAGCTGTCAGGAGATTTATGCAACAAGTCAGGTTTAAGCAGGAGCCACATGTGACACCTCTCAGGTCACAGCAGCTCAGGCCTGTGTACAAGCAGAAACGTTGGTGCCAGCAAGAAGTAGGGACACACCAACCAACTGTACATAGAGGTGCCTTGAAAATTCAGCTTCTACAGCTTTTGTTTTAGGTGCTCAAAGCCTTCCTGCAGCCAACATGAGATGCACACGCTATGCAATGTTCAAATTATCCAATAAAACTGTTGTAACAAGTTGTTTCATATCATCAGTGGGTTTCTGCTGCCTTGGGAGAGTCTATCAGTTAACTGGTTATGTCAAGGGCAAAGAGAGAGGTTTGGCCATGAGCTCTCGTCCTGGTTTGCAACAAGCACTTCTGCGGCAGCTGGCTGTGATCTTGAAACTAGAACCACGAATTCATGTGGTGATTAAGCAGATTGAGGAAAATGGTAACATTATACTCAGCAGAACATACACTAATACATCTTTCACTGGAGGATTTCAGTCATGACTGCAATGCTCTTCTTTGGCTGAGAGGAGTTTGGGAGGAACACAGAGTACAACATTTGCTTAGAAAAAAAGTTACCTGACATTTCTAATATCACTAGAATGAAGTTTAAGCTGTTTTTGTCCACTTTATGTCTCAGGTACTACTAGAAAAACCCCTAGAGATTCTAACTCAATAGACTTAGAACAGATCCATACAGAGATGCATGTGTACTGTCAGTATAAAAGCTACAGACATCACCACCTGAAAAATATGTCTAGAGGAAAGCTGAAATTTTCCACCTGTTGGAGGAATGAGACAATAAATGAGACACAGGAGGAAGAAATTAAATGATAACCCAAGAACCAGGACAGTATAAGAAGAATACTAGCTGGTTTAACAAATGCTATACAAGAGTAAAAATGGAGTAAAGAACCTGTTGTTTTGCCAAGAGGGATTTGTTTGTATTGCCGTGAGTGAAACTTGGTACAGCACACAAAGCAGAAATTGCTTGGGAGATAATCAGAAAAATTAACTCCTGAAGAATATAAATCAATGATTGCAGGCTTCCTGTTAAATGAGGCTAGAGGTTTAAAAAGGTATTTTTCTATGATGGAAAATAATAAAATCATTATGCATATGCATCTACAAAGCAGAAAAGAAGCTGTGAAAGAGCCTTTAAACATGCAGGAATAAGAGAGGGAATGAAATCAGGTATTGGAGTACAGTGTAGCAGGAGCAAGTCAGAGAATCCTGCACTGGACTGGAAGGGACGTCAGCTCTCCTAGCACACAGACTGCTCTATCTCCTTAGATAGTCTGACAAACCATAAAGTTGGCAAGTTGTTCCCTTCTCACTGCAGTGGTGGAAAGATCCTGCCTCCGCTCTCTTCCTCCTGACAGTCAGTTCCCTCATGCTTGAAGCTTGTCTGCCTTCTTCCTTCTGACTCCTCCCTGAACAGCTTCAGGTCTTCTGACCTTTCTTTGCAGGTCAGCCTTTCTGGACTAAAAATTATTCTCATCACTGACCTCTGAACACAAAACCTTCAAGTGTCATGCTCAGATGTGGACTCAGGCTGTACAGGATTTAGTGCTTATCCTATTATCACATTTCCCCTTGTACTTCTGCTGTTGGTCAGATTTATGAAGTTGTTTCCTTTACAAAGGTAATGACAGGGTCAAAATTCAAACAGTCCTTCGTGATTCAAGCTGTACTAATTAGCTGAACACATAGTAAGAGAGATGAAAATGCTCATGAACTTGTTATGTTTCTGGACCCCTCAAGGATATTCTTCCATATTTCCTCAAAAGCCAGCATGTTTCTTGTTTGTTGGCATTTTTGTTTCCAGTTTTAAGTGCTTCAAATACCAGAACAGCCTTTCATGGCAGAGAAATTGGCAAACCAGAGAAAACTTCTCAGTGGCCTCTCCTCAGTAAGCAAAGCTAACTCAAGGGACAGGGAGTATGGAGTTCTGTCTTTGTTTGAGTATAGGATTATTGCTTTAACTATTCAATAGGCTTTGAACACTGATCACACATATTCAATCTGCAGATAGCGCTAGGTAAAGATGGATGGTAAGCAAATTAAAGCTCAAAATTAGACCTAATAAGCAAAATCTCAACAAATTAAAGCAGTAGGTTGCAAAAAAATCAGGAATTCAATAGCAATATGGGCAAGCTATCAAATTTTCAGGCAAAAACAATCACCTGCACAAACATAAAACAGGAAATCAGTGTTTTTACTGAAAAAACGAAAGACAGTATGTCCAGAGATGAGCATGAAGAAGGACGAGCGGTCCAACTTTAAAGAAAAACTGGGTTTTAACCTTGCTGAAAAGCGTCAGAGGATCTGATAGGAGTGTTTAATACTAAAACCTTCTTTCATAAAGGCAGCAAGAATAATCTTCATTCTTTTTCAAAAAGAAAGAAATAACTAGTTTAGTTCGCAACAAGAAAGATTCTAGCTAGAAATGATGAAAAAATACTGGTAGTCAAGCACTGGAGGAGGCAGGTTGCACAATCATCATTTCAGAAAGCTTTAAAACCAGATTAGTAAAATAACTTTTCCAGTATTAATACAGATAGAATTTCTTTAACTTGATGTCTTTTCCAACTAGGACTGCTATGGTGACAAGATAATGATTACTGATTTTTTTTTTCTCTATTCAGATTATAGGGTTACAGAAATAAAATTAAATTTTATTAAAGAGTGAATATTCCACTGGATATATAGTTCCAGCAGACTGAAAAATTAATCAAAAACTGAAGTGCCCAGACACCACAAAAATCTTGGGGTTTTATGATGAAGTGAATCCCATGACCACTTCTATCTTTGAGGCCTATGCCTCTAAGTTCAGGTTGATCACTAACCCAGTCTGAAAATATTGTTTCATACCTATGCCCTAATTAATGTCCCATACAGACTACCATAAGCCCTTTCTTAGAGCTGAGAAGCAAAGATTGTACTGTCTTTAAATTGAGAATGTGTCAAATGAATAGAAACAAACATACTAAATATGAATAGAAAGTTGAATAAAATAATTTCAACTGATTGCAGTCTATGCCTGATGTAAAGCAGAAAGAGCACCAAAAAAAACCCTCAATTGCCTACTTTTCCACTTCAATATATTGTCAGAAAGCCAGTGAAATACTATGTCTTAAAATTTAAGTGGCACGTGTATGAAGATTTATATTTTCATCACTTCCATTTCTCAGCATAATCATTTTGACATCATCAGAAACAAGATATAAGTCTATAAAAGTTTAGTTAGTTTCTATAAAAAAATATATATTTTGTTTTCCCCAGCAGTGGAAGCCCACACTGAATACAGAGTTTACAATCTATCTTTGGCCAGTGCTTTGGCAGCATTCAATTAATTATCCATTATCTATGTTTTATTTCTGTACCACTGGGTAAGCCAAACTGCTTCTAAAAAAATGGAATCTTTACCCATACATAGCAAATATAGCAAAAAAAAAGTCTCTTTATGATGCATAGCAACAGGAAAGTCTGAAAAATTGTTTTAATATGCAAGTCCCAAAATCATGGTATGGCAGATGACAGCTACCTGATTTTAAAGAAGGCACGTTCCCTTGGGTCAGAAAGAGAACAGTAGATTTTGATTTGTGGTTTGTTTGAGGTTTTGTTTAGTTGGTTGGTTTGATTTTTTTTTTAATTTATTTTTTTACATTTCTTTTGGTTTTATGATATTTAAAAAGTCAGTCTCTAATCCTAACTGAAACATGCCACAAGGACGACGCTAAGGCCTAACACACTGCCATCAGTTTAAAGTACCTTGTGAACAATAACTGGTTAGGTTTTAATTGAATGTATAAAACAGGTTACAAAAAGAAAGATTGTGACAAGTATTTTCTTCAGCTTTCATTTTTTTAAATCTGAATTTCTTTTTACACAAGAGGAATTATAAAGAACATTGCTACCAATATGGCTTTGATGTGATTGGTGGTCACCACAGATACACTCAACAATGTCCTAATTGCTGCATATTTGTTCAAATACATTACTCAACGTAATTGGTCTTGCAGAACGTGTTTATCTAAATGTGGAAAAAGACAGCTTTTCTTTAATATGTTTTCATCTGGTGGTGTAAGGGAAGCTATTTTTTTAAGTGGTTTGGAAATAACACACATTTTACTTTCCCATCTGCCTGCGGGCGTGAGTTGGCATTTGCTCTGCTGGGGAGCCTGTGGTAGCCTACTGAGCTGCCATCAGGACTGCATAGGATGTTATGTCATGTCAGGCCAATAGTAAATGCAAATAGATTTTTAATTAAAAATAGCAAACCCAAAGATGACACTTGTATAAATTTATGCAAAATTAATAAACACATATACAAAGAAATAATCCTTTGAGGTACAGTCAGGACTTTTTTGGTGTTTCTGAATAGGGAAGCCTAGGACTTTTTATTTTCCCTATACACCTATTTGTCCATGTTCATTTTTAAAGTAAATTTTCACTAAAACTAGTAGACAAAAGTAATGTTGTGTGTCAATAAGGCTGAGGGAGTACAGTGCCCATAAACGCCGAGACTCATTTAGCCCCCTTGGGGGTGGAATTTTGTGATTCTATTTCATTAATGCCTGCAAAGTACTTGTCATTTTCAACAAGCAATAGCAAAATATATGTTACTTCACAACATGCTACATTTCCCAAGACCTCCTATTCCTTGGCATAAAACTCTCTAACAGGATTGGTATATTTAACTTTCAGGCATCTTATGATTTGGAAGTTTTTTCTGCCAAAAATGACTGCCAAAGTAACGCTAAAGGCTTTGCTTTAGCCTGCAAGCTTCATGCATATGGGACACATATTGCTTTTGATACTTAACTAAGACAGATCCTTCTGTATGTTTTCATTAGCTACTGGTGAAGCAAAATAAATGTCTGCAGAAACCATGTATAGATGCGTACACATAACACACACACGGAGTCCAACACTGCAATGGGTTAACACCAATCCCTGATCATTAAAGTGCAACACTGAGCACTGAAGGTCACCATACGCCAGCACTTTGTGCTACATCATAACTACTACTCCACCCACACTCAGTGTGCTGATGGAGTCTGTGCCACCTGTGGTACCTGTCCCTGAGAAGACTGAAGAAAAAAATGATTGTGTACTATTTTTCCTGTAAATCTCTAGTCATATTGTGCATCCTTCATGATTTAAACAAAGGCATTACTGGTGACTTCAAGAATGCTTTGGAAAAAATGTGATCTTGTAAACTTGATTTCATAGTAAAATAATGAAATATTCACTTATCTCTACAGGATTAAAGTACTAATAGATTTCTACTGAAATTACATTTACAAACAATCAATCATGACAGACAAATAACTTCACACAAGACTGCAAAATTTAAATAAGTAATATACGGACTTTGGCAGAGTATCTGTCTCCAGGAGTATTGCCTTTTCACTGCAGCAGATTTAAAGACAATTTCAGAAAGACTGAAAGACCTTGACTGAAGATTAATGATAAGTAGCAGTAACAGAGCAGCTGCTTCTGCTGCCTTCTGCTTCCGTGGTGAGAACAAAAGAGATTGGAAAACCATTACGACGTGATTGCCCTGAGAAGTGCACCTCTGTACCTGTATACACTGCTACCTTTGATAAAGAAAGGAACAATTCGTTGGAGTCATCCAGAATGCTCCTGCCTCTCCCCAGACAAGCAAGTTGTTGAACATTGTATCTGGATAAGAGCTCTTCCTCCAGGTAGAACAAGCAGAAGGCAGACCCCCTCCCACAGAGATAGGAGTACAGGGCATACAGCGCTGCTTCCAGCACACTGCTGGACAGATCTGCATCATCTTCTCTTGAAACGCTTTTAATAAGAACTCAAAAGAAGGAGCAACAAAACTACACATGGCCCTCATCAGAAGTTGGAAAGATGCATGAAAAAGGTGAGCTGTTACTGCAACACCTCAGACTCTGAATCAAAATTCTGTTCGATGTTTAATTACTATCTTATTAACTGGGTGTAGAGCAGTAATTTTAGAGGCACATAATCACAGAATGGTTTCAATTAGAAGGCACTTTAAAGATCATCTAGTCCCAACCCCACTGCTGTGTGCAGATCTCGTGGTTTAGGAAAGGTTTTCCCCAATTTAGTACTCCCACTAAAAGATCACAAGATGCTTGCTCCCCTCCAACTGAAAGCACAAATGATAGAGAGATAAGAACAATTTACTGGAAGCAACAAGATAAAAAATTAAGAGTAATAGCAATCATGTTAATAACAAAACCTACAAGACAAAAGACAAATATAAAATAAAACAATACTGGACCATTTCTCCCACCAGGTTTTCCCTCTCTCAAAGGAACATGCTTGTCCCTGGAAGCCAGAGAAACATCCCTTTTCTCTGCCTTTGGCAATGACATGAGGTGTTATCCAATAACATCTGGGTCTGGCCATGCCTCCTTAGCCATGCCTTCTCACAGCTACTGGAAAACATTAACCCTGTCCTTGGCTGGAATCAATGGACGCCTTCCATTAGATCAGTTTGCTCAGAGCCCCATTCAACCTGGCCTTAAACATTTGCAGGGATGGGGCATCCACAGTTCCCTGGGCAATCTGCTCCAGTGCCTCACCCTCACAGTAAAGAATTTCTTATTAATATCTATTCTAAACAAATATACTTTCAGCTTTTGGAGGTTTATTTATTCCTTTCCTAAATATTCTTTTTCTCAAGATTATCCTAACTCTGTTAATTTTCTTATTTCCTACAAGCCTTTTGAATACTGGTTAATTAGGCAACAACGATTTTTAACTTCTTTTTAATCATAAACATTATACTCGTCATTTAATGACAATCTGTTTGTCACTTGTGGTAAGGAGCTGGTTTGAAGGACTTTATTTTCCCCTTTTCCTTCCCCCACCCAAGTTGTTTCTTTACAAATATCCCCTCCTTGTTTTCCAAGGCCATTCACAATTAGGTTTTGCTCACTGCAACAGATCTTGATATGTCAACAGAGAAACAATGAGTCCATTGTTGTGCCGTGTTGCTATTCTAGTGTTATTTTTGAAGTGCCTGAATCAATCTATCATAAGGACTTTAAAACACTATTCCTAAGCTCATCTTAGTGCTCAATTCAGAATCTTTATTTCAATGCAACCAAGCCTGTAGAGATAGAAAACAAAATAAAGATTAAATATTTTCACTTATCTGAATCTTCTTCTGTGTAGATACTAAATTTCAGCATGAAGAATTATAAAGAACATTGCTACCAATATGGCTTTGATGTGATTGGTAGTCACCACAGATACATTCAACAATGTCCCGTCAACTGGCTACATGCTCAAAAAACATTTTACTACTACACCATTATAAATATGTCCTACAAACTTAACTATTCACGGTGCAGCTTGCAGCCTTGCCATCTTGGGGGCATCTGTACTTTAGTGTAGATATATCTAGATATATCTAGTTGTTATCTAGACTTTAGTCTAGATTATATCTAGATATTTATGAATAAATAACACAATATTTCCAACCAGCTGTGAAGTATTTCTCTGTTCATTGAAAACAATCATACCCTTGCAGCAAAGACAGCTGAATGTATCCTGGGCTGCATGTGTTTTTTTCAAGCATTTGTATCTAATTTTTTAATTTGCTACATTTACTTTCTAGACAATGTGTATTTCTCATTATTTCTTTTATTTCTCATTATACTTTAAAGGGCCTTACTTAATATCTTTCTTTGTATACACTTGTAAGGCCACAGATGAATTATCTCTTAATAGGCACACTGATTAAACATTTTATTGTACTTTACACTACTTTACATCTACAGAAGATCACAGGAAATACACACAGGATTTTTAAAGTGATTTAAAGAAGACATGGCAGTCTTGGTCATAATATCACTGAGTACAGGACAAGACAAACTCTCCAGCTTCAGAAATCAAATTATTTTCAGTTTCACTTGAATTGTTTTCTGAAGAAGCATAAAGAATTTCAATTCTTAAAAAATAATTCATTCAGCATGAAAGGAAATTTCTTACTTCACATTCTGCTTTTCTGAAGTACTGCATGCACATCATGGAGGAGTGCATACTCAAGAATAAAATCACCTGATAAGTTTAGACAAGAATACTGGGAATAGACATGCAAACACATATCTGTCTTCCTGCTTCTGACTAAGTTATTTTAGGGATTTTTAGGCGGAAAAAATATCATACATATGCTGCAAAAAGAACAGTTCTGTTGAACTATGGAAATTCTCTACGATGTTACAAAACTCAGTATTTTCAAATCACAAAGGCTAAGAAATACCTGATTTTTACTGGGAGCAATGGCTGTCCAAAAGGCACTGAGGAAATTTTCTGGAAACCACCTAAGAAAACTGTGAGCTTTGAAAAACATACTATTGCTAAAGCTCAAGTCATACTTTCTTCAAATCAAACGGCTTGTGATAAGCAGAGTCTTTGAGTTTCAAAGCAAGACCAGTNATCTAGACTTTAGTCTAGATTATATCTAGATATTTATGAATAAATAACACAATATTTCCAACCAGCTGTGAAGTATTTCTCTGTTCATTGAAAACAATCATACCCTTGCAGCAAAGACAGCTGAATGTATCCTGGGCTGCATGTGTTTTTTTCAAGCATTTGTATCTAATTTTTTAATTTGCTACATTTACTTTCTAGACAATGTGTATTTCTCATTATTTCTTTTATTTCTCATTATACTTTAAAGGGCCTTACTTAATATCTTTCTTTGTATACACTTGTAAGGCCACAGATGAATTATCTCTTAATAGGCACACTGATTAAACATTTTATTGTACTTTACACTACTTTACATCTACATGCACACACAGGAAATACACACAGGATTTTTAAAGTGATTTAAAGAAGATATGGCAGTCTTGGTCATAATATCACTGAGTACAGGACAAGACAAACTCTCCAGCTTCAGAAATCAAATTATTTTCAGTTTCACTTGAATTGTTTTCTGAAGAAGCATAAAGAATTTCAATTCTTAAAAAATAATTCATTCAGCATGAAAGGAAATTTCTTACTTCACATTCTGCTTTTCTGAAGTACTGCATGCACATCATGGAGGAGTGCATACTCAATACTAAAATCACCTGATAAGTTTAGACAAGAATACTGGGAATAGACATGCAAACACATATCTGTCTTCCTGCTTCTGACTAAGTTATTTTAGGGATTTTTAGGCGGAAAAAATATCATACATATGCTGCAAAAAGAACAGTTCTGTTGAACTATGGAAATTCTCTACGATGTTACAAAACTCAGTATTTTCAAATCACAAAGGCTAAGAAATACCTGATTTTTACTGGGAGCAATGGCTGTCCAAAAGGCACTGAGGAAATTTTCTGGAAACCACCTAAGAAAACTGTGAGCTTTGAAAAACATACTATTGCTAAAGCTCAAGTCATACTTTCTTCAAATCAAACGGCTTGTGATAAGCAGAGTCTTTGAGTTTCAAAGCAAGACCAGTAAAAAAAAAATTCCTACTTGCTTTTCCTTCACTGCAATGAAAATGTTATTTATAAGAAGCAACTGTCATGAGAAGTTAGATAGCTTCATTATTGGAAGATTCTGGGAGATGGGGTGAGGAAGGGTATAATTTTGGCCCCTTTAGAGCTACTTTCTATCAAAATAAGAGGAAAGGCAAAACATTGCATTAGTTACCTTTATGTAACTGAAAGGTCTTATATTTGCCTAGCATTTGTTTGCTGATATATGTATATATACACACACACACACACATACATATATATGCAACATGGTAGCATTATCAGATACAAAGGTACAAACACTAATAAATGGCCAAGGTTTCTTATTGCCTATTGCACTGCAGATACTCAAAAGTCTCCCAAAACTGATATCTTGCAGAGGTTGCCAAACCTCTTTTCTGCCTAAGCAGACTATTTTAAAGCTTCTATTGGAAAACCTAGTCTTCATGAAATTCCTTCCTTGCTGTTAGAACAATTAAGAGATGCTAGTACACTGACTGTAAAAAAAATATACAGCTTTTGTATAGCTTTTGCATTGCAGTATTAAATCAGGGACTTTGAAACAGAAGTATATTTCAGTTTTAAGAAAGATATCATGGAATTGCTGTGATACTAAAATGAAAATTAAGTGTGAAAAGAGATAGAAGAATATAATGTGATTGGATTGAAAAAAAATAAACCTGAGCAAGGACTCAGGTTTATACTGCCTGCCACACAACTGTTGGTAACGCAGATTTAAATCTGATTCATGTGCATGTTTGTGTGGAACAGCCCCTCTCAGATGCACAAAACCAGGAGCTGTACCCTAACTGATACGACTCATTACCCTGGGTATGGGCAGCATGCACAAGAGTACAGCACTAACAACTGTTGACTCAGGCAGCAGTTCCAGCTCAGGGCCCCAGCACATTGAAACCCTCCTGGTGCAACACTCAGCTCATTTAGGCTGCCTCTCAATAGGAAATAATTTGTGGGGAAAGCTGAATGCTGACACTCAGCAAATGAGCAGCTCTTCCACTCCCTGCTCTAGAATGAACTTTGTCACAGTATTCCTGGGACTTTTAGACCTCCAAGATGGCAAGGTCAAAGAGAATCTTAAAAAGAAGGTGGAGGAATTAAGATGCAGAACGAAATCACAAAGTTTTGTAACCTCTTTTTGCCCTTCCAAAAAGGAAGAACAGGACAGTCAAGCTTACAAGACATTAAAAAACAAAAAACCAACAAAACAAAACAGAAAGAGCAGACACTGTGGCTCAGTGGAATCCATGGTTGGGAAAATCTTATTGACAGAAAGATGAGCTGCCAGGACACAGCTGGTGTGGAGAGAAAACAGCATTGGAAGAAAAAGTGGCAGGCAGGTCTCCAGGGGAATGTCCACAGGGAACTTTATGCAACATGGAGTTACAGTCTTCTGGATGAATTGTCTCTAATATCTCAAGGGACAAAAACAGCAGTCATAAAATATCCCTCCACTGTACTGGTGTAGTTACTACTATGCCATTTTTTATTTGTTGATTTTACTTCTCTCTTTAATACTTCATTTAGGCAAATCCAGATACTTCATTTTTCTTTAGCCATCTCTGCTAAAGGGTAGTTAATGATGAAAGCACCACTCTTCTATCCCTCTGGTTGTAGTCATACTGCAATTACCTTTGTCTTTCTTTCTCTGAGCTAAAGCAGTTCTGTAAAATAGAGAGTAATCAAAAGTGTTCTTGATGTAAAATGAAGTTGTTTAGTTATTAAGGATACTTTTAAACAACTCAGCATCTATTATCATTATTACAATATTTTTAGCCCTTTTGCTTTCAGTAATGCATTACGGATCCACAGAGGTTTTAGATACAAATCCTCAAGTAGTTTAACACCTTTTCACCAGCCAGCTATTTTAGACATGTCATGTAGGCTGAATGGATGCTCAGAAAAGTTATGGAATTTTCTGAGAAGATAATTTTGCTGCAAATACACTTTCCATTCAGGGAGACTTCCAAATCCAAACTTGAGTGGTTTCCATTGCTCTGGATGACTGCAAGTTGTGCAGCAGTTACAAGAGTAGTCATTACTTGTATAAACAGAAGAGGATACTGTGCACCTATTTCTTAAGCTAAAACAGCACATGAAACCTGTTTCTATTTTATTTTACATCACTACCTATGGTATGGTCCTCTTGACAGCTGATCAGAACAAATCACTCTCTATGACACCATCAGCAAGGCTGTAAATAAAAAGCAAACACCAGGCATATTAATAAGTGTCATCCTAACTCTATTAACTGAAAGCAGGAAGTTTCAGAAAGTGACAATAACAAAGTAGCATTTAAAGAGATCATCTTTCAGATTTTTCCACACTGATAAGAGGAAACCCACTGCAAATTGTATTTCAACATTCCATCTGCTTCACATGGAGTATTCTGTCCTCAAGGTTAAAATTAAGGTTTTATTTCATTTCTAAAGTAGGTCATGGCATGGGATAAATAATGATGCATTTTAAGGTGTTAGAACTACTCTGTGTTCAAAACCACACCCCAATTAACAACATTTCGTGTTAATGTGTCAGATTTTATTCCATATTGAACCTGAGAAGAAAACCAAATTTCCTAAATACAACTTTCCTTTCAGCATTCACTTAATTTTCATCAAATAGAGCAGTGTGTAAGACAAATAATTTTACAAAGGCAAAATAGATTTAAAAATTCAAGAAATGAAATCTAGTCTGCGGCCTAAATAATTTTTTTTAAAAATTCATTCCAGTTAGTGACGTATTATAGCTGAAATTTAGGGGTTTGCAACATCTTTACTTAAAGTTTACCTTTATTCCTCTCTGAAGCACGTGAAACTGTACTCATGTTTCAAATAAACAAATTTTTTAAAAACTTTTTTTTAGTGATTGCTTTCATTTATATTTTGAATCAATAAATTTTCTTGAGCATTAAATACAAACAAAAAACTTAAAGCTCCAGGAATATGCACTGGACCTAGGCAGCAATATCCAACTATGTAATAAGCAGGAATCAGGATGGGGGTTGGAGGGTGGTTGTTGTGCTGCTGGTGGAGTTATGTATGGGTGCTGTTTTCTAGGTCACAGTTTAAAATAGTGGAGGGATTCCAAAAAAAATTTCCTTAGTTAGGAGTCTGGTATTTTGTGATAAAATCAAGCACTTTTGCCTCATCTGATACAGGACAATTGTCTTCTTTCAATTGAAATTAATTGGCTGGAGTTGCCCAATTTCTTTGTTTATTGCAAATAGAAGACAAATTGAGTTTCAAGCCTGGATTGCTGTGGCTTGGTTGACATGAGGCCCCAATTTTAAGAGCAGCAGTTTTCCACTTTATTTGATGTGCGTTTGCAGAATTGTAGAAAGGAGACTTCAACTTTGTGCATCAGTTGGGATCAAAGGAATTCTAGTATAGACTCTAGAATTGTATTTTCAGTAAGGAAATGGAAATCTGAAAGAGGGCTCATTAGAATCTGCCACTTAAATGTTAAATAAGAGAGTGAAAATAAATTCACAGTTGTGAAGGGCTGCAAGAAGGATATGGACTTTGGAGAGTAAGTGCAACAAAGGACAACAAACAAAACTAGGGGAGCATGTCTCCTGTGATGAAAGGCTGACAGAGCTGGGACTGTTCAACCTGGAAAAGAGAAGGCTTGGGGAGGAACTTATGAATGTATAGAAATACCTGATGAAAAGGAAAGAAGAAGGCAGACTGTTCCCAGCAGTGCCCAGTGTCAGGACAAGGGGCAGTCTACACAAATGGAAACATAGGAGGTGCCATCTCAACATCAGGAAACACTTCTTTTTTACTATGAGTGTGGATGTCCAAAAGATGTCAGGACACGGTCTTGGTCGACCAGGTTTGTGTGACCCTGCTTGAGCAGATAGATTGAACTAGACAATCTACAGAGGTGCCTTTCAGCCTCAGCTAGTCTGTGAATCCCACAAAAGTGACTGGAGTTGTCAGATGATAACTCTACAGCAACAAGTCAGAAACTTACCGGCCCATACCAAAAGGAAGGCTAATTAGTGGTCTCAATTTTTAAATCAGTAAGTATATTCTTAAGACAGAATCTATAGATGTGTTACAAGCATTACTGGATTAAACAGCTTGTGCTACACAGGAGGCAAGTCTAAGTGATGATTAACTATCATTCTAATGAAATGCATGAATTTCTTTGCCTATAAAAATCTTCTAGGCAGTGTTTTAAGTTAATTTACTCCAACTGAACCTTTATTTTATAAGAAATCAATTTAGTCAAAGACAGATAATACAGAAAATGTCATCTGACACATGTGTCTAAAATTCTGGAGTTCCAAGCTGCTTTTCAATTCTCATTTCTCATTTCTGACTTCTTAAAACTCATAAGCTCCTGTGACTCCAGAGGTTGCTTGATCACAGAAACAACAACCATAGCACTTGTGTGTCCTTTATGTTCACAAAGTAGAGGTAAAAGTCTTAACATTGGTATAAAACAAATTCTTACCAATGAGAGATCAACCACCACTGTAACTGATTTTTTTTCTAGAACAGAAGTCAAAAGAATATAACTGCTTTATGACTTATATCTTAAAACAAAAGGTGCTGCATCCCCACAGGAACCATCTGCAATGAAAAAATGTATTGAAATGAGTAGGTAGATGCTGCTTGGAGTTGCTAGAGACTGGATAAAAAATGAAGAGTATGGCAAGCACCAAAGTGCATGCAAGGGACAAATGTTGATAACACAATCAAAAGATAGTTTTCTTCTGCTCCATTTGCCAGGACAATACAGTGCCTGTGACTATCACTTCTCAAAAGGCATTTAGAAATCATACACCTGCCTGACAGGCCAAACACTCCCTTAAGATATCATCCAAATTACTAGCTTTGGTGACCTAAATTCAGAAAAAAAAAATCACGCTTTGCTAGTCTTAAAGCATGTCTTGTTGGCTGGGATGTTGAATGACTTTACAATTGCTACTGCAGTTGCAGTGATTTAAATTCTAATTTAACTGACTCAGTTCTCCAGTGCTACTTTTATCTTCTTCTAATTGAACGTGGCAGAATATTCCGTCTACGCCTCGCAGCTGCACAGGTGATAGTATAATAACATGCAATAATTACATTTTACTGTCTCAGTTGTTATTAGCACTTGTATTCAAAGTTACACGTATTTTTGAGCTGTCAGCTTGCAACAGGTGAGAACATCTGTGCTAGTAACTGCCTATTAGCTGCAGAGATCTATATCAGCTTTGGGGGTTTTTTGCTACCTTATTCACTAACAAATTTAAAATGCAGTATTTCTATAACATCATAAACTACATTTCAAATGCTTTCATGTCAGTGTTTTCAGGTCTCTCAAGAATTTATGAAATTGATAAATAATCCCTGCAGACTTCTCGGTCCACATAAGGCAACAAAAGGTGCCATAAATATTTTCATGTTAACGTAGGCTCTTTAAATTCAGTATATCAGTACATCAATAATATTTGTGCATGGGAAGCCACATCCATGTAGTAAAACCAAACAAACCCGGCAGCTCTAATTAGGTATATAAAAAGTTTCACCCTAAAACATTAATCATTGCGTGGCTATGACAGGTAAGCTTCTGCAGACGTCACATTAGTGATTAAAGGTAGCCAAACATTTCAACGGAATATTAAGAATTTCTAGAAAGATCATAGCATAAAACAGAGGACATCCTTATGACAGTGTATTTATGTCCATGATGTCACCCTCAGCTGGAATACAGTCTCCAATTCTCTTTTGCATACTTCAAAAATGAAGTAGTAGAAACAAAGTAGGTACAGCAAAAGCGTGTGAAAAATGATCAAAATCACGATATGATTCCCACAACGTGACACTAAAGACACCAATGAGAGATACAAATGAGTTTGCAAAGGAGCTATGAAAGCAAAAGTGATAGTGGAGAAGGTGGTAACAAAGAAAGTGGAGGGCAGGAAAAGAAGAAGAGGGAGAGTGAGAAAAGTGCAATGGTTCCCTAGATTCTCAGGATGAACTCTTTTGGTATATACTTAGAGACCTGATCACAGAATGGGTACTGTTGGAAGGGACTACAGTGGATTATTTGGTCCAAGCCTCCTGTTCAGGTAGGATCATCGTACAGCACACTGCACAGAATTGCAACCAGATGGTTCTTGAGTATCTCTAGCAAGGGAGACTCCACAACCTCTCTGTCCAGTCTGTTCCAGTGCTTGGTCACCCACAAAGCAGTTTTTCCTCATATTCAGGTGGAACTTCCTGTGCATCAGTTTCTGCCTGTTGCTCCTTGCCTTGTTGCTCAGCACCAGAGAAAAGAGGTCTCCTCTCAGTTGTCTCTTCTCAAGGCTGAACACGCCCAGCCCCCTCAGTCTTTCCCTAGAAGAGAGATGCTCCAGGCCCTTAATCATCTTTGTAGCTCTCTGCTGGACCCACTCCAGGAGCTCCATGTCTCTCCTGTCCTGAGGAGCCCAGAACTGGACACAGCATTCCAGACGCAGCCTCACCAGGGCTGAGTAGAGGAGCAGGATCACCTCCCTCAACCTGCTGGTGTTGCTATCACACCACAGGATACCACTGGCCCTCCTGGCCAAAAGGACACACTGCTTGTTGTCCTCCAGGTCCTTCTCTGCAGAGCTGCTTTCCAGAAGGTCAGCCCTCAGACTGTACTAGTGCCCGGGGTTATTCCTCCCCAGATGCAGGACTCTGCATTTGCCCTTGTTGAATTTCAGACAGTTCTCTGCCCATCTCTCCACCCTGTCGTGATCCCTCTGAAGGGCTGCACAGATACCCTCTGGGGTATCAGCCAGCTTTGTGACATCAGTGAACTTGCTGAGGAGGCACCTGCCCTTTCAGCCAAGTCATTGATGAATAAATTAAACAATACTGGGCCCACTATTGAACCTTGGAGGACACTACAAGTGACAGGCACTAAAGTGTGCCACTGATTACAAACTCTCTGGGATCTGCCTTTCAACCAGCTCTCACTGTCCACTCTGACAGTCCACTGGTCTTTCAAGGGTGCAATTCAAAAAGTCAAACAAAAAAGACCATTGCTTATATGACCCTTGTCCCATGCTTTACATTTCCACAGGGGAAAGAAAATAAAATAAAAAAATTACACAACCCAGCATCAAGCAGTTGAAGTAAAATCTCAGCAGATGTGGAATTCCACTTCACTTTATTCCTTCTTCCAGTACATCATCTTACAGTATAGTATACCTCTGTACCTGTGAGCTACAGGTCCTCAACAGAGAGCAAAGAAAACTGGAGAGAGAAGTTTCCAGAAGACAACAGTGCTCCTATCTTTCAGCCATATCCTTGAGGTTATTCAAATTTATTCCAGAAGCACTCTGTAAAATGGGCTTCCCACTCCCAGTTCCTGTACAAAGCCCTCATCCAAAGCCAAGTGATGCCTTTCCATTGCCCTAAGTAGATCAGGTCCTTTGAACCCAAAAGTAAGTGACTACCATCACTTATTACAGCCTTTTCTGTAGGAGCCAAGTGTTGTGCTAATGTTAGGCAGAATTTCAAATGAAGGGCAAGTTCTCATCAAAGAAATGTTGAGTAAAATAAACACAGTTCATATAACAATTTGCTTCCTCTGCTGTGAAAGACATTCTCATACCATTCAAATTAAGGTTTTTCCATTAGAGTTTGCTCATCTCTTCTCTTTCAATTCTATAAAAAGAGAAATCACTAAGGAGCAGCTGCCTGTTCTTCAACAGCAAAAACCTGCAACATAATCTAAATTCTGTTTTTCTTGCTACGTAAGCATTTTCATTTCTTCACTTGCATTTTAAACTCATTTAGCAGTAAACATACATTAAAAAAGAAACCAAACATGTTCCCTTTTCCACACAAACAATTATGGTAGGTGGTTTAACACTGGAAAAGGACAAAATACATTTGGTATATAAAAGCTAACTGACCTCAAACTAAACCTTATGTATTGTCAGACTCTGATGAGATCTGGTAGATATATATCAATCTGTTTGGTAGATATCTATCTACTTATTTTTATCAACTAAATTTAAGGCAATCCCTCCTAAGACATCCTAGAGTAAATTTTTACGAGTAGTGCAATTCTCATGCAGATTCACTGCAAAGCCCATGTAGTGCAGATTGCTTTATTTCTAAAGCTCCTGCAATGCAAAAAAGTGCAAACCTCTCTAAAAAACCAAGGCAGAGGATGTGTTATACTTGTCATGGTGCTTTCAGCACTGAAAAGAGTTTCTTGAATATCAGAAATGTTTAGTGTAAGTAAAATGTTTCTTTTCTTCAGCTTCTCAGCCTGATTCAAGTTAAAAAGGGCCAGAGATTCACTTTTGCTACTAAAAACTCTTTTCTCTTTAATCACCTTTTTAAATTATGACTATATTTAAATAAAGATACATGCACTACCTTACTCCCTGTCTTTTTCTGCCCTTGCTAGTTCCACAGTAATATTTGTGCACCACAACTGGCTTACTTGCAACAACTAATTTTCTTCTGATTGACATTCTCCCCAACTTCAAGCTCTGTAGCTCTTACACAGCATACATCTTGGAGCATAAAGTTTCTTATTAGTTTCTTCTTATTATTAAAGTTTCTATTCTTAAAGTTTCTTATTACTAGTTAAAAACACAAATAATTTTTTTTTTCATAATTACAGGTCACATAAGGAGTTGGGAGACTGTCATGGGTTAGCACAGCTTGAAGATTTAGTCAAGGAAAAAGAAAAATTCCACCAGCCACGGAAGTGATGTTTTTTGCAAGAGGCTGTTGTAACTTCTTCCAGACCTGATAGAACCAATCAATTGGCTAATTTGAATATTGACAACTCTGTGAAGCCACTTAAGAAGCTGGGTATGCCTCTGTAAAAGACACATTTACAGGCTAACAAGCCCGGGAATCCTTCTCCTGCTTCCAATCTTTGGACAGGTAGCTGGGCCTGGCCGCTGGGCCTGGCGGGCTGGGCCGGGCTGGGCCTGGCTGCTCGGCCCGGGGTGGGGTGGGGCAATGGCGCTGCTCTCTCTCGGCCTGGCAGGGGCTGGGCCATGGCCCACGGCTCCATGCGGGCCGGCCCTTCCCAGGGCAGCTTAGCAAGATCCTGACNAGCAAAAGGTGCCTGTGTTGAAATAAACAAATGTTGAAGTAGCTGTGATCCAATGAGAAGTCTGAACAGAGAGAGATAGTGATGAAGACCCTTTGCTCGCAGGGAAGAAAAAGAAGACCTCTGTTCCTAGAGATGAAGATGATCCCAGAGATAGATGAAGAGAACCTTTGCTCTTGAACAGCTCTTCCTTAAACTAGTACCCCATTAGCTAAGACTGAACCCTCAAAAACAGTTGTGGGGAAAGCTGCAAGTCGAGGGAAGGGACTCACATAACAGAAAACCACCCCGGGTGGTTGCTGTGCTGTGACATTGACGCCATGAGAGGACTGTTTCTTGTGGAGAAGTCCCATAGCATGGGCAAAAGAGACTCCTCTCCCTAAGTGAATTGATTAAAGACTATTATAGAGGTGGTAACTGACTGAAATAATCCTAAGTTTGTGTCTTTATGTTGTAAGTGGGAAGAGGGAGAAGGATGGAGGGAGAAGTGTTCTGAAGGTTTATTCTGATCCTTATTATTCCTTTTCCTTTTAGTTCTGTTAATAAACTCCTTCATATTCTTTAAAGTCTAAAGCCTGCTTTGCATTTCTCCTAATTCCTATCTCACAGAAGGTAAAAAATGTGAACAAACTCACTACAGAGACAGTTCTTGTTTTCCTTTGTTTCATATAGTGTTTACCTGTATCACATATTACCTTTTATTCTCAGAAAATTTGAATAACCCTGATTCTTTTAATTGTTTAAGTTTGTTGCTTATAATCTTTCCTCTTTTTTCTTGGAGAACTCATTTAACTACTCGTGTTTTACATGTATGTATCTACTGTACCAAAAAAGGTAATTAAATTATTCCTTTAAAATAAGAGTGCGAACACTACCAACAAATTAAAAGCCTGAAGACTGTAAAATTAGGATCCATGAGTTATGCATTTAAAAAACCTAATGATCTGCATCAACCACGAATGCATCACTGAAATCAAAAAGCTCTATTTCTATTTTTACCACAAAGTCATTGACAGAATAAAGAGTCTAAAAGTAGTGCAATATTCATGAATGATTTAGTATGAGGAAAAGATGCCGATTGCATCAAGATTCAGACATCAGTATTTGTCAGCCAAATGGGACAGAAAGCTCCTTATAAATGAATCTTTAAAAACAATTGAAATAGAAAATGGAACCACTACCAACGTTTTTTATTCATTATCTACGGACAACTCAAAAGTCTGGTATGTTGTTCTTGTATCTCATAATATATTTTCTTCTGTTTGATATATCTCATACTGTGAGACACAGAAGGATCTCTCTAATGTGAAACGAATAATCCTCATCTGAAAAAATGTATAGTTTAAACGTCCTCTACCTCCACATTCTTATTCACTATAGAATCACTGACAAAAATAAGCACAAAAATCGTATTAAACTCCTCTTCTGTAGAAATCTGACCATGTCTCCCCACTGTGTTTCAATAGAAGGGCCTGGACTATACAGAAGGTTACTATTTAGTAGCACATTTCATAATTTTATAATTTCTGACATCTGGTTCACGATATTTTAACCTGTCCCAGATAACCTGAAGTAGTTCTTTTAGGGCTTTTTTGGGGTGAATTTTTGTTCTGTTTGCTTTCCATTTGAAAATGGAAATTAGAACTACATATTATATTCTAAAAAACATTTTAAAATTAATCACTTGGCAGATAGAAAATATAAAAATTAAACAGCTGATGCAAGTAGCATGCATGAGACAGTATGTACTGGTAGAAATTATCACACAGGGCTTAATTATGCTCCACTGAGGTGCACCTTCAAAAAAATTGAACAGATCTGGATGTAACAAACAAACTTAGAGATAAAAACACACAAAAATGGAAGAAAACCAGTTGCAGAAAAATCAGTGAATGGAAAATGTTCAGCATAGCCATACAAGCAAAAGCAGTTCAAAGTGCAGTATCAATGATACTAGGATAAAGTGAATCCCATGCCTAGAGAAGGGGAATGGCAAACATCTGAAATTTCTTGAGGAAGTGAGGGGAATTTCAAAAAATTCCTAAGAAAAAAAAGTGACATGATATAGCTGAGCCATTAATTAATAAGAATATAGATCCAAAAAATGTATAAAAAGAAAAAAATAAAGCATTTCTAAATTTTATTTTGGGACAAAGGAGAAAAGGATTGCATTTTACCACCACTATGAAACTCTGAAATGGAAGTAATTTTTCCTAATACCATGACCCACATCAAGACTTATGAGATTAAAACGGAAAAGCTTGAAGAGAGCTTGTAAGGGCTTGTAACCCATGCAAATAGCTGAAAACACTCAGTAGAGTAACAATAAACTAGAGAAACATGCAGCCACTTTTGGATACATCTAAATGAAATATCAAACCTTCTCTTGACTCCTACAGTGCAACTTCAGATTCAGTGAGTTTTATGAATTACTTAAATCTAACAAGACCTTTCTCTTAAGTTCATGGTTTGCATCAGAGGGACTAATAGTTCTGTCTCATCATGGCAGTTCCCAGTTATCTCCTAAAATGAAAGAAATCTCTAAAGAGACTACCTATAACTTGATATCCTTTACTGAACCAACAGTTTGAAGATAAAATTACTTCACTTCATAAGCTACAGTCGAGGTTTTAAAATAGAATCCCTTTTGCTCCCTGCAGTCATTAAGGTCAGTGAATAACTTTCCAGCAGCTGACTAAAGGGATGTTACTTGTCAGTCTGACTGCACTGTGATTAGCATCAAGACAGAGTCCATTCTTTAACCATAACCATTTGTGTTGAATGTTAATTACTGGGTGACAGAAATAGAGCACTTCAAAACAGAGTACTTCTATTTGCATCTTTCAACACTAAGACACTCTTTTCTTACCTTCCAGTTCTTTTACAGGATAGCTGAGGTGACATCCTCTTACCCCCTCATAAGAAATGTGACAGCTCTCCATTTAATACTAGTGTACAATAAATTGCTGAAAACAACTACCCATGGAGTAGCAGCATTTGTAGGGTGGATTATAAAACCTTGAACTTATTCTGGATATCTCCAAAGTAACAAAATGTGCAATGGTGTATAAATTCTTATTTTGAGCTAGCTGAAAAGTGTTATTAAATTTCCATATTTTATATTTATTTTCTATACAACAGAAGAATGAAAAAAAAATAGTTTCAAAATAACAGTGAACTTTCTTATTCATAAAATCTTTAGGTTGCTAGAACTCCTGCAATGTTTCTCCACTTTCATTTAATGTCAGCACAACTGCTTGTTCCAGCAACATAAGTTTCCCTGGACTGGTCTCCAAAAACTGATGGCTTGTTTGAAACTTCTGAGTGACTCAGTCAGCGATATTTGGAAGTTCATACTCAGGAAACAATCCACTTTTATCTATGTGAAACCAGCTGCACCATAAGGCCCCTGAGTTATAGTAAGCAACTAAGTAATGCAGCTAAATTACATCAATGTGGATTAACTGAATATGAAATTTATTTATGAAAAAAATGAATCTGAATATACTGAGGTTACTTTCAGAAATAAACTTGACATGGCAGGAAAAGTGTGGGCTTAAAAGGCACATAAAAATAAAGCTGTAGGAGAAGAATCAAAATATCCATAGGTAAAATTGTAGCATGCCAGATAATTACAAAAAACATAAAACAATCATAGGGGAAAAAACCCTACTGATTGCAGAAAGAAAAAACAAATGGCAGTTCTGCAAAATCACTCTTTCAATCAGAAAGCCCAGCTTTTTTTAGCTACAAGGTAGTAACAAATATTAAAGAAGACAAAGATGACAAAATAGACTCAGGTGCTGAAAGATATATTTCCTTGGGTACTTCAATTTAAAAAAAAATTGTAAAGAGTAGTTTCTCATATGGGAAATACACAGACCAGAAATTCAAAATATATATAGTAGCATGCTTGCTTAGGTAAGGCAAAGCTTTTACTAAACTTTATGGTACAAAGAATAAAACTCTGTACCTTGTATTTCAAAAAAAATAACTTTAAGTGAACCACAAGAACAAAGAATCCATGATTAAAAGCAAAACCTCATAAGATAAGCACCAGCACAGATATATTTCTTCAGAACAACTGAAAGCAAGTATGTCAACTGCAGTCATGTTGTATTACAGATACATCATAGCTAGCTTATTGTAGAAAGTTCAGGTATTATGTGCAGGCAGTGGCTGATCTTTAATCAAATACTGAGCATGGATCTACATGGGAAGTGTTCTACGTGTGTGCCAAACAGGTTTCATTTCCAGTGGCACTTTCAAGGGTTGTTTCAAATTAAATACTGGCAACTGAGTGTGCAAACTAAAAAGAGTGCCAAGCTCCTTGCAAGTTCCTCTCAAAATGAACATGCAGTGAGAGGCTATGTAGAGTTTTACTGCCTCCCTGCAAATGATCTCTACATTTTT
The DNA here is from genome assembly GCA_013397175.1 of Platysteira castanea. NCBI lineage: Eukaryota > Metazoa > Chordata > Aves > Passeriformes > Platysteira > Platysteira castanea. Next base: position 987,691 of record VYXC01013172.1, read on the forward strand.
CTCAAAAATAAATTTGGAAACAGTTTTCAGTGAAATTCCCATATTAATTGAGACACTCGTGGAGCAGATATTTTGACTAGAAGCTAAAAAGCTTAAAAAAAAAAGGATGAAAAGGTTGTACAGATGGAAGGTGAATTTATATCACAGACGAATCTCCAACATGTTGATATAATTAAGCCTCTCTAATGACTTAGAAATCCAGACTAGTCCCACAAGCTATATTAGTTTCTCTAGCCTTCTTCTGCAGTAGATGGGGAAAGACTCTTCTTGAAGGCAATGCCTAGCTCGGGGGCTGATCTTGTTCTCTAGAGGGCAGTCTCTTGCTCTCTCTTTCTGACTGACTACAAAAAGAAATTAGACAAATCAGAGATTAACAGCATCCCTTTGTTAATAAACTCATTCCATGCTAAACTGGTGTGTGGAAAAATTGGCAAGAGCAATTATTTTGAGGAATTAGATATTGTCCCAGGTATAAATCTTTAGTGAAATGTTTCAATTTTAACAAAGAAGCCAGAATATCTGTTAATGCAGCATCAGCAGCAGGCTGGAAGGCTTCTTTCATGGTGATTGAACAGTGACATGTTTTGTTAAAAAGCAACTAAAGCAAAGTGAAACTTCCTACAGAGAAACAAATACCAAAAACTCGTCTTTATGCTTGACAAATATTTATCATTTGAAATTTATTGAAGGTGAACCAAATTAACCATTAGAAATCACTTTATAGGAATTCTAGTGCAATGGTTTGTTAAGGTCTGTTTAGGCTTTATAAAGTGATGCAAACTTGCAGAAACACGCATATGAACAAAACACTATGCCAGTAAGAAAATATTATTGCAAACAAGTTTCAGTGACACTCTTTAAACTAAATGAAGAAGGTCTGGGATGGGAAATTGTAAGTGATTCACATACTATCCTGTCGTGTTAAAAAACAAACAAACAAAAAGGGAGTAAATATATAAATTATGAAAAACTGCAATGGGAAACACCTTTTCCGGACTACTGATCCTGAAATATATGCAGATTACAGTAAGAGAGAACAATTTAATTCAAAATCTAACTAGCTTCTTGACTCAAAACCAGAGCTAAACCTAGAGGAGATTACTCACAAACTGGTCTGAGCTAACAAGAGACAGTGTTAGGTATAAAATAGTGTTTGGCAACTTGCTGAAATAGCAGCCTGTGCTAAGGTTGTATATCCTCCCTTGCTGCACAAATAAAGGACAACTAAAAAAACCCTAGGCAATAAACTGACTTTGCATTTTTGAGGGAATGCTGTAGGCAGAAATAACTTGTGCCATCTCCTTCAGTGAGAGAGGGACTAAAGGAATGTGGTAAAAGGCAAAAAAAGACACAGAGAACACCAAACCATCATATGTAAGAACTCATCTCAGAAGTTCATCAGGGAAACTTACGTTTCTCTAATCAGCCAATAAGAAGCAATGGAAAGAGCAAACTACATTCAGTGCAAAACCTCAGGAAGGCTAGTCTGTGCCTGTGCGCTGGCCAGCACTGAAATTAGCATCAGGAGGCAGGGGAAGGAGGGAGACTGAAAACAAGTTATGCTAGCCAGTAAGGTAGTGATGTGGCAGTGGGACTCATCTCTGAAACACACACTTCTTAAATCCTAGTACTGACAGCACTTTTTCTGAGGAAGAGGAGTACGTGTGTGTTTTATTTACATGAACATATATAAAAGCAAATATATATATAATAATAATATTTTACCAACACTTTAATAACAACTGTGTCCTAAAGCTTTAAAAAATTATTTTGTGGTACTGCAGCTGCAAAACCCTACAGATACAGAGGCAGCTTGATTAGGAAGGCTAGGGGAAAAAAAATAAAAGACCTACCCCACAGCTCTTGACCAGGGGGAAAGTCACCTTCCTTCATATCAACCACATTGGCTATATAACAGAAAGTCATTTTATTGATGTTTTATTACCTTTTAAGAGCAAGCACCAGGACTCTGCTCTCTCTCCAATGTCTTGTGTTACTCAGGAGCAAAAATACAGATTTGTGATCCATAGGAAGCTAGCCATGAGTATGGATGAATTAGTCAAAATCCACAGAGCGGAGCAGAAGGGCTGGTTAAGACCTTCTGTTCTGATGAAGGTTGAAATAGTTATTTTTATTTGTCCACACCCAAAATCGGACAGGTAGAAGCTGCCAAAACCCCTAATTTCTTCCATTTAATTCTTCCCCAGCAAATAGCAAATGTCCTTATACCCTGAAGGCAGAAAACAGCAACATCATCACCAGCATGGACATTATGGTCCCAATTATACATTGCATTGCTATGCCTGGCAGAACCTGGGAGCAGTTTGATGTTCTTTTGTCTTCCTGAGTTGGCAGAAAATAAAAGTCTGAAACATGAATTTCCCTGCCCTCAGTTAATCTAATTGGGTTGTTCACTCATTCTAAGTGCCAGCATTAACTGTTCAATGATCCTATTTTGGAAAGCAGTTGTGAGAGGAAGTGGAACTGAAGCACAGGAGGATCAGCTGGGAGTTCTCAAAAGCAATAAAACACAGAAAGGAAGAGTAAATGAGAAACAGAGGATGAACTGGAAAGAAAATGCTAAGAATGCCAGGAAAGAGACAATAAACAGCAGCTCTAAAATTGGCTTTCCAGTTCTTGGTGACATTCAGTCTCACTGAGACATTTATTCTGGATACTGGTAGTACATTTAGATATTATTGTTTACTTTAGCTTCTTAAGAACTTTCTATTGGCTTTACTGGGAAATCTGTTGTGGGTCAGAACTGCACAGTTCCCGGGCTGCTTACAGAGGTAGAGGTGCCCTTCCTCTGAGGATGTGTTCAGTACCAACTGCTAATACAGAAAGCCATTTTAAATTTTGTTAAGTGCAAGCAAAATCATGAATGTTTACAGTGCTCTGGGCATCCAGTCAAGTAACATGTGCTCTTCTGAAAAAAACTCCAAATTTTCTTGTTTGGAACCTACAATAGCAGAGAAGGCATAATAAGCTCTTGGCTTTTAGGAGCAAGTTGATGTAAGAAAGAATACTCTTATCTCGTCATGAGTAAACATGCAGGAGAGAAAGTAGAAAACTTTATTATTTGTAATGAAAAATACAAAAGGTCAGGTGTGGATTTGCTGAACCTGTTGCACAATCCTGCTTACTGGGACATGATATTGGTACAACAATAAGAAGACTCTACGTTTGCTATCAAATTTATTTTTGACTGACAGCACCAGGCAGAGATTAATCAACCTTGCCTACTAACAAAGACAACTGTTCAGTAAGCAAGGAGGAGAAACTGAGCAAAGTATTTAGCATGAATGAGCAGCCGGCCTCTTTCAGATGCATTATGTTACCATGAGGAAAGCTGTGGGGTTACAGGCACATTTTGTTTCTCACGTACCAAAAGACTGAATGATAGACACTGAAAAAGAAATTATTTTATGACTGCAAATCAAAGGAATTCCAGCAAGTAAACCTTAACTAAGTATTGCAGAGGAACAAGGATAAATGTCCTCATTTGACATTCAGCTAAAAATTTTCTTGACTTCAAAGTTCTGCTGACTATTAAAAGGAATGCAGCAAAAGCAGGGCTCATCTTGTTTGTAAAGAAAGTGTTGATTATCAAGGGGGTATCTTTTGGTACCTTTGATATCTGAAATGGAGACTTTCTACTTTAAGTATTAAGTTACAGCACTGAAAACAAGGAAGATGTTTGAATCAAGGTGACACTCATAATCTGTCATCTGAAAGCATGGCTGAGTAAAAAAGACAAATGTACTTTCTCAAGGTAAAAATTAATTTATGTTAGAAAGGAGAATAAACATGTTCAATAATTTCATACACGAAAAATGTATAGGTATGATGTATGTATGAGATTCTCAGCCTACAGATTTTTTAACTTAATTTAGTATTTACATGGCACTTTTTTGAAAACAGGTATGATTAAAATCTTTCTAAATTCTTTGGATAAGACAAAGACTGTCAGAATTAGCTGGTTATAAAACTTATGTTACTATTTACATTGATTCTTATCTATTTGTTTAAAACCAAATAATTTTAATAGCATTAAAAAATGCAAGCATATGTTAAACTTTTTTGGACTGCAGAGATCTAATTTTTCTGAGGACTTTTTAAATAGTCTTAACCTACAAACCACAGTAGGTATATTGTATTTTGCTTTCTTGAACCAGAAGAAAGATAACTAAATACTCAAAAACTCTCAAACATACACATGAATAAAGATTTCCTCCTTTACTAGGATTCTGCCATAACTTGGCTCTTTGATGTCAAGCATCACTTCAGCTAAATCCCTAGTTACAAACGGTGAGAATATTTCTGGTAAAATAAATGAAATTTAATATGATTCCCATAAACTATTACTGAAAATAAAATAAATAGGAAGAAGGGGAAAAAAAAAGAAAAATAATTAATAGGCAGTCTTTTCAGTCACTTTCTCAGAGGAGATTCAAATGAAACAACAGGTAAAGTATTTCTCTATTCAGAACAACAGACACATATTGGTAACCCACATGATTTCTTTAGCCTGCTCTGCAAAAATATCAACAAAGCAAAAAAAACCTATTTAAACACATGCTGCCATGTTTTCAAGAAAAGTTTATAAATCTAAGCAATTGAAACTGACATGAAAAAACAAAACCAGCACAAAAAGGATTAAGTTGCCTGCTTTACATAAATAAGAAACGGGCAAAGCATATTTATCAGAATTTCACTCTATAAAATACATTTACTCTACAGTGCCAAAAAAAATTTGGTAGGAAATCTGTGTGTGTTTTTATGCATGCGTTAATTATTTGCATGTGCAGCAGATTTTTCACTAAGAAAAACACGTCATCTAAATTCATTTAAGTGAAAATTAGTTAGAAACTTAGTGGAAAGAAATTACATCATTTTCTGTAGATTTCCTCTAAGTCTTAAAACTATTGTACTGGTTATTCTAAATATACTACCCCTAAAGCAAATAAAGGATAAAAATTACTGGCATCTTGGGTACTCAAGCAGTCAGTAGGAAGTTAATACTACTTCTCCAACTTGATTTTATTTGTAGTAAAGATATATGTCATAAAACAACTTATTGAGAAGCACTTCCAACTCTGAAAGTCAATCCATTATCTTTTCTGGTGTTTTCCTAGCAAGCTGCTTCTCCTTTTTTTAGTCTTTTTGCTTGCTAACAAAGCCCTTTCTGTGTTCTGTTTTCACTGCAAAAAGAGCAGCAATACCTGCCTAACCTTCCTGTGATAGCTACCAAACAGCTTTTTTAATGGCAGATGCTGAAACTGACGGAGGAAGCGAGACACTTTTAAATCTCTCCCTTACAGAGAACATAATTCACTCTTTGTAAGACAGCCAACAGGTCTAGACAGTTTTTTCTTCGTCTCTAGCCATTAGAAACTGATACAGAGAAGAATCACTGTAACTTGGGTTTAAAAAGCCCCTAACATTGTCAACAGGGACCCCAAGGAGCAATGCACCTTCCTTACGTGCTTTTCCCAACAACAACTGGGGAAAAAATGGCATTGGGAAGAGACAAGCAAACAGGAAGATCTCTTTATAGCATCGAGCTTTCACTTCTCTCCATCAGTGGCATGGCAGCAAACAGTCCCTGCAGGGTTAACATGGAGCACATGTAGGATGTGAGGCCTGGAGGGGCACCAAAGGTCCCCATACCCGGCTCCCCATGTGAGATGGCCAAGAGAAGGGCATTCAACACTACCCACACCAACCTCCAGCCTCCTGTGATTCACTTGGAACATACTGTTTGGAAGATTTCCAGTCACAGCAAATCTCACACAACTCCTAGGAAACTGCTGGCCCTTGCACAGAAAGAAGATATCTCCCCATATATACATTTGAATTTTTGCAGCTGACAAGGGATCACATTAAGTTTTGTCTGCTAAGTCAGAGAAGGTCAGTAACATTATAAATCAATGTCTTGCATACAAATCAAGTTCTCCAAATCTTTATTCAATCTCTGAGAAACTAGATTGAAGAAAGAACAAGGAAAAAATTGCCAAAATGTTCCCACACAGAAACAGCACCATTTTCATAAATTTTAATTTTAAGGTCTTCTAATACATGTAATATTTGAGTCCTCAAACTATTCTTCCTACAGTTCTGCAATGTAGGTACTACAGATAATCCAGTAGTTCTACTTGTGCTGGAGTCAAAAGCAAACCCAGCTTCTTTATTTTGTATTTTCTTCCATTTGCTTCATGTGTTCAGTTCATCTATCAAGACTGCCCAAATGACTTCAAAGTCACTGATGTTGAATCTTTACAAGTCTTTACACTTGATATACAAAATGTATATAAAGTTTGGATCTATTTTATCACTTTTATTCCAAAGTAAGCTTTCTACACCATTTTATTACATCAGTAAAACTCCCTTTCTTTTTCATTAAAGACTTTTAGACCCCAGAATTCCAAACATATATGTGGGTGATGTTCAAGGCAAATTAGACTTGAAAAAACCTACCATAATCAAGAATGGGAAAGGCATTGACTTCAAGAGCTGTAGAAAAACTTGAAAATATTTGAAAAAGGCAAAAATGAACATTATGAGGAACACCAAAAGCGTGAAATGCTAGAGAGTATACTTATAGCATGGCCTTCAGTATGAAAAGGGGTATTTGGCCTCCAGTATGAACAGGGGTATTCTTGTTTTAAAGATCACAAGCATTTCCTTTCACAATTCATCCTCTCAGATGACACAATTCATGTTACAGAATGCTGCACCAGAACTTCCTCTTACATCATGAATTAAGTCCCATAATGTTGGACTAGAGCTCAGCAGTTACCTAATTCCCTCCCTTCTTGTAATCACACACTAAAATCAACAGGCCACAAGGAAGCTAAATAGCAGTGAAGAGATTAAATTTGTAGCAAAAATTGGTATGTGTGCTCTGCAAGTATTTGCCAAAATGACAGCTCTGAATGGTGCCTTTTCTTGTATTACGTTGACTTGGTAATTTCTGATTTCACTACTTGGCCAGCATGTAGGCTGGATGGGACCTCTCAAGTCAGAATCTAGTCTCTTGCTATTACAAGGGTCTTAATAAAAGGTGGGTCCAGAGCATCTGCAGATAGCAAACCTTCCAATTTTCAACATACATATATGAAAAACATCATGTAAGCTTAAACTTTTTTTAATTTTTCCTTTCTAATACATGTAGAGAAAGCTGTCGACCATTCCTGTTTGCAGCTGACTCTTGGAAGACTTGCCCATTGAGCACTTTAACTAGATTACAATGCACAGCTCAAAAAGATGGAGAACAAACACTCGTGTTAGGCTTGCAGATGGAACAGAAAGAGCTGGAAATGTTGGCCAGTAGTGCCAGCCACACAACTTAAGCTGTTTGTTCCAGACTTGTTGCACCACAGACTTGGGGCTACTTAATGAACAAAGCAGCAGTACAAATTTATCCAGTGATGAAGAAAAGCTGCTCTAACAGGCTTCAAGCTTCTCCCCTCTGACACCTGGGGAAAAGCAGGTTCAGACAGCGACTGTGTGTGATGTGGCTATACTACTTGAACAGCACATGAAAGCACTTGCTGAAAATATTCTTCCAATATAAAATTTGTTGAGTATTTCCAGCTATGAGTCATATTTTGTATCTTTGCAAGGGACATAAGTGAGGAAAAAGAAGTGCATTACTTAGCAATAAAATAAATTGATATTGCTATGGAATTCAGTGGCTGCTCCTGCAAAATACATCTGCTATCAGAGAATTTGATGGCATTGTGTAGCAGAATACAAATTACTTTAGCTACATTTTAAACTATCCGTATTTAGAACTTCAATTCACAAATTGTTTGAAAGATCTTCAAATCACACATATGCATTACCATTCTCTGACCAATTTATTCATGAGCAGACATCATCACTTACATCAAAGCAATTCCGAGTCAAAAAGCTGGAGGATCATGCTGTGTAAAAACAAAGCTCACTCCCTCTTCATGTACACAGAACTGTGTATAAGCAACATAAAATACTCTCCAGCTTCTCTTTTTATGATGCCCCAAGCAGATTCAGACAAATCAAACAAAAACAAACAAAACCCCCACAACAATAACAAAACAAACAAACATTCCCCCCTCCAAAAAAAAAAAAAACAACCACCAAAACCTGCACACCCCTCCAGTATACAGAAAACACATCAGAAATTATAGGCATTGAGACTTTTTGATATCTTTTTCAATTTGGACTACTACAAGAAAATACAAAAGTCTCTTTCAGGAAAAAAAATCACAACTGTTTTGTTTCCACATACAAATAAGCAAATACTATGCAAAAGGAGGATGTTAATCATGGCAATAAAAATGTAAAAGGAAAAGAGATATAAATACTGGCTTAGTTTTACTCACAGTGATCCTGAGAAGATTATGGGAGAAACAGAGGAAGAAAAACCAGGGGTTCAGCAATAACTAACAAACAGAGAATCATAATTGCCCGTGGACAGAGAGCACAAAGGAAAAGAGGACATGGAATTAATGGAGTTGAACTCTGTTGGGGTTTTTAATAAACATATTTGATCAAATACCGTGATTGTATGACCCTCCCACTGTTAACATGGAGTTGAAAGTTCTTGAAAATGAGTTTACCTGAAGTCCATAACTACTGAAACATCTGATCTTGCTAAAACAAGCAACCAAACCAAGGAGCCAATCCATCAGACGTTTTGTTAATGATGGGTAGCGCTGAAACGCATTTATGTTCCTAATGATGACAATGACTCTTGTCATTCAATGATTTTGAATTGACATATGTGTACTTACTGAATGCTACTAGATTCAGTAGTGCCTAAAAAGTTAAGCATACAGTTGTTCTATTCACTGAATCACCACCTTACATAACAAGTTTATTTTTATCAGGTGCATATCAAAGAGTACAATACTCAAGACAACTTTGAATTTGAATGCTGACAGCCTGGCTTCCCTGACTTAAAAATTTCCAGACTTCATGGTTTATCTATAGAAAAATTACAAAGATAGGTATAACCTCTGTTTGATTAAATTGAATGAATTAGGTAACGGAATAATACTTGTTTAAATTTTGTTACAATACACTGTACTAGAATGAGAGATTCATTTTTCTCTTAGCTATTAATTTGCACTGCTTGTATATTGACTTGTCTGATACAGGCAATATTTTGTAATGGCTAGAAAACTGGGAGGCAAACTTCAAGTGAATAAAAATGAGTTCTCCTTCATTATTTTTGGTGTCTTTCTGTGTAATTATTAATAAATGCAAATTCTATGCCTCAATTTCCTTTTTACCAGAAAAATTTTAATTACTTTTAGGCATTACTGATGCTTATGATCAAATATGACTGACTGTCAAAAGATAAAATTGAGAAATTGAGATTTAGTAATCAGCAATATGGGATATGGGTAGTTTACTATTGCATGTCAACAAAACTGCCAATTTAGATTACCAGTTAAATAAAGCACTGTTTCCCATGCTGCATGTGCGTAGCTGATGTGGCTAAACACGGACCTGTTGTCTGTTTTGGGCCTTCTTGCCTGAGGAAGTGAAGCTTAGTTGGTCCAGCCATATGTTTATGGGCTCGTTCTCCAAATCTCAAAGACCCCAGTTTTCAACAAGCTTCACACAAGTTCTTGACCAGGTGGAGGAGGAAGCTCTTGTCAACCTCCATCAATGACAGAAAGGCTGAAACACTCACGTAGCCCCACTTGTGATATTACTGCAGAATTCAGGACAGAAGGGACCCCTGAGGATCAGCGGTCAACTCCTGCTTTCAGCAGGGTCTTCTAGATGAGGTAGCCTGGGGGTGTGTATAGCTAAATTTTGAGCATTATCTTGGACAAACATTCAAAAATCTTTCTGGGAACCTCTTTGAGTCTCTGATCATGGTGAAAAAGGAAATACATTTCTTTATATCTAACCATGTTGTGACTTACAACCATTTCCTCTTGTCCTATCATTATACATCTTAGGCTGGAAAACTTGGCTCTGCCATCTCTGTGCTTTCCATTAGGTTTTTCTCATCTTACCATTTGGGAAAAACCCCACATTTTTTAGTAGTAGCTATAATAGGAACAACTTTCTGAGACACAACTGATTAAAAAAAAATTCTAAAAACCATGTTGTATCTCTCTGAAAATGATGACATCTGAGGTAACAAAAAGGAATGCTATATCGGGTTTACTTCATTTCATCTCATGGCCATGGTTTGGTAAAAAAGTTCTCTCCATCTCTTCAAAGTTCAGTATAACTATACTATATAGAAAGAAATTCTTATTCCCCTGAAATTGGAAAGAATTGAAAACAAAGCAATGTTTTAAATTTTGAGTTCTTTTCTTCTAAAGGATTTTGAAAATGTGTGTCACTTTTACAGAACTGTTTTCCCAAGGGCAACAAAGTGTCAGTTGGTAAGTATCTATGTATTAAAAGATTTTTCAGTGGCAAGCAGCTTCTTGACAGACAAAGGCACAAAGATAAATGACTGGAGACTGAAGCTAAGCAAAGTCTGACTGGAAATATTTTCAGAGTGAGTGCAATTAATCAATGGAACACCTCACTTAAGGGTATGCTGGATCCTCTGTAGAACATTTTAAATCAAAAATGGATGTCTTTTATAAAGATTCAGTCTAGCTTAGCCATAAATTACTAAGCTGAACAAAGATAGCTGAAAAGTAGCTGAAAAATTTTGGCCAGAGTTTTAATTGCATGTCAAACTAAATGTTGTAGTTGCATCTTCTGACCTGAAGATTTTGGACTCTACAAATAAATTAGTTTCAACTTCTAGAAAACAGACGTTTCGATAAAAGTTTTTTAAGACCCAGACCAAGAATGTGGAAAGTTTTGGATACACAATGGGATAAGCTCTGCATGATAACTCCGTCCATTTGGTCTCATGTCTTAGCTCTGTGAATATTTGGAATCCTGGTTGCAAGAGGACTCTTTGGGCTTCTAAATATACAGGAGCAAAAAGCAGAGAAACCCAGCAGCTACTGAGGAACAATATTTACCAGGCACAGGTGATGGCAGAAGGTACCATCCTTTCAGCACTCCAGCACCTCCTTTGGTAAGAGCTGAAGCACAGTAAGCAGGGACAATAGTAGGATGTACTTCAAAACCACACCCCAGAACTGAACTAAAATGCTACTGTAGGCATTGCCTTAGGTTCCTAGCCAGCTGGGCCCAGATGCAGACAAAAAGCACAAGGGCAATTTTCCTGAAAGGGCACCTCCATGTCTTCACAGCTGCAGAAGAATCTGTTACATGTCTGATGCCTTAGGGCATAGAGACCAGCTTTTCTTCACAATGCAAAAGCTAAAAAATTACTAACGATGGAAATAGAGTCTATCTTTTTATGTGATTTAAAGAACTGGTGTTCAAACATTTAATAAGATTATTTCTGTTTTAATTTAAGAACAAAGTAAAAAATGCATTTATATAATTCCTTCCTCTCCCTGCAAGGTATTGTCTTGGGAATACTATTTCCTTCCTATCTTTGCTCAGAAAACATCTTTACATGAACACAGTTTCCAGTTGCAAATGAAAAATATTCTTTTTGTTGAAAAAGCCAAATATTTTTTTATTTACTAGAAGACATTGGCCTGCCTCTAGACTACACTCAAAAAGGAGGACAGTAATTGGATTTCTTCATTGTGGATTTCTGACAAAAAAAAAAATCTATCAAATTATTAAAATATCTGAGCAAAGAACTTATTGATCATGGTTGTGGTTTTTTTTCTTTTGCAATTTATCTTGTGTACAATGAACTGTTAATAGCCACTACAATGATGCTTCATGCAATTTGCAGAAGAATAGTTTCTTTCTAATACTTTTTCCTCAATTTAAGCAAATAAGTAGCTTTCTCCACTATCCAAGGAAGGTTTTCTATTTTTTTTGTAAAATGTAATTTCCCACATTTTCATACTATAAATGATAACACTTCAGTTTTCCTGTAAGAATATCTCTGTTCAGATAACTTGCAGATGAGACTGGACTGAATAAATTTGAGGATCTGGAGTGACCTCATATGCGTGACATGCTGAAGTACTGCCCTGAATTGCATTTTCGTTAACCTACAGTTTAGTTTTAGAAAAACATTTGCTCTTGACCCGCTAGCAACGTAGAATTGAATGTAAGCTTCTTTAAATTGTTGTATTAAATATAATCTGCTGTTAAAAATGTGTATCTTATTTCTAGCCTTATTTCCACTTATTTCAAAGCTTCCACTTAGAATTATTCCTGATATGGAAGTTGTCAAAAGTTTTTATATACTTCAGATGACAAAATTTCACCATCGTATGTCTGAGGGTTTGAACAGAATTCTTGGAATAGCTCATTATTAGGAGACCTTTTTACTGCATTTAAGCTATTTGCATAGCTGTTCTGTGAAAATTTTGGACATGGGCACCAGGACTAGACACCGAATTCCTTCTAAAAAATTCCCCTATTTATCTGCCTACCCATCCAAGAATCCTGTTTTTAGAGTGTGGCATCACACTGTGATGACAGACCAATTATCTATCAAGATTGCGTTTTTTTTAAGGAACACTGTTTTCCAGAAGAGAAATGTTCCAGAAGAGAGGAATACAAAATCTATGCAGACATGCTGTTCTCTCACTAAGTGGGATCACTCTGTGCTAGTGACTTGGCTTTGTTACTTATAATTCCCTAACTTCTGCAAGGCAAATATCTCTATTATTTAGAAACTAACTCAATTTACAAACTTATGGGTCTTTTCCTCCACAGAAACTATAAATTCCAAGCAAGAGGAGTTTGGCAGGAGCTGATTTTTCGTAAATCCGCATGCGTCATTTTTCTCTTACCTCTGTCTGTACAGTATAAGTTAAATATCTATTTCGTGTGTTCCGTTTTGTAGGACTGACTTCAGCCTCTATCAACTCCAACTATTCTTTTAACATATAGTGCAGCATTAGCTTCCTTCTAGATCCTCTGAAGTTCTCTGGTGGTCCAAGATGATAACATTCCTGACAAACACTCGCAAGGTTCTTTGATCAGCTTGTCAGAAAATTTAAATAGAGATTTATTTAGAACAACTTGTTCTAAAATACCTAATCATCATCCTCACAGACTACTGCAGAAAAAGTTATAGCATTTGTGTTGTCATCTGTTTCCCCAAAACAGACTTAGAAAGTACAAGAATATTAAAGCAACACTTCATCTGTTTACACTTTGTTACTGACAATACTATTTCCTCCTAACACTTAACTGATAAAATTGCCAGTTTTCTTTAGTTCCTGATTTACTTAAATATGTCTTATTACTCTTCTCATTTGTCTTCCTAGAATATCAGAATATTTTAGGTGGGGAGGGACTTCCAGAAGTTGCCTAGAACAAACCTCTGTCCAGAGTAGGTCTAATACATCAGACTGCTCAAGATCTTGTTACGTTCCAAATGTTCCTACCTTCTGATTTCCATCAATTGTTATCACCTCCTCCTTTTTAGCTTTGTTTTCATTAAATGTCATCCAGTATGCCAGTTAGTTTTCCATGTGTTTAGATTTTATAATCATGAAAACCTGTAGATGTCTGGATATGGAGCAATATTAATAAACAACTCAAATTATAAACTCTGCTAATTTAAACTTAAGCCTCTATGTTCAAGTCCTTTTTTCTTTGTTGCTGTTGTTGGAGAAGTTGCTATTTCTACTGTATTTCATCCAGACTAAAGTGGTCTATAGCGTATCTTCATTGCCCCCTATATATATCATAACTACATCCCAAGTTGTGCATTTTGTTTTCTAACATGATTTAATAGCTTTCTGCAAACATCAGGTAGTAACTTCATACTGATTACATGCTTCATACTTCTCTAATCTGACAGTAATCCCTCAAATATTCATTTTCTTTCAAGAGGTCACTGACATCACAATAAGAAATGCTATTTTTGAGTGCTCCCTCTTGAGTTTTGCCCACTTAATCTTTCTTAAAGAGGCTATGACTGTAGAATTTAACACTCCAATCATGTCAATCTTCCCAGCAGGATTCACTAACATATAAAATTTAATTTATGTTTAAAGATGAGGAATTATAGTTATTTTCATTTGAAACTCAAGTGCAACCAAGTAAAGAACATTTTCACCCTATGCAAAATATAATTTTGCATTATAATGGGTACACTTTCTCTCTTCCCTAGATTCCTTTTCTACTTTCACTGCAGTGATCTTCTGACCATCTTTGATGTAACTCCCCTTGAGTTTCCATCCTTGTTTTAGTGGGAAGGAAGCCATACAATTTATTCAGTCTCTGCTCAGGACAGAAAGCAGACACTGTTCCAATACACTATTCCTGTACATTTCTGCCTGTTTGCTTTTTTGGCTTTTGGGCTTGACAAGATTTTTTGAAAGGCCTTTTAAATTTTACTGACTGTCATATTTTTTGATTGTTGGAGCTGCCTGGTTAATTACAATGTGGCCCAAGAACTTTGCTTTTAGAACAGTAGCTTTAACACTTTACTAACCACTAAACATGATTATGGCAAGTCAGAGCACCTTGCAAAGAACTGTTCTATTATCCAGAAATACGTGAAACTTAAATGAAAAGTAACAATACTCTGGAAATTGCCAAGAATGCCAGCATTTTCAGAACTATAAAGCGTGAGAGGCCATCTTTAGTCTTTTAAACCTAATAGGAACCACCATGGTTCAGAAATTTCAGAATCACAGAAAAACAAATAGTCCAACTTCCTGCTCAAAGGAGGGTTAACAAATGTTGTTTGTGCTGTTAAGAATTTGATTTTTTAGAAATGCATATTTATGCATCAAGTAATATTCAATTCAATACTCAGAGGGTATAGCACTCTGTTTCACTGTTATTGCTTTAAAAGCCTGAAGGAAGATTTGGGGAAAAAATTTAAAAAAACAAAGCAAAAAACCAGTAACAATAAGTGCATACTGAATTAAACAGGATTAAAATAAAATCTGCTCATCATTTTTAGGTGATAAGGGAACCTATAGAGATTTCAATCTGTCAGTGGAATTTCACTGCTATTACTTCAGGTTTTTTAGTCTACAGTAAAACAAACAAACAAATAAAAATAAACCAAAATAAAGACTGTGGGGTGCATTCACAAAATTACAGAACAGCTGAGGTAGGAAGGCAACACAGGACTTCGTCTAGTCTGACCTCCCTGCTCAAACCAAGGTCTACTTGTGCATGTTGCTCAAGGCCCTGTCCAGTCACATTTGTGACTGTCTCCAGGAATGGACTTTATACAATTTCTTTAGGTTTGGTCACCCCTACAATGACATGGAATTTCCTGCATTTCAGTTTGTGCCCATTTCCTCCTGTTCTTTCACTGGACAGCACTGAAAAAAGTCCAGCTCTGCTTTCTTCACTTCCTCCATCAGGTATTTATACACATTGACATGATGCTCCCAAACCTTCTCTCCTCCAGGCTAAGCAGTCCCAGCTTCTGCAGCCTCTCTGCATACGGCAGACACCCCAGTTCATTAACCATCTCTGGGGGCCTCCATTAGATTCTTACCAACACGCCCACATCTCTCTTGTACCAACGAGCCGAGATCTTGACACCATTCCAGATGTGTCGAGAAGAGTGGAAGGATCACCTCCCTCAGACTCAACTTGCTGCTTACAGTCTGCCCAAAGTAGTGAGGCCAAGGGTACCATGTATCTCCAAGGATGGGAACTCCGCACCATCCCTGGGGAACCTGTTTCAATGTTTGACCAGTCTCACATTAAACAAAACTTTTCTGCCTTTCTACTCAGAAGATCCTGTGCTATAAGATCCTGCTAATTCTGTGTTAAAGCATTCCAACAAGGAAACATATTTATGCTTAAACCAGAGAAGATGCCTAAATGGGAACATCTGTGCACTGCAAATAGAGGTTCCATTTTTCTGGCTCTGTGTAATTCAACTATATTTCTAAAAAAAAATTAAATTTAGGGTCAAATAGACATAAGATATCAATGTATAAGGTTAGCAACCTCCAACAGTACTAACATATGTGTCCCTGAGAGCAGAACATTTCAAAACTGGTTTATGCAGAAAATTATTAAGAATTTACGCTTTCATCCAAGAAAAAGTTATATAGACTAATAAAAACAGAATTATAAATACTGCCAGATGTGAGATTTTAATTCTGAGCAATTTAATCAAATTATGCCTACTCAAATGAAAACTTCAATATTTTTAGCTCTGATCTGCATGTTCTATCATATTGTCATAGTGCGGAATTTTATACTTTTTATGATCAAAATAAAGATACTGCCATAGAAAAAAAATCTGGGGGTTCATAATTATTTAGGCATAATTAAAGTAGTGCATAATTAAAGTAGGTTCTAGGAATCACCACACACAGACAAGTATCTTCAAAATGAAAATACTTAGTCTTTCAATTTGTTTGAAGAAAGCTTATAAACTATTAAAATCAAATTAATTTTTATTAATGCCTGTGTTTTGAAAAAAAAATAAAGAGCATCAAAAGAGAGAGAAAATCTCTCTAAGAAAAAATTAGTACCTCTAGAGTACTTTCATATATTATGTTGTGACTCCTGATTTCCTTAGGCTCAGCTTTTGGTAAAATAAGGAAATTTGTGATCTGTGTGTTGAAGTGGTGAAGAACCACTACAGTGATTCTTAGGATCTGTTCTAGAAAAACTTGCTATGAAATTCTGAAAATTGAGTGTAATCAATATCTTAATTGTATAATATTCTTCCCCTTTAAGGACTTTTCAAAAGTTATCCAACAGTTTAAAGAAAAACTGAAGATTTCTCATACTTCCTGAAAGATCCATTCCAGTCATTTGTTCCTATAAGACAGATAATTTCAATGCCTTATCCTGAACTGACTCCAAAGAACTGACAGTGTTCTACAGGGACATAAGTTCAGACATAGCAAATGTCACATTCTAAATTTCATAAAAATTAAAGCTGACAAGATCAGTCATACACTCTTTAAGCAGGAACAGAGATGGATTGTTCCTCTATACATATCTAGAATTTTTGAAAATGACCCCTAAGCTACAATCAATAAACCAGCTATTTTCTGTTCCTGTCCTCACTGTATGTTTACATTGTACAAGGTAACTTCAGGTAGTGTAAAGAATACAAACTCAGTTATAGGTGAAATTAATTATCCCAGTACCTACAAGATAAATACTACAGAACTCAGCCTGTGGGAACTGGGTCCCAGAAGAGCACCTTGGACTCTGCGCACATTTAGCTTCCTTATAACATGAACTGGAAACTATGGTGGTGCAGAAAACAAGTAATATACGGAACAGGGGCATATTTATCATATTTAGAATGCCTGGGGTAATGGGGAGTGCCAAATCACTTGCTGTGCAAAGACCAGCCATGTCATTCAAGGCAGGAGATCCCTACACCCATCCATGCAGATCATAGGCTGAAGAAGAGCACTAATACTTGTCCTACCAAAGCAGCTGGCTATAGTTCCTTATTTTTACCTAGACACACTGGCTGCCAGCATGTAGAAGCACTCATATTTTAGAGTCATTTTAAGTCTTGTCCAGAAAGAAGGAAACATAGATCACAGGACCACAGAATAAGCTGTGCTGGAAGGGACCCACGAGGATCATCAAGTCCAACTCTTAGTGCTGCACAGCATCGTCCCCAAAACTCACATCATGTGTCTGAGAATCTTGCCCAAGTCATCCTCACGATGATGTACTGGGACTATTTTTATCATCACCTTAAGTTCAGGGCTCCAACTACACCTTCTCCTACCTCATGTCAGTGGTGCCTCACTGCACAGCAAAATATTGAAAAGCTTTGTGTGACCAGAAAAACAGAGCTTGTGAGGGACAGTGACTCCATAGCCTACTGGTTATGGCATTCTGAGGTGATTTTGACTGTCCTAGGATAAAACTGTAAACCTTCAAATTTCTGGGCAATGGTTCTGGCTGTTTTATTTTAACAATAAAACACCAACAACCTCTTTACTATCTTATCTGCTGGAAATATCTTTAAAAAAACCCAGCACATTGTGTTAAGGCCTATATCTGCAACTATGAGACAATAACCTGCATCGACTAGAGCAAGGCTAAATAAAATGCATAAAAACAAATTCGTGCATATCCAGCACCTGGAGCCATCTGAGAAAAAAAGGGAACTGCCTTATACATTTAGGCACTTCTGAAATCAGGCAAAATCTCCATGAAGGCGATTTTTTTTTTTTAATTGGTGTGTTGGTCTTCAATATCTAGTACTCGCTTAAAACCTCAGTAGGGACATAAAACTTCCTCTCTATGGAGCCCATAAAGTTATTACAACTCTGAAGAGATTTCTCCAGATGACAATTAGACTGCAGAGCAGGAAAAAGGATTTGGTTAATAACTTTTCATTTTGTTCATTACAGCCACTTCCACAGAAGTTGGCTGTGATGTTAAAATTAGAACTACAGTTTTACATACTGCGATTCAACATAGTGAGCAGTTGCAGTATGATGAAAGACAGACGTGGCTTCAGAAATACCTGGCAAACACATACTCTGAGAACATCAGTGCTTTTTCAGAGTAATGGAATACAAAGTTAGACTCTTAAGCTCACTGTACAGCACACAGGGAGAGTTAAGTGCCTCAGGATGTGACTCAAATGCATCAGGCATGCTAGGCATGGGGGTGCTTAGAGCTAGAGCAATGAGCCATTCCAAGTCGAAGAGTTCATCTGAAATCCCACCCTCCACAGGGCCTAAGCAGCAGGTTTCATAACTCCATGCTCCTGGGACCAAATCATGCTCTGAAAATGTGTACACTTCATTCTTTTACACTCTTTCATTTTCAGGTAACTTTGAAAGGTGGGTATGCATATTATTCCATATAAATATTGTTTAGAACACCTGAAGGTAAGTGGAAATCCATCCATTCTGTTCAGTGACCCAGGTACTCACACAGAGCTTGTCTTTGCATCACCAAAGAAAAGCTGAGACAGTACCATTTCCAATCCCTAGAAATTAACTTCACGAGTGTAAGCACTGAGCCATGACCATCTGAGACAGTTCACCGCACCTTTGATGTTTTGTGGCAAGACAGAATTGCCTCCCTCAAAGGCCAAAAGCAAAGGAGGTACAAAACCAGAAATTGTAACATCGGCCACAATAATCTTGATGACAATTCAGAAAAGTGACATTTGTTTTAATCCCTCTTCTGATTTTTTTTTCATAGTAACTGTAGAAACTGCAGTCAAAACTGGCAAACTCACAAGCAATATCATCTGGGATGGGACCCCTCCTGACGGAACCCAGCTAGGCATGGAGGTGGCTGACTACCAAGAAGAGATGCAGAATGAGAGACATTTATACACTGAAGCAGTGTAGGATCAAGGGCAAAGTCTGATGGCAAGTTTATGAGATACTGGGCCTCGAGGTGTCCTCATATAGTGGGGTTACCAGAACTCATTTCATACATGGACAAGTCTGAAGCTCTATAGAATTCAAGTGATGCACATTTCATTATTCATCTAGGGAACTGCGGCAATAATATTACCCTAGCTTTCTGGAAGCATACCTCTTATAAATTGAGCTTTTGGGGAAAACATTCAGGTAGGATTTATGTAGTCTCTAGACAGGCAGCTAAGACTTCCAAAAAAGCACTCTCAGTCACTTATTCTCAGTAAACATTAATTCTAAGATTTACTGCCCAGTGACCCCTTTACAACTACGCTAAGAATGACATATTCTGTGTGAATTCATTTGTGACTAGAGGCATAAGCTGTCATTCCAAGGTGATTATAATACTATAAAAATCTGCCTGTAAAACAGTAGAATATTGGGCAACAACATTTAAAGTTTTGTTTTCCTTGTTCACATAACCAGTTAGACCATTGAACTAACTATGAGACTACCCTCTGTTGGTTCATCTTCATTAATAAACGTAGATTTCTGGACATAAAAATAAATGCCTGCTGTTCAAACGAGCAGTGTGCAAGCCATGACTAATTTGCAAAATGCTGCCTTAAAGCCCTCCTAGCACTGCTAGGAAATAGAAAAGTTAAGAATGAGGCTAACAGAAAGAGCAAAGCAAAGAATTATTTGTACAAAGATTATTACTCAGTTTTGTCTTCTGTTTCAACGCTTTAATTAAAAAAAATAAACAGCAACTTATCTACATACCTTTTCTTAAAGCAACATTAAGATGCAGAATTCTAGAACTCTTACTGTGATCTAACAACTGGACAGTAAATAGGAGACAAGTCAAGCCAGTGCAAGCACATTTGTTATGAGCGAAGATTTGTGTTATAATTGAGGATATGCCTCCTGCCACCTTGAGTACAGTCTATATAAAAGGTGACTCTATGATTATCATAGTTTCAAAAACTGTAGCCTCAGGTCTCAATCAATTAAGGTAAGTAGTCAGGCAGTGAAACTCAGGGCCCTATAGCTGCATCATTCTGCCCTTTGCTCTAACAAAAGAAAAAGAAGGGAAACCATTGTCTACATTTTTTCACTTCCTCCCAAGCCGAAACCAGAATAAAGACAGGATTTTATCACACTGTCATACAGACTTCCAAAAGCAAGGACAAAATCACATTGGTCATAAGAGTTTTCACAACGACAACTTAAAGAACTCATAATCAACATTAATGTTAATGTCATTAAGCATTAGCAGATTTGGCAACTGCAACATTACTGAATTTTTAAAGCTAACACATGAAAATTTGAAGAGACAGAATGTATTTTGCTAGGTAAAAATTACTTCTTAAACTTCTGTCTCTACAGCCAACTTTCTACCAGGCCAGTCTGATTACAGTCCCTAATCTATAATTCTGGATTCCTGCTTCAAGATCACAAATAACATACAGGATTTTTTCTATAAAAGTAAACTCTTTGTTCTGACCCTTCTTTCACTTTCAGATTTGCAAATCAGATTTCTTTTTAACTTCTCACAAGCAAGCAGAATAAAACAAAACAGGTAAAGGGCAAAATAAAACAAAACAGGTAAAGGTCAAAATAACTGGAGAGCAGAAAGTCACAGGAAGAAAATATCAAAGAAGGCTGCTTATGTAGCACCCACTTACACATGTCAGCCATAATTCTGAATGAGAATGAATTCTGATGCAATGTAAGAGAATGCAACTACATTTATCTGAAACATGCCAGTGCCCCACCAGCAATAGACTGAGCCATAAAAGAGCTGAGGACACTTTTAGATAGCCCTAAAGAGATATATGTGTGTGTATGCATACCTATATAGGTAGGTACACAACTTCATTATTTAATTTTCACATTGTTAATAAGAGTTAAACGTAACACTGACCATCTCTATTGCTTGCTCAGTCACTCTGCTTTTCTCAGTAGCATTCTGAACCTTGAAAAAAGAAGCAGCTAAAATTTGCTTACCAAACGAATTTTTGGACTGACTGTATAAATTAAATGAGAGACATGAGCAAAATAATCTCTTTAGCATAAGTATGTCTTTATAGCAAAAAGCCTCATTATTAGCAAGGATGGATGTGTATGCCACTTTCCCAGAAGTGATCTTTCCCTTGCAGCTCCAGATCCTCCCAAACAGATTAGTGGAACCAATTTGTGAGTTTGTTTGGAATCACAGAATGGTTTAGTTTGGAATGGACCTTAAGGATCAAGTAGTTCCAAACCCCCTTTCATGGGCAGGAACACCTTCCACTAGACCAGGTTACTCAGAGCCCCCCTCCAACCTGTCCTCAAACACGAAATTTCAGGTATGGGGCATTCACAGCTTCTCTGGGCAACTTGTTCCAGTGCCTCAACACCTTCACAGTAAAGAATTTATTCCTAATAATCCATCTAAACCTACCCTCTTTCAGTCTAAAGCTGCTACCCCTTGTCCTATCTCTCCATGCTCCTGAAAAAAAGTCCCTCTCCAGCTTTCTTGTAACCTCCCTTTAGGTACTGGAAGGCTGCTATAAGGCCCTGGAGTCTTCTCTTCTCCAGGCTGAACAACCCCAGCTCTCTCAGCCTGACATCACAGGAGAGATGCACCAGTCCTCTGACTATCTTTGTGCCCTCCACTGAACAAATGCAGAGAAGCATCCAGCTTTTGATAGGCAATCGTAGACTATTTCAGATTGAGACTGTCATCACTCTTCCACAAGCTTTTCAAAAGGGCTATCATGAAGAACTTCCTTGCTTTTTTTCAATAGAACAAATTAACTCCTGATATATACCAGGAGGACAGTGCTTAAAATGGATACAAAATTGTAGCTCCCAAGCACTTCACGCAGTATTTTAGACTGCTGGAGACCTGTCACTCCCCAGTCACATGCATGCTTATTCCCTTATCTGAATATTGAAGGTCTTAAACAAACCTTCCAGAAGCTGTGCCACTAATCTTTTAACTTTCAGAAAGCAAACTGACATAATGAATCCACATCCTGATACACACTGTGCCCTTGCAGTAGCTTAATTATAAATAATTATAGAATCTTCCTAGCTTAGTGTTGCATCATAACACAAACAAAGCTCATAGTGGTTATATTGCCAATCCGGATGTAGTTTATTAACCAGATTGTGATGGGCTGTCTATGAAATAACAAAGTCTAATGGACATCTGCAGGGTAATGGAAGATGGAGGCTACACTTCACTGGGTAAATGCCTTCCTTTACTTTGAGAATTAGGAGCAGAAGGTGTTATAGCTTAACACAGAGCTCAAACTTTCAAGTTACTTATCTCCTAAAAATGAATGAAATCAAGGCAAAACAAGAAATCAAAGTAAATCTAGATGTGCAACTACAGTTCAGAATTTAAACACATAGAACCAAAAAGAGATTTGGAAAGACTGGAAAGGTGCAACTGTGGAACTATCTTCCAGTACAAGAATAAGTTTAGACCCAGTTACTTAGGCTGTCTCTAGCTTTAAGTTTTAAATGTGACGAGAAGGAAAGGGAAGTGTCATCACAAGTCAGTGCTTAAGGGCTGTGCAGTATGTTCCTCTTCTCAATGTAATCCTAGGGCCAAACAAAGCTTCTTATTCCAACTACAAATTGTTTCAGTCACAATTTTGTATGCAATCATTAGTGCTTTTCCAACAGAGTCTAGACGTTCTTAAGTCACGCTGATCCTTTCTATTTTCTCTGACACTGAGATTCTGCTTTTTCTGTGTGTGATAACTAAGGCTGAAGGAAATAAATGTGTTTCCAAATCATTTCCTGTTTAATTAAAATAAACTATCATTTGTTCAACTGGCCTTATTTTTCTCCAGTTGTTTTAAAACTTAACTGATGCCTGAAAAAGGCATGTAGCAAGTTCTACGAGTCCCCAGAAACTGTTCTAGGTGCATCAAGTACTGAGAATATCAAGAATTAAAACAGATGTAATTCATATAGGTTTCAATCCTAGATGGATCATATACAAAGAATCTCACAGTGAATTTGAGAATTATGCCCTTATAACAGTTTCTATTATGTGAGGATTTGTACCTTAGCATTTACTTTTCTATAAACGTATCACCATTGAATTACTTCTATAATGGAGCATAATTAACCTTTTTCTGTTTTTAGAGGTCAATAAATACTTTATTTAAATTCCAAAATTTCATGAAGATAATCTTTCCTTTTCCAAATTCTTGGTGTATTAATTTGTTCTTCAATTTATGCCCAGGAGCTGTTGATGTTGAATTTGTATGAATTAGGCTATTCCTCAAAATAAGTAATTAAGTAACTGCTGCCAAACAGCATTCAGGGGAAAGTAGGTTAATTTACCACATGAAAATGCTTTCCTTGTTTTGTAATAGAATAGTGACATGAAGAAAAACATTCAAATGAGAGACAATGAAATGAAGAAGTGAATTTAAGGCTGTGGGAGCCATAGTACGAAGCAACAAAATTTATCACATCAATTTTGCCTTGACTTAGTTGTCAAGTTGTATTTGTTAGCTGTTAGTTATTATTAGTTGTTGTTGTATTTGCCTTCTTACTGTGGACAGGTTTGTGTGTTCCAAGGACAACAACAGCTATGGCAGAGGGTGCCACTCCACATAAGGCCACTCAAGCCAGGCTGGTCTAAGGGACTGGAGAGAAAACAACCCCAGGGCTTTCCAAGCAGGCTGTTGAGAAACAGGCCAGCAAGCTGCTTTTGTAGAGCACAATCAGTGCTACTTGTTTAAGACACGAATTACAGTAGTCACTCTGAAAAACAGCACACCAAAATAACCAATTCCGGCTCAGATATAGTGAAAATAATCAGAAATACCACATTTGGGGAACTGGTGGTAAAAGAAGCTCGAAACCAATTTTCTAGAATATTTGAAATGTTGCAATACTCAGAAAAATACAATATTATAGTCTGAGCACTTTGGAATAAATTAATAATGATTGTCAAAAATCAACCAAAAAGTGAGTGATTTTCAGTGAGGTAAGATAGTTTTAAATCAATATAACCTTTAAAGCAGAAAAACCATATACAGATGGGCAGCTAATTAGCATCTGATCTCCCTCAGATAGCTTTCAAATAAGAGAGAAACAAGATTCGTAGAGTCAGGCATAGGGGAAAATGCAAGAGGGAGCTCAAAATTCAATGCTGCAATTGCTGAGAAGCTATAAAAATGCTCCCACTAAGAAATGGGAGATTCTAGACAAGTTTGTGGGTCACAGAGTAATGAAACCAATGGGAATAATGAATCAAAATGTGATTCTTTGGGCTGGTGTAACTGTGAATACATCAGATATTATCATTAATGGGGCATTAGTGTCACACAGCTATATCCCCACAAATTGCATGACATTTCCCAGAGAAAGTCAAGTGAAAACACAGTGCTGGAACAAAATTTAGCAGCGCTTTTGTCCAATGGGCTAGACTATCAAAAAACCAGACATCTGACAAGGTACTAGAAGATATGCCATAAAAATAATCTCAAATGTGAAAAAGAAATTGGTGTATATCACAGTCATCCTCATTCAGCATAATGAAGGCTCTGAACTGCAAGTGATTTTATAAAGAAGCAAACATTAAGTCTGCCTATCATATCAGGACAGGGAAGAGGAGAGAAAGAAGGGATGAGAACCAAAGTTGCCCCTCTACCTCCTTTCCTGAAACCCCTTAGCAAAGACAGCCCCAAATAGCAGCCTGGAGGGAGACTAAGGGATACCTTTGCAGAAGGGAAGGAAGATCTGCAATAGCTGCAAGGGGCAATACTGAAACATTTTGGTAAGTAAGATTCTACCTGGCAGCTCTATCCTAGCTGAGGCGCTGCAAAAGCCACATAAGAAAAGACTTCAAGCCCCCTTTATAGAAATTAACAAAATAAATAAAAAGAACAACTGAAAAAAATCCAGCAACACAAGCAGCGAGACAGTAAAAAGCTACATGGCAGGGGGAAAAAAATCTCCAAATACCAAAGTACACAGCCATTTTTTATTCTAATAATAAATAAATTAACCTGGACATTTTAAACACCTTACCAATAACATCAGTTAGCATTAAAACACAAGGCTTTATATTTGAAAAAAAAAACCCCAAAACATCAATGCTTATGTATTACACTGTGTTTCTGGGATATTTTTAATGTATTTTATTTTTGTTCAAGAGACCATTCAGATCCAGACAGAGAGAATATCTGATGTGCTTAGAACTAAATGTTTTCCCAAGCACAAATTATACTGCAAGGCAAAGTGACACCCTTGCCTTGTCAGTGTGTCTCTTCCCTAGACCATCACTCACTCATTTCATATTACTGATCCAACATTAAATAAAAGTGATTGAATGAATATGTGCTAACAGCTAACAAGAACAAAAATAATTTTTTTGTGGGGGTTTTTTTCTGCCAGAGCATGCAGATCATGTTAGAATAAATATACAGGTTCAGTCTTGAACTGCTTTGACCTAACTCTTGAGCTGTTTTAAAATACCTTTATTCACACTTTATGAAGTGAACTGAACCTTAGACATTAGATTAAAGGCAAAAACTAGACCGTATATTGTAGTTTTGATGTTTTCTCCAGGACAAACAAGATGAAAAAGAACAGCTAATCATATCTAAATAAAAGTGAACACTGGCTAGAAGCCAGTTTCAAATTGATGGAAAGACAGGTTAAGCCATAGAAATCAATGCCATACAATTAGGCAGAAGGTGAAAAGAAGATAAAAGAAGGTCCAACTAAATCTTGCAGTGCATTGGAAATTCAGGATGTGCACTTCTTGCCATACCTCAGCCTGGAAATTTTCTGAAATTTTCAATCTAAGCTTTGTGGACTAAATTTCTGCTCTTAACAGCAAAGCGATGCAAATGCCACCCCCGGAGCACAACTGCAATAATGCACTGGGAGTCAGGGGCCCGGTGACAGAACTTTGTCACCAAAGTAATTCTTCTGCCCTAGACCAGTCTTGCCTGCTGTACTGCCACATCCATTTCACTAAGTTGAAATGTGAACATACAACTTCTTCCAAGTCTGCTCTACCTTGTGCACGTATGCATCCATCCACACACTGAGACTCACAGCCTAATTAGCAGATATGGCACTGACGATCTGTTTCAACTCCCCATGCATCTTCTTCTGCATCAGCAACTGCAGATCTTCAGGAAGGTTCATCAATAATGGCAGGGCTCCTGCTGGCACCTTCTGTCAGGGGGAGGATTTGCAGAACTAAAAGGTCTGCCTCCCTCCAAATTCATCACAGCTTCTCTTAAATGAGGAGAAACTTCACATGAAATTCTGCCTTAAGGTCAGACCTACTGTGTTTTCTTCCTGTTCAGGAGCTCCTGGGCATTCCTACAGTGAAGCGAGCAAAACTTCCTTATGTGCTCAGCTAACTCCTGAAAGCAGGACCGGAATGTCCTCAGGTTTGGACCTTACATAATGAGACCTCAAGAGGGGAATTTCCCTTATGCACTTCATCTATTAAAAGCACAACACAAAAAATCTATAAAATCTGGAAAATTCCTCCAAACCCAGGAGAAAAAAAATAGAAAAGCAAAGGAAGAAGGAGGAGGAGGAGGAGGAGGAGGAGGGGGAGCAGGAGAAGGAGGAGGAGGAGGNGGAGGAGGACGAGGAGGAGAAGGAGAAGGAGGAAGAGAAGGAGAAGGAGAAGAAGCAGATGATGATGATGATGATGGTGATGATGATGGTGATAATGGTGATGATGGTGATGGTGGTGATGGTGATTACAATAGTGCATTATGGGCCCAAAAGGCAAAGATTCTAGTTTGTTGGTGCATTGGGTCATATTCCAGTGGGAAAAAGGCCTCTTCAAAAGGGACTGCCTGCATCACATAGATAGAAGTAGCTAATCTTCTTAGCCAAGGACTAGTTTAAATGCCCTTTTCATTACTCAAACTAATAATGCATGGAAATTGTGCAGTGGAAGCAAAAGTAGCACAAACTCACTGTACTGGAATAAACAGAATTAAGAAGGCTAGGAAAAAAAAAGAAAACACCACATTCTTTTATCAAATGTTTAGGTGTCTATCCTGGAGCTCCAGGTAACAAGTATAAAGATTTAGAAAATTCAGATATTAACAAGAAGAAATTTGATTTGGTGGCCAGTATAGAAATCTCTGTGGTGACTTGCAGTACTTCTACGTTAAACCCCACTATTTTAACCTGAATATAGCTGTGAAATTCTGTATTAACAAGAATTTTGATGAGTAAAAGACACCTAATAAAACCTGGTTTCTTACAGATGCATGTGTCCTAGACTTCTACAAACACATATGTCAGCTCCTACTTCATATCCTTCTGCGTTTCACCGGTCCTCTTTGTTTCATCAATTTTTTTTCTGCTATTTTTTTAACAATCTCCTCAATGCAGTCGGTCCCCTTTCCATAACAGCAGCTGAACATGGAAAACCACACAGCATGGCTGGCCCTAAGTTCTCTGTGCTCATGTTGCAGCCTCTCCTTCATTCATACGGATCCCTGTCCACAGAAGTTCGATTTCACGTAAATGTATAGAAGCTAATAATGTTTGGGAAATCCTTTGTTAAAACTGGGTTGCAATTTCCCAGAAATTACTAGGAGGAATTGACAGTGCAATCACATCAGCCTTGTTTCAGAAGGAAACCAAAAGCTAGAAACATCACTGATTTTCCTTAACACCAGCAGCCTTTTCAGTAATTCAGAGATGGGAACTTGAATACCTATGGATCTCTGGGACAATAAATCAAATCTCAGAGTAGGCTCTTTAATATCCAATCACATGATCTGGACAACTAGGAGTTTTCCCTTTCCAATATCCCTTTCTAACACAGGAACTCATCCTATATTAATATGCCCAAGAGTGAGCAGTAATACATCCTGATTAGGGCACCTATAATTTTGTTAGAAAACTTTCCAACATGAGATGCTGAATCCAAAATAAGGTTCCTCAGTTTTGAATGTCATTACTATCTAATCACTGTATTGCCTGGAGTTACTTGCCTAGAACCCAGCAGTTATGACTAGATTACATAAAATATGTAGAAACATAGGATATTCCAAGGAAGCACAAACATTTATACTCTGTTTCTGGCACAGGCTTATTTCCAGAGTTAAATGAAATTATAAATGAAGCAGGCTGTAAGAGAACGTCAATGGCACAATGAAAGAAAAAAAACGAATCTCCAAAAGTTGAAATGGAGTTCCACAGATTAAGAGAGATGACCAATATGGTCAAAATTGTCATGCTGATTAAATTTTTATGTTAATATAACAATTAGGAAAAGTGAGAGATGACAATGAAAAACAGGAGAAACAGCAATCTATATAAAATTTATATAAAATCTATATAAAATTGTGTAAGCAATTCACATGGAGATAACAGTTGATGGGTATCCTGAAACAGAGGAGAAAGACTGAATAGCTGTCTCCTTTGTTTTACACTAACTGCATACTAGCAAGAATGATTCAGTGTACAGAATAAAAATATATAATTTGTCTTTTGCAAGATATTAAGAGATACTATCCATGATTCTTCTTCACTCTGCTTAATTGCCTTGAATACACATTGAAAGAGAATGAGGATAAGATTAATCTGGAAGAATTTGACATAGATGTATTCCCCCTACAGAACAGGAACTGCCTAGCATTATGCCTTTAAGGCCCACTCTCAAAGGCACAGAATATTATTGGCACTTTTAAACTAAAACACCAAAGGTTCAAACTGATTCCACACCACAGCCTGGGCATCAAAGATGCACATGCAGCCTCCAGCCCATATTCAGACTGTCACTCAACAAAGGACTGCTGGCACACAGAGGTTACCCACAGAGAAGCTTGTGATTTGAGAGGCCAAGGAATGGGTGCCTGCATTTGTCCTACTAAGAATATGTGTTCAAAAAGCATTTTCCAAGTTGTGTCACCTAGTATACCTCAGTGAAAGTCCTTCAGGGTGACATAAGTCTTTGAAGACTAAAACAACTTGCTCCTTTTACAGATATAAAATGCTCCATTAAAAAATAATTAATTTTGTTACAGTAAGAGATAATTAAATCAGCCAGCAGTTGAAGGCAGCTAATTGAGAAAACAAATTCCCTTTCTGCTGCTGATCATAACTAAACCAGAATTTGTCAAGACGGAGAAGGAAAAGTACCTGTTTTTTGATATGGCATGCAAATAAGACATGTCACCTTCAGACTGAGACTCTTGCAGCCTCTGTAATCTTCCCTATATCACATTGTTGCAGGCTGTCAGTGACCTGATTTAACCACTTAGGTAAGAAAGGCAGTATCATTATAAAAAGCATACAGTAAGGAGTGTAGAGACTGCAGCTGCCTTGCAAGAATCTATCTCCCTCCCCTCCCTCATCACTACTATAATTGCCTGAGCAGCAAATGCAATATGAAAATTTCCATCACACTTATACTCTTAGCTTTTTGTTTCATTGTTTGGTTTTGGCAGCTTCTTATTGTAGAGAATGGAGAAAAGGCAGAAAAGAAAAATTCATCCAAACAGAGGAAAAGCAGTCACCCAGGAACTTGGAAATCAGGGCTAAAAGGCCTTCAAAATGGTTTTGCAGGCAGCAAGCCTCATATTGTATTTCCTCAGGAAAGTAACATTTTTTTTTTAGTTGTTATATTCTATTATTCTTCTTTCATCCCTACTTTCCCCAAGACTATCAGTATCATCCTGCATTTCTCTTGCATGTAGGAGAGTCATCACTTTGTTGAACCTAGTGACACCTGTGTAAATCAAATCAAATGTTCCTGCTAGGGTTAAGAGCTTTGTTTTCATGACTGCAGGAACAAGGACAGGCACAAAGCTTTGGAGTCAGACATCTGAATGAAAATCCTCTATTCAATAACACAATGTCAGTTTAGTTTTTGTCTATATGCTGTTTTCCCTCTTCTTGACTGCAACATGAAATTACTTCATCATCATAACGATTTCATAAAACAGTTTATGTGAGTTTGCTGTGATTCCTTGAGGTGAAGTTTCAAGTTTTGAGGGAGGACAGCCTTGTGTTTTATCAGGCTGAGTCTTATTGCTCCACTTCTGAGAATTACAGATTTCTATCTTCTCCTTCTATTCCAGCTATGCTTTTAATCAGAGACACTTATGACAGCGGATCCTGAGGAGTGGAAGGATTTGTTCTCTGTTTCCCCACTATCTTATACATGCTATGTCTGCTGATTTGCAGATACACATATTGCTGTCACCATATGACATAACACCTTCACAAACAATATTTAGATTGGTGCCATTACTGCTATACCATCCACCTAAGCCTTGCCACACTTCCCAGCCATGCTGTTATTTTTTTCATCATTCAGTCAATCAATATATAAAAACCTGACATAAAGAGCAGTTTTGCCATGTGAGGATTTATCTAGTGCCCACAGGATACTAAGCCCAAGCAGTCAAGAATACCTTGATGTACTGATATCATAAATAACGTTTAAGACATAGTCACAGCCATAGTGGTTAAACACAGAGAAATAAATGCTCTCTGGTAGCAATACTTCGTATCATTCTATGATTGAACACATATATTGACAAATTCAGGAATTTAAAAGCTTTCTAAAACCCCTCCTTAGACTGAGCAACTTCATGAACAAATCGATTTCCAGATTGTATCAGAACTTGACGGCAAGTGAAAAGATTTTTAGCACAATGAAATCCTGCTATTTAAAACATCCTACATCATATGGAAATTCCATGTGACAAATTCAAAAGAAACAGAGCTGCAGCCACATACTTCATTATAGGTCATGAACTAGGCCATTTTCTAGAGTGTTAAAGGCTAGCTTCAAGCTTTCTGTTATTTCATGCATTCTCCCCAGAGACCCACTATTATTTGGTTTCCACAGAAGAACTGTTTTTTACATCAGAAAAAAAATCCTGAAGCAGGAGGAAAAAAGATCTGATCTGACAAGCACTGCAAACAGAGTTAACAATCTACTTTAATTATCCTCCTAAGATTTTCCCATTTGTACTCTGATCATCATCTTCTTCACAAACTTAATTATGCCTCATTTGTTCTTGCTGCACTACTCTCAGTGAGTATTCCAGGTGGAAAAGAGGAGCCTACAGTTTGTAACTGTAACCTCAGGTAATTGTTATATATATATTTCTTTTTTATTTTGCTTTAGAATAATAGGAGTTTTTAAGAAAAAAAATATACAGGAGTATTTTTGGACAATATGAATATTGAGTAGGAAGCCATGGTATTTCCACATCAGAAAAGCAAAACTCAATGAGAAGCCATCCATCTGAAAACTATCGCTAGTCAGATGATTGAATAAATGAAGAAAATCATGCTGTTATCATTTGCATTTTAGGGATTAGTATTAATAAATTCTGATTCCTCAGCAGAGGAAACCTTTCCACAAACTTGACCTTTGAGAAAGTCAGAAAGAAGAACAACTGGGAATAAATGTGCTTTGTGAGTTAAATACTGAGACACAAACCCAGTCACTATTTAGAATTTATGCACTTCCAGCACTTTTAAAGTCCATAGTAATTAGTGTATTGTGACTGAGTACAGACTGAGTAAATACCCTGAAGTACCATAATTTAGGCCTGATGAGTTGTTTCATCCAACTTTTCAAAAGTCCTAGGTTTGCCCCCCTACCATGCCTGAACTTGACTTCACCTAGATTGCTTCTCGAGACACATTATTTTTATTTGATTAGTCGACTGAGACAGATGACTGCTGCCCCAAACTCAAAGGCATTTTTGAATAAAACAAAATGCCAAGCCTTAAAATCCAGTACTACATACAAGTAACTAATCTTTACACTTAATTTCACTGGCCTTCAAAACTGAAACATAAAAATTACACAAAATGCTAAGCTTTAAAAGCATCAAACCTAAGTTTCTAAATTTTAAAAAAAGATCCAGAGACACAAGACAGTCAGCATTAGAATATATTCCATTCCATGCCTTACCTGAACCAGATTCCATCCCTTTAGAGATTCAGCAATGATAGAAGTAACTGTTGCACATACACCACCAAAAACCATCAGATGATTAGGTCCATATTTTATTGCATCGTAGAAGGCTTTGAGTCCTTTTGCATTGTCACACTGGGGGGAAAAAAAAGAGACGATATTAAATGTCACAAATAAAATAATTAACTAAGAAATACACTATTGGGCAGCTGGACAAGGAAAAACATAAGGGGTTCCACAGATATAAACATAAGACCTAAACTTGAAAAATTAGAGCACTCTCTTCTGGGCCCCTAATGTGCCAGAGTAAAAGAACAGAAAAATGCTTCCTTACATTGTACAAAACCAGAATTTTGATACCTCCATTTGACAAATAATAACAAAGTCCAACAAAAAATGGCTGACCAAAACCTTTTTTACATTAAGAGCTATCATTTCCCAAAGCAAAATTTGGAACGTAACACCAGATTGCCAGCAGAACTTCAATAGTTGGAGGAAAGTTTGACACTACTGACGGTCTCTGTAAAAAAAGTTCTGTCTCTAATGAAGACTCCTAAGGAACATCTACGTAAATTGCAACCTCAGTACTCTGTGCAAAAATATATAGCAGAGAGCTTGTCATTTAGAAGGCTAGCACAAAGTCTTCAAAAGATAACAAAATATTATTTTAAAGTGCTAAGAATTAATTGATCTGCTCTCATAGCTCACACAGCTTTGAGTGGAAGGCTGGGCTAGATGACATTCTGAGGTCCTTCTAACCTGACCTGTTCTTGGCTTCCCTGATAATTAGTTTGAACCTTATTTCAGGTGTAAAGAATTTTACTGTAAACTGAGACCAGGAGTGAAAATTAGGGAAAAAAGGATCATGCTAGTCAGTATTGCAAAAGATAGATAAATTCCTGAATAAAGTAGTATTAATCATCCATAATAACCCTAATTCCTAAGCTTGCAACAGAATATTAATAAATTATGCTCCTGAAGGTAAGAATTTGATTCCAAACCATACTGGAAGTTAGGAGTGCCAACAGACTATAATAGCAGCTGCTACTGATCCACTAACAGCCACTTTTTTCTCTTTGTGAAACAAAAGTTTTCTGCCCTCTTTTACCTCTTCTACAAAGCATTCCTTGAATGTACTCCTTATAAGAACTATCACACACCAGCCTCTAATATTTCATTATGACTATTCAATAAAACAGTTCATTTACTATCAGCATCCAAGTAGTAATTGTACTGCATTCTGCAGAGAGAATAAAGATTTTGACTAAGAAGTTTGGAAGCTTATATTAATCTCCTTACTGAATTAATATGCTAAAAGAAAAAATATTGTATTTGCATTCTATCTGCAAGAATAGCATTATTGCTCCCACTTATGCCAAAGGATACAGTTATTTAATGCATAGACTCTTTTAAATTGCATAATATAGCCCAACGCTTTCCTTCTTAATGCAGACAAAGCCCAAAACCACTCAGTATGGCAGAGGCTCCCCTGTTAGTTTAATGTGTTGGTGGCAAGCTCAGATTGTGAGGGAATTAAGACTGTGATCACTGGAAGAAGCAGCATCCTCCATTCTTACTCCTTCACTCCCTAGTTAAAGACCAGTTTATTCCAAGTGCAACTAGAAGGCTCAGATACTTCTTGAATATATAAGCAGCCAAGGACGCTAGAGCTTTAGGTATCTGCACTTAATTGACATTTAGGCAAGCCTTTTCCCTTATCCACCTTATCACTTGAAGCTGCAGCAGAAGAGATTGTTGAATTGGTTTTCATACCAACTTAAAACAAGCTAATATAATTATTTTTCTTTTTTTATTAGGTCACACTTAAAATGTATCACTAAGTAGCAATTTGAGAACAATACAAGCCGTATATGAAATAAAAATTATGTTAATAGTAAAATAGCTGTCCAAAGTTGCAGTCTGTGAAGGGCTTGTGAAAAGTTATGAATAAAATTCTGCATTCTAAATTATAAAGACTTATGGCATGTTATCTGAAGTAAAATTCACACTAAGACCCACCCTTGCATTACAAAACACTGATGCATTTTTAACTACAAAATGTTTCTCACTGCAGTAAACTTAAGCAATTATGGGTCCCAGTAGATTGTCTTGCTGAGAGGTCTAAAATTGGTATTAGTATAAGGTCTTTGTTGCATCCCGTGAGGAAACATCCCCCTAAGTCAGGGGGAGCTCCCCGAGGACCTTGCACTGATTATGTTAATGTGGGAATTTCCTCCATTCGGGATTGGTTTGTTGTACCCCACCCCTTTGTTCCATGTTTGTACCGCCATCCAGAAGTTTCTTTCCAATTGTACCCCCATTGGCTCCTGCCCCCTAGTCCCTCCTTCTCTGTACCCCCACTGGTGCCCCTACCCTCGCTCCGCCCCCTGACCCTCAGCCCATTGGTTCTGTTGCTCTGCCCGCCCCTTTTCCCCCTAAATAAACCTGTACCCTCCCCCCCATCTGGCTTCTTTGTCCCTGGACCCTCCTTAATAAAGCTCGTTGTTGGAACCCACACGAAGAATCCTTCCTGCCTCCTTGCCGCCAGCCATCACTCTGACCCTGGTGTGTGTGTGTGCTTGTCCCACTCCATCAGGAGTGCATATGCCTGCATCCCTCATCTGGCCCCTCCGTGCTGAAGCGGCTTCCCCACAGCTGGGGACCCTTCTGGAAGGCTGTGGCACCTCACCACTGCCACACAGTGCAGCAGGTCTTCCTTTCTTACTTGATCTTTTTACGGTTATGAATATACTAGCATGACAACAACCCTTTTTCAATCACACAGCAGTTCTCTTGGGAAGGTATGCCAAAATGTTTCTTCGTCTTTCCCAAAGTGAAAGGTTCACACTAGTGAGATATAGTACTGATCAATCAAAAGTACCTAAAATAACACCTAGGCTTCTCTTTGATGTGATCCAGTTCAAAGCCTACCATGTACTTTTCTCCTGACTAATCTCAGTTCTCTCTCTTCTAGACCACCATGAATAAATATACTAGACTCTACCTACTCCTTGAGCAAAACCATTCCAATACTCCAAAGTATGTCTCAGAGATAAAGAATGAGAACTTAATACTGTGGCTGGCCACAACTGGACAGAAATGAAAAGAAAAATGAGAAAGATGGGAGAAAGCAGACTTTCACATTTGTTTAATGTCACATTTCACAACATACACTGTGTATAACATCCTTCCCTGCAAGCAACAGAACAGTCTGTCAAAAGCATTAAAAAATAAGCATTCAGGTAAAAATAATAGCCCTATCAAGGCAGACAGACAAGCAGTAGAAAAGGTTTCTTCCTGCCTCTAGTCTGAGCAATGTATCCTTAGAGAGCTCCTGAAGCCCTCTGAACAACTGTACTTTTTTGGAAATCCCAGGTGGCCACCACTGCTGCTCATGGTCATCAATTTCCAAACCCTACATATGTAACCCTAAAAGAGGGCAGTGCTGTTGAAAAACAACATTCACTGAAATTCCCATCATATAACTACCAAACGACTTCTTGAATTGTTGTCTACAAGTGACTCCAGCTAGGTCCAGGAACAACCCTTTGCAGCAATCTATTTGTAGTACAACAGAAGCCTGCATAAGAACCAAAATCCACATTAAAAAGCAAAGGCTAGAAAGTCCTGGCCACATGTGGATGACAAGAAGCTGACTGTCTGACTAACTGGAGCATGACAGAGAGCAATGAAGGGGAAAGAATCCATAATAAAAAGTCACAAACTTATATGATGAAAAATATAACCTGAAGGAGCCAATGCTGCTTTTACTACCAAGTTTCGGTCTTTTGCCTCAATTGTCATCAACACGTCTACTTCACTGAGCTGAGCTGCAGCCAGCTCACTTTCAACCCATACATAAAACCAGGCAGCTATGCTCTTCCCCTGAACTTGACTGCACATTGAAACACTGACCATGGTTGCAATACCTTTACCCAAACTAGAATTTCAAATGTATGTGATTTGTTACTTATCACAGTTTTCTTCAGGAGAAAGGGCTGAGGACTACCTACCCCAAACACATTAATTGTTGTGCTTAGTCTCAGCCAAAAGCCAGCAATAAGCCAACTATAAATAGCAAACATACATATTAATGAAATAATTACATTAAGTGTATCTCTTAACACACTGACTTGATACAGATTACCTAGGAGATTCACAAGGAAAAATACAACCAAATCACTAAGCAAAGGTTTGTGAAGTGTCCTGCCTCTTGCTGTGACAAAGACAGCTTAATATCACAGCTGGCACCTGACAAAGTGTGCATAGAGACACCTATTTTAATTAGGAAAAATAGCCAGATGAACTGCTGCACAGGAGACCAGTCAAAGGAATTTGTGGATTGAGGTGTAAACCTTCCTGAATCCTCTTCAGAGGAGAGGCTGACAAATAAAAAACTATAATCCTCCACTGAGAAAAGGATCCAAATACACAGGGAGGAAGAACTGCCTGAGGCATTAGGGGTGCACAAGGACAAAAAACATTTCTGGAGAGAACAGCACAGCGGCTGAATACACGGGAGAGATCTCCAATCTACCCAAAGGCCCTCTGCAGCTGAGAGAAGGATGTCCCATGTGAAGGCCACACATCACTGAAGTCACAAGAAGCAGCAGGACTGACTGTGAGGGTTGTTGGCTGCCAGGAAGCCTGTCTGGCAGACAGTCAGTGAGACACCAGGGTGTGCACTGAAGTCCTCATGGCCATAAACATAACGCACTGCAAATCCTTGGTGCACGGAACAGAAATTTGGATGGCTCTCGTACATAAAAATTTTGCCAACTCCATAACACTGACAGGTTTGAGTAATTACAGGGCTAGCACAACAGCAGATACTCACAGTTTAACTGATCTTGTTAGAGTTGCACAGCAATGAGCATTGTAGGGATGGATACACTGGTCACATGTGTGATTATGTTTAGATTTCTAGCTGTTGGATAGCTATGCTGAACTGTTCCTCAGTAAGCTGTATTCTGGCACAACTATACTTTTTGTGAGTAAAAGGAAACATGAGGAACTATTTTGGTGTCTATTGAACTACTGACAATTGATGTTAGAGAGCCTTTATGAAAAAAGGGACTAACAAACAGCTATCATCTGCATAATAAAATATCCAACTTTATCAAGTGATATGAGAGCTTTCAGCAGCACTCTGCCCTAAATGCTCAAATATATAAAGACACTTCTTTGAACAGAAAGAACAAAGGTATAAAGTCTTATTCCTACCCTCTGCAAAATCTTGTTTAGAAACTAACTCTGTGTTATATCAGCTCACATGGACCTAAGAGATGCGGAACACCAACAATTATTTTAATTTAATTTTCACTGACTTCTTTAAAATAATCAATAAATACAGACAATTCAGTGAAGAACATACAGACAATTGCTCAGAGCTACAAAAAATGTTAATCAAGTTAGCAAACTCTGCCAGTTTTTATGGGCAGGGCATGCTTCCCCCAAGGTTTCTCCCTGTTTTCAAGTATCTGCAATTTAGGTACTTTAAAAGCCAGCAATTATATTTTTGCATTTAACCGCTGTAGCTGGATTTTCTATCCCTGAGTTTGTACAACTGCACTTGGAACCTCCACTTAGACAACCACAGCATCTGGTGACACCATAATTATCCATTGAAAGAAAAAGCACTACCTTGCATTTGTTCTAGAATACTTCACACTGTGCAAAGTAGGTGTGAGATGTCTTGCCAGGGGATGTTAAGAATGGTAAAAGTTCACAAATACATGAAATTAAATTGGACTAGTTCATAGGTCAAAAAATAGTTCAAAACTTCTTAATGGAGAGATGGCAATTTCTCAGGAAAATCCTGAATCACAGATTATTGGTGGCCAGGATACTATTCTAGGGAAGCAAGACTAAAATCTCACCCTTTCCTGCTGATCAACTGTTCCAGATAGTGCCAAGTACTTACATCAAGTCTGGTCTGAACTGCTATAGCTGTTCCTATGTTCTACATTTGAAAAACAAAAGCAACCCCCCCTCCAGCAACTACCTTAAACTTCTTGATCTTAAACCTGAAGTTAGCTCATCCCAAACACTGGGCTTTTCTGTACGTGATTTCTCTACCATCTTTTAACTACTAGCAGTCATATTTGGTTTTACTTTAGAAAAAGTAGAAACAGCAGAGGAGGACTTAATCTATTCAGTGAAATATTTCCCAGTAAATTAACTATCTTACCTTGACACCTCTTGACATACTTCTAGACTTTACCTAGCAACTTCTTTATTTGATTCTGCCTGCTGCACAGCTCACAGTGTGCTACCACTAAGGTACTCATGCTTGGCATCTCATTTAACAGCTTACATTCTGCCTTAGGTGTCACCAGCCTCTTTAATCACTGATCCCAAAGCAAGGGGGACCACTCACTCCTCTGTCCCCTCATTTCCTAAGAGACTGTCTAAACACCTTGTGAAGGCTCAGCTTCTTGCTCAATGACATTTTCTTTTTACTCAGTTCACTGTTTGGAACTGAGTCCACCAAGCAAGATAAACAAAGATTTCCTGTCTCTCCTTATAAGTATATTTACTTTTCCCAATAATACTCTTTTTTTTATTATATGACTTATATTTTCAGTCTTGTTACTATTTCTTGGAGTATATAACATTTACACTGAATGATTCCAATTTAAGAACTCCAATATGAAATGGAATTGGAATGTAGCAAACAGATGAATCCTGTGTAATCAAAACTGACTCTGTCTATGTTTCCATCCTGATTAAATATGCAGTAGTAGCAGAGATCAATTTGACTTCCTCTTTTCAGAGTAAACTTGCATTCAGCTTGAAAGGTGAAGTCTTTCCTCAAACAAAGGTGAAGCTTTTCCCTGATACGTAACTGTAACACACACAGAAGTTCAGAAGATCATCCAGAAACATTTTGTGTGTTTGTGATATGAAGATCACTCCCTTTCAATAACACAGCTCTTGGGTTGGTGTGGCAAAGTTTTGGTAGCAGAGGATCTGCAGGGGTGACTTCTGTGAGAAGACACCAGAAATTGCCCCCACATTTGTCCCCAGAACTGACAGTCAGTTCTGGCCAGTTCCAGAACTGCTACTTTGGTCTACCACTGCCCCAAGCCAAGCCCATAAGTGGTGCTGACGAAACTTTGTGATAACACATTTAATAACAGGCAAAAAAACCACTGCACAACAGCCGAGAAGGAGGAACAAGAAAAAAATGTGAGAGCAACAGCCCTGCAGGCACCAAAGTCAGTGAAGAAGGAGGTGCAGGAGATGCTCCAGGTGCTGCAGCCCGTGGTGAGACAGGCTGTCCCCCTGCAGCCCACGGAGATCCATGGTGAAGCAGAGATGTACTGTATTATTTTTGGTTTTTTCCTGGCTGTACAACTAATCCCATGCAGGAGTTGTTCTAGGGCTATACAGAGATGAAATCCATAATTCAGGTAACACCAGCCAGGATGTCTGTAAGAAGTTGAGCAGGAATTCAAAACATTAATATCTCATTGTGAATTGCTAATGGAGAGCTAACATTTGGGCCTTACCGATCTCCTATTTTGCAATATAAACAATTAGTCAGATCCCACAGTATAAGTTCCTGAGTTTTGTCAGTACAAAATGAAGCTGGACCTGTCACCTTACCTGAATCAAACTGGTGTTAGTTCAAATATTCCTGGACCAGAGGGGATTTTATAACATCCATACTGTATTGGCTCACCCACAACATAGAGTCCATTTTATTTAACTCACTTCTGCATCAATCTTATTACACAAGATAGTTTTACAGATGTTTTCTAATTAGAAGCATTAATTGAAATGGATGAAAGTTCCCACATACAATGTCATCTTGAATTAGGAATTTTTTCCAAGTATCCTTAAAGTTGCATGCGGATGTTCACATTTGTCGTATTATGGCATAAATATATAAAACACAAAACTAAGTCTTGGTACTGTATTGTTTTTTTCTGACATTCTGGTACTCAAACACCGGTCAGATATTTTTGTACATTCAGTATTAACAGGGAAACCAATACCTTGCTTACTTCTTCCTCCCAACCTAACCTATACTACTCCATTGCCATTATGTTTTATGGAAATGAGTGGAACTATGGAAAAGCAAAAAATTCCAAAGTAACAGTATAATAATATATCCAAATACATTTAGGAAAAAAAAGACCATATTCTGGTTTTGAGAATAAGCTGGCCTGGTTTTCTCCAGCTATTCCAATTTTTACCAACAAG
The DNA here is from genome assembly GCA_013397175.1 of Platysteira castanea. Taxonomy (NCBI): domain Eukaryota; kingdom Metazoa; phylum Chordata; class Aves; order Passeriformes; genus Platysteira; species Platysteira castanea. Next base: position 1,028,167 of record VYXC01013172.1, read on the forward strand.
TTCAACATTATAATGATTTCTAACCAAACAAAGAATTAACTGAATTATTCAATAATTAGGGAAAATATCTTCAGATTTATTTTTATCAAAATATTTTTTAAAGTGTCCCTAGGAAATCAGTTGTGTTTTTGCATTTAGGTAACCACAAAAGGTGTTAATTGTTTCAGACATTTGAGCCCCAAGATCATTATCACGTAAATTTCCTGTTGCAATCTACTGACTATTTTGTTGTCTGTCAGACATGTGCTGTAGCAGATTTACAAGGGACTTGCCAGTTGCAGTTCAAGTACAAAATGGAGAGCTAAGGGAGACAATACTGGCAGGTTCAACACAGAGTCACTAATGTCAATTCTTCAGTTCTGTACTTGTCTCATTTTTTTTCTTCCCTTCATTATTACCATTTATTATTTATTATTACACTACCATAAATAGCCTATGTTTAGATAGTCACATTCTGTTGAAATATTTCAGTTAGATTTCTTCTCATTCTCTCCCCTGTGCTTTTCAGACTATAGGGAAGAGTTCAGAAAACTGAAAAGATGTGTCATTTTAAAATGACATTTGATCTTCTTCTCCAGATCTAGAGTATGCAAAATATATGATTCTAGAATGAGCAAAGATAATAAATCATACTTCATACTGTGTTTTGTAAATAAATTTTCTGCAACCGCCTTTAAAGGTAAAGTTTCAACAATTTTCTCCTTTCTTTATGTCTACTACTGACTATGTACTCAGTTTTAATAGGATTGGGGTTTTTTTCCCAGGTAATTTTGGGAATAGGAAAAACACCTCATGCAGGGAAGGGTACCATCTCTGAACTCTTAGTGTATCTTTTCGGTACACTGAAAATTGTTACATAGGAAAAACGTGTAACTCCTTTTAACCGCAGCAGTGCTCTTTGCAGTAAATAGAAGAAAGGACTGAAATAAGAGAATATGAAAGGAGAAAAATCCAAATTTATAAATAAAAATCAAGAAGTTCTTGTAGGTGGAAGAAAATAGAGGTGTACTAGAGCAAAACATTTAAAGTACCAGTGATATACATGATAGAATGCCTGGCACCCTTCTCTGCAGTAATAAGCTGCAATGGAAACCAAGATAGGGGTGCAAAGATATTTTGAAAAATCACTTGACCCTCAGCAAGCAGCAAGAAGCAGTTGTAGGGGAAATCTGCTATATGAATTCTTTCTTTACCATGACCTACTTACTCATGAAAAAGGTTTTATTTTTATAAAAGGGGTAGGGGTGGGGAAAAAATAAAAAAAATAAAAAAAAAAAAAGAAAGAAATCTTTCTTGATACTTTCCTGACATGAAATTCAAATATTATTCTGAGGGTGAAGCAATATGGAAAAAAAAAAATTCTTCAGCATCCTTCTTGTTAAGGGTCATGTTGAAATAAATTCTCCCTTGTGTGCCTCTGTCATATGGCAACAGGGCCCATGTCTCAGTGCTCACAACCTCAGAAATTTCTAAATAAACATTCACCCGGGATGACAAGAGGCACAGATGACTCCGAGGCCCTTCAGAACTGTTCTTATAACTTCTGAAAGTCATTTACCTGGAAAATGTGAGACAATCTTTTAAGCTATCACAAGGATGTCTGTAACATCCTTGAGAATATGTTTGAATTTTAATAAAAGGTCCGAAAGCACCTGGCATTTTTGGAAAATATGATTAAACTCTTTTACTTTAGAGCATGATATCCAACATCAAGAGTGCGTAGTGGCACATGTAGCTCCCAGCGTGACTTTTTCTGGAGCAATATTGTTTGAAAGGGGTGTTAATATATTTTTTTTTTTAATTCCCAGCAAGAACTTCACTAACAGAGACAGAGATCAGAATTAAAATACAGCTGACAAAGTAAGAGGTTAGAAAGGGCATAATGAATTAAGAATAGCAAAAAATAATTTTTTTGACTCAAAGGTCAAGAAAATCTATCTTAATAGCCTTCATCACAAGTCCATGATTTTTAATTAAAATCTTTCTGTGATGTAAAACAGTTGAACTTTGTCTATAGTGAATAAAACTCTGCTAAGCTAATTTATTAATGAGGAATAATTTGTGATCCTTTGGATAAGCTACCATTAAGTTAGCCCATAAAAGCCAAATTAAATCCATGGTATGCTTTAATTTGTCTTAAATTAACATAGCATGAGACTACAATAATTCACCATTTTATAAAAGTCTTAGGCTGGAAATGGATAGAGTGCATATCAGCACAGGTACCATCATTTCAACCCCCTCTTAATACCTTGCAAAAGAGACACTATGGAGAGAATAAAGTTATATTTCAGCAGCTACTCTGATGAGATGACATTCAGCCCATGAGTAGGCACAGTGCTTCACAGGCAGCAGGTATGAAAAACCCCCAAAATCCCAGCATCGGTATCAGGAACCTTGCTAACAAAAATCTGGGGTGTCATGGATTTATCTGTTATGGAGAGTTGACTCAAAGTTGAGCCTGAGAGGCAAAGGAAAGAAAAGGACCAGCCCTGGAAGTATGGAGAGTTAGTGGAGTGGAAACATGTTCAAAAAGGTTTCCAGATTCATGAGGTCTGTAGGCAAGGTTGTCACAGGTATTACTGCAAGCCAAACTTAATTTGTTTTTTCCCTATTTAAAGGCTCACCTTGATCAAGTTGATTTTTATATTGCAGGAAAATAACTAGTAGAGATTAGGGACCACTTCAAAAACATGAAATGGTGGATCTGTCTGACACGTGGTCCTGTCACATTCACACATGGACACTAAATTTCAATGGTTTTAAAGCTTTAAAAGCAAGATACTTCCTCCCTGCTGCAAACTGCAACATAATTAACAAACAGGTGTTCCTTTGCAAAATCAAGGAAGAGGAGCAGACTGACAGATAAATCCTCACCACTCATATTCAGCAGCGTAGTATGGGATTTCTACAAGCAGGATGACCAATGTTCTTTCTTTTTCTTACAGCCCTTACAGAAAATCTGAATTAAGCTTGCCGAGAGCAGGGTATTACTCACCTTGCAGTACTGACCCTTGGAGTTCTCTCCTTATGCTCCCCCCGCAAAAAAGGCCATGTGGCACAAAAGTGAAATAGAGCTGAGCTGAGTGCAGGTGAAATGCCCACAGACAGGACAGCTCAAATCTGCAGTTGGCTCCAGATCAACCACCCAAATGTTTAAAAGCAAATATATTCAATGCAAGTCTGGAAATTGCAAACAAAATCCATACTAGAGGCTTCAGCCTGCTAGCCTGCCCATCTTAGCGTAATTAGGTCACCCTAATTTTCTTCCTTTAGTTTCTTAAATGTGTTCTATATTTGTGACACACTCACAACAACATTTTTTCCTCAGCTCCTTGCCTGCTTGCCACCCAAGATGAATGCAGGAGCCCAAGAACTGTTTTGTCTCTGTGCACACTGTGCACCTTCATAACAAACCCCAACATGAACTCCCTCAGACGTGTCTCACTGAACTAGTAATTCCTGCTGGCTGTTAACCAAGCTTTACAGAAATCTCACTGACACACCATGAAGAAGTTCCAAACTAGCAAACCCTCTGTCATTTGCCCAGTTGCCTTCACACTGTGGCCTTATTTGAAACCTCCCTGACTGCTGCTATTACTTTGGCACGTAATACTCTGCTAGGCATTGCTAACCCACAAGCAAAGTTCATATTCATGAGTACAATTCATGTCTGTGCAAATTGACTTTTTAAACTTGCCTAAACTCCACTAAAAATGGCTTGACTAAACTCTAATAAACTGTAAATTACTAAACTCCCTGAATCATCGTAGTAGAAAATTCACATATTAGTTCAGTAACTGGACAGAGAAACATATAAATTTTTCCATCTGTCTACAAAGATAACCCTACTTTAAAATCTCCATGATTTTGTCAGACTCATTCAGTCCTAAGCTGCCCAGAGATAAAAAAAAATAAATTAAAAAATCATGCAAATATCAAGTTCCTCAAGACAGCCTGCTTCCTCTTATACCATGTACTTCAACAGAGCTAAATTGCTTTAAGCTTGCACAGGGAACAGTGCAGACTCTTGACATTCTTTCGCCAAACATGTACTGACTGTCACCCAGAATCTTAACAGACCGAAATGGTATAAAATGCTAATAAAATGATTCTAATCATTCTGTCAAGCATGGCTGACACTACACTGTCAAGTGAAGAAAAGTACTTTGTACAGATCTGGATCAGTTTTATTTTTTACTATGGCATCATATAGGTAAAGGAAGTGGTGTGAATGAGTTAAAACTTTCTTACAATTTCTTAGGAGACAAACTGAAGGAAAAATGTGCAAGTCGTGACCAGGTGAAATATTAGCAAGTTGATGACCTTGTCCAAGGAAACCGTTCTCAAAATGAACCAGTGCTATGAATACCTCACGAGATTTCAAATGTCTTACTTGATATGACACTCAGAGTGTCTCAAGGGGAGGAGAGGGGCTTCTGTCATTACGTCTTCTTGTACAAAGCAGTGGTGCAGTAAAAAGAGATCTAAAGAGGTTTTCTGTTGCTTACTGGAAACTGCATAAAAATTGGCAGTTGAGGAAAATGTTGGTGCAGGAGGGAGGCACAACATCTAATTTAAAACCAAGAGTGGGAATGTATACTAGCAAGACTAGGATTTCAAAGCTTTGATGAAATACAAGCAGAAACACTCTAGTGCCACAGACCAGATGGCACAGTAGAGCCAAGAAAAGCTCTGAGGTTGTGGCCAGAAACATATCACCTGGCTGCTACCTGCCCACAGCCCAGTTAGTAGAGTTTATGCAAGTGGTTCCCACTTCAGGTAAAGCAAGTTGATAAATTACAACTAATATTAACAGTTGTTTCAATATGTCTGCTGACCCCACAATGAAATGGATGAGTTCACACCATCTTTTCCACTTTGTCAAAGCAGGGTATGTACGTACATGTGTGTGTCAGCACATGCATGCAGGGGCAAGGACAGAGGGAGGACAAGGTCAGCAGTTGTCAATCCAGTTGCCACAGATTTTCCTTCAGCTCTGATTTGACTGGTGTGCTTTGAGGGTGAAGGACAACATGGCAGTTAAAAGGAAATGCTCTTTTCAAACACCTCACATCTCAGCTTCAAGAATAGGACAGTTTGCCAGCAGAGTTTCATATACTGATCTTAAAAAAAGAAATCCATAAGCAAACAAACAACGACAAAAAACCCCTCACCCCAAACAAACAAACAAAACCAAAACAAATCCGCTCCAGCAAATGGTGGAGCTGGAAGCACAAGTCAACTTGCCAAGCTAAGACGCACGTGGTGACAAAATAACATTTCAGGTGCCAGTTCCATGAGAACATGGAGCAGCCCCTTCCTCAGGTGCAGTGAAGCCTATATTCCCTAGTAACAGTAAAACCAGTGGGAAAAAAAGGGGGATAATTTCTTCCACTGCCTGCTACTTACGCTGCTATATGCAAACTGATGGAAGACTGTGAGTACCCTCTTCCAGTGTTTTCAAAATGTAGTTTAAGCTACTGTAGGAGTTGGAAGATAGGAGACTCACACCCACAGCAAAGAAGAGGAGAGAGAGGCAGGGATATGGATGAATCACAAATATTAACCTGGATTTGGGTGGCATGTGATGTGTTAGCATGCAAACATGCCAGAGCTGGAAGGGGGGGGAGGGGAATGTCATATGTCTCCCCTAACCACGAAAGCTTATTGACTTCTTTAAGCTCAGAATATTTCCACAGATATGCAGATATGACAAAACAAGTACACCTCCAGATTTCAGAACTCCTCATGCTTTAAATTCATTATGATAACAGCATGGGAAGGAAAACAGAAAATTTGTCCATCACTTTCTCCATTGTGTTGTAACCATTTCTGTGAAGTTCCTTTATTCATAAACTATGAATAGTGTGTGCTCAACCATAAACAATAGAAACAAATATGAGCATAATTAATTGAGATCACAATAGAAAACAAATTTAGGAAAATTAGACTACAAGAGTTATTTGCAGTGTTACTCAGAGAAATGATTTCCCAAGTTTGCATTTTAACATTCAAATCAACAAAAGGCTTTTCAGCACTTAATATTAGGTACACAGCCTACTGATAATCAACTTCTGAGTGCTGCATACCTCTGCTCTATGCCCCAAGAGAGGGGAAACAGATTAGCTTACATTAACAAAGCACTAGTTCTTCTTTTGACTAGTTCCTGACAGTAAGAGGCTCTGTAGTTTTGTTTTGATGGGTTTTCAACTTGTTTGTGCATTAAGTCCACCAGGTGTATTAGGAGCAACTTATACTGGTTACTCCCGTATTCCTCACTGAGTAGAAAGAATTTACCTTCTAAACCATGAATTATCATTACTGATAAATTTGCATATCCACCTTGAAATGTCATTTGAAAGCCCAGCCTAGCCTTTTCAAAAACATTTAGCAGCATTAGTTCCTATACCTTCTCATGTCCAGCAGATATTGGATAAGTTCTTAATTACAAATTCTTAGTGTCCAGCAAATAGGGTGCTATGATTCTAAATGCCACTTAACCAAAAATATGTAAAACAATATGACTAAGTTATGTAAGACCTATGTAAATTAAGCTGATATGAAGCTTTAGTGCAGCATAAAGGCAACCTTTTAAAAAAAATCACATTCTTATCAGGTATCTGTGTTAAAAGTGACACAACACAAATAGCACTGCTTTCTATTTAGAAATAAAACAGAAGTGATTTTGGCACAGCTTTAATCTCTTATAAATAATTTAATTGCCTTCCATTTGGAAATAAGCCCCACTTAAAACTTCCCAGAGTTTCTGTTGGTACTTCTATTAACATTACTCACACTGTGACTTCAAACTTTAAGAAAATATTTACAGTTAAATCTTCAAAAAGGTATTTCTTCTGCTTAAAGAAAAATATTTATTTTTCATGGGATGATTTTTTTCTTTTTAATATGACCCACCAAAACATCAAGGCATCAAGGACCTGAGAAGAATATACCTTTTTTTCCACTTGATGATCTAAACAGAGGAATGCTTCTAATTTAACTCAAATAGTTTCCAGACACCTTTAGCAAGAAAAGAGAAGTAAGCTTTGCCCAGTCTATCTTGAGCCTGGCAGTTAAAAAAAAAGAACCACCTCTTCTGAGTGTCAAGACTGGACTGTCTCAAGCTGAGAAGAGACACAAACATGAGGCTCTAAATATCAGCTAATGCTGTAAACACAAAGGTCAAAGTCAGCTAACCCTCTTGTTATGTTGAGTGCAACTCCTGCCAGCAAGAGCTTGTCAGATCTACCTTCGTTTTTAGACTTGAATCTAAAAGCACTTAACTCCTTGATGCCACTGATCTCTGAATAAAGAGTTGGTGATGTACAAACAGAAACCCCTCCTTTAAAGTCACTGATTAACTCTATGAGAAGCCTGCAAAACAGGCAATATAATCATGGAAATCTGCAATTGGTTACATTAGTGATTCAGGAACTTCTTGCAAAGTACAAAAATGCAGAATCTGAATGAGCTAAAGAGAACATCATGGCAACCCCACAAACTGTGGGGCCAAGTGGAACAGGCCAGAGGCCAAGGTCTCCCTTTCCCAGATTCCCAAAGGACACAGCTTTCTCCTTCAGGGAAGCTGCTGGAACAGCAAACTGAAGTCCTTTGCCCATGACTCATTTATCTAAGCGCAGCCACATCAAATTCTTATGTTTGTACACAGGAGGGCTGTGCTGCCCTTCACTGGGGCCTTGACACGGCCAAAGGTATGTGTTAAAAGCACCCTCGTGAATTTCATCAAGGCAAATCCAAAGTCACGCGTGTAGGAGCAAAGAGCACCATGCCAACAGTGCAGGCTGGGGACTGACAGGCCAAGCAGCACCCTGAGACACGAAAGGGGGAGTCTGGAGAACAAGAAGTTGAATGTGTGTCAGCAGCGGGTCTATGCAGCAGTGAGTGCAGACTGCTCAGCACTAGAAAAAAGCATAGCTAGTGGTTTCATGGGATGGACTATTCTCTTCTAGTCATCATTGTCAAAGCTGCATTTCAAGTAGCCTGCTCATTTTTGAGTTTTTGGATACAGAGGAAATTCTGATAAACAGGAGAGAAGCCAAGGAGAAACACTGAAAGAGGGATGGAGCACGTGATGCATGAGGAACAGCTGGAGAAGCTGAGCTCCTTCAGCCTCAGGAAGGGAAGGCTACCGGGACAGCCTTCTAGTCCCCAACAGGGGGAATACAGATGGAGGCAGACTCTCCTCACAGACATGCTCACAGTCTCAAATTTCATCAAGACCGATTCTGATTAGATTTTGGAGGTAAAAGGGCAAGTTAAGTGATCAAGGACTGGAACGGGTTAACTGGAAAGCTTGGGAAAACCTCCATCCTTGGAAATTTTCAACACCTGACAGTTCAGTGCCCTGAGCAACCTGAGAGAGCTTCAAGATCAGCCACTTTGAGCAGGATGCTGGACCCGATGATCCCCAGAGGTCCTTTTGAAGCAAAATTAATTGTGATATTTCAATAATAAGTTGCCACAAGAGCTGAAGCAAAGGAAGAAAGACAAAATCAGCCTCACAACACCACGTCTATTCACAGTAGTCTCCAATGCAGTGCTAATTTTAGTTGCAGACCCAGCAGCAATTCCAGCATTGATTTAATAAGGTCTTTATTTCAAGCAGTACCCATGATCACTGAAAAATAGGGTTTTCACCCTATTTTTGGAATGAAGTTGTGCAGATTAAGCTTTTGAGCCTAAGGTTTGTTATCACATCTTTCTATCACCAATAAGAATCACTTTGCAATGGGAAAGCAGAAAATGATTTTGGCTAGCATTTACTTAAGACAGCAACAGGAATATATATAAAATGTTTGAGAAAGAATGGCATCATTAATCTTCACATAACAATGGTGTGCTCTCTGGCTCTCATGCAAGATTTTATTTGAAACTTTTTGATTTGCTTTTTAAAATTACATTTCCATCACTGTTTGTTCTCAGCCACTATAAAGAGTATTATTTACAGATTGTTATGGATAGTCGGACAATTGTTTTCCTTTTACTAATATCACACTGTTTTGCCACAATTTTTCTAAATAGATTTATTTCAACTTGTCTGAAAACTTTTTTTAAACATCATTTAATCAAGCAAGGGATATCATCTTTCATTTTTACACACTTATTCAGCCAGCAATTTCTAATAGGTAAGGAAAATGACAATACTTATTAATCCTCAAAGACAGGATGTGTCATCTTTTGCCAAGGTCCCAGAAGAATTCCTGGTAAGTCAGAGTTTACAAAACCTCACTGAAAGCTGTGATAGTAATACTGCTTGTAATAATTTAAATCAAATATTGAAATAGTATAATCATGTAAGGTATTTATAACTTATTGTAATTACAACTTCTCCTAGGAAACACCAGATTGTCTAGGCTATATTCCTGGAAAGAAGGCATCTGCTAATCTTGGTAAACAGAGCAGAAAAGTGGGATCTGATTTAGAATAAACATTCCTAGTATCATTCATTGCTTTTCTCAGGACTGTTCCTTGAAATGGGACAGCCCCAGAAGTTGCTGGCATATGCTGCATCCTGTGGGATCAAACACTTGATGCCCATCACCTCACTCCCCAGCTGTAGGGCACACAGTGTTTCACATGAGTTACTGCTAGTCAGGAGACAAGAGAAAAACACTTAAATGCAACTCCTGTTTCAGTCTTAGGATCTTGTCTTTTAGATGAGTACTATACTCTATAGATCTGTGAAAATAGGATTGGGAAGACTTAGGTTTGGGGTAGCAAACTGGTCAGGAGCAGAGACAGCAAAATTAGATAAGGTAAGAACCCTGAACCAATCCTCGCAGACAAAAATGTCAGTGAGTGAATCAGTGCTAAAATACTCTTCGTCTAAATTGTGATTGTGAGCCCTTTGAAGACAGATCTCATCTGAATGACTCCCTTTAGGTCATCAAATAAACTCTTTTGCTTTTCTACCATCTGTTTAAAATAGGAAGGGAAATAGCAGATGTCAGTTGTGTGTGCAAGAATGTACTATCATGTAGAGTTTCCATCTCTTCCCTGAGTACTCCTTAACCCTGGCACCATTTCTGCCCTGAGACATCCGAATTACTTTCACTCCAATCCTTCTCCTTCACACTCTGTTGACAATCTTTTCTCATTCCTGCCTTCTGCATACTCTCTCCCCAGGGCTAGGCTTACAGAGCCCAACTGAAAAAAGGCATAATCATAATCTTTTCTGATAAAGAGCAACAGACATGAGTCTCTGCCCATACAGCTGCTGTATGCTTTCCTGTGAATCCTACAGTCTCCTGTGTATCCCAGCTCCCCTAATACTTGATCCCGAGCTCAGACCTGTGTCTAACCCAACACTCTTGGCACCTTATCAATACTTCTGTCCTGCTTTCCCAGTGACTACTGGCATCCCTCTTCAAAGGGTACAACCTGAGACATCTAAATAAGCAGAAGAAGCTAGTCATGCTACTGCAGCAGATGTTCATGCAGTAAGTACCCTCTGAGAAACCACATCTGTGATGGAATTCCGAGTACTTGTGAAATATTTTTATAAGACAGTCTTGTCACACTGCTAATTTGGATTTCTAACAGACATCAAATTTCTTTTACTGAGCGTTCTGTATCATTTTCACTTGGGAGAACATCATGTATGTTGCCTCATTACCGTATGCTCTGTTCAGTGCAGTTTACACAAGGCTTTTTGAGATCTAGCATTCTCAAATGTTGGCATTCAAACAGAAAGGAAGTGGTCCAACACTGCAGTATCTGGATGAAAAATGTATTTTTAAAGACATTTGAATTTGAAATTTTTTAGTATAAGGAGATGAAAAACAGGACATGCTACCTCTATTCTTTATATAGTACTACCAGTATGATCGTTTCCCCTTTTTTGTTTTCCACTAAACATGATTGAGATGTTGGTCCCAGATATTCATGACATTCACATACTCTTGAGTGTTACCTATATTGATTTGACTGATAAATTAGCAATACAAGAACCTTTAGGATTGTCATCAGACAAATAACTTGATAGAGAATAGCAGCACACAGGAGTTGTTACTAGCTCCTGTACAACTCTTCCTCATGCTCTGCAGTGTTCAGCAAACATTCTAAGACCAGGGAGGGAGATGAGGGAGGGAAGGAGAGGGAGAAAATCATTAACTATCACTTTCTTGTAGGTCAGGAATATCCAGCTTCCTGTCACCCACCTAGTGCAGGTAATAAAAAGTAAAAATTCAGTCATTCTTTAATTAAAATTTTTAAAGATCTTAAGCAGTATGGCCAGTCAGAAGATGTGCGGCAGAAGAGTGTGGTAAGAACAGCGTTAAAACCCAGCCTGCTAAATTGCAGTGTGTACATTCATTTGCCTGAATTATTTTCTGCAAGAGACAAGGGGATCTTTTTGTATTTCTGATCCTCATATTGACCTGTAGCTTGTCAGTAGGCCATTCATTTTATTTCTATATAGGTTCTGAACTGGTAAAATCCAGTCCTTGTTTGTGAGGTGGATGTGGTGGATTCAAGGCCCACAAAGCTATGTATAAGATCCTAATCCATTGCTCAACCCAACATTGTGATCAGGAAACTCTAAAACAAGCATTTTTTCTGGGACCAGAGTAGAAGATGAGTTTCTACAACTCCCAGCGTTTTTAGTTAATTGTAGTGATGAATCACTGTCAAAGTTAAATTCTGTTCACACACACAAGAAAATAGTTTACTTCTCTACCAGTTACTATTAATTCAGGTGGTAATGATTTGTACTGGACTTTTAAAGCCTCTTCTTTCTAAACATGATGTTGCCTTCTCAGGAGTTTGCACTCTGAATTGTTCAAGGTAGCAAAAAAAATCCATTTCAACCTATTGCATACCATCATTTATGAACAGTCAATAAGCACTGGGAAGATTAGGTGCATCCAGACCAATAAATCTACTGATAATATTCAAAGGCTATGCTAAAATCACTTCTAGTAAACCAGAAGAGTGAATGCAAGGGGAAATGGCAAAATTACTGATGCTTGACATCTAAGTGATGAACAGACAGTGAGAAGGGTGAACCACTGTCACTCACTGCTCCATTTAGCTGTCTTTAAGAAGGATGCTGTGAGGACACACTGCAGCCTAAGGAACATGAGAGACTCAGAAGACTGAATCTCACTGTCAGAGCTACCACTCTGCCACCTCTGTACACACTGGACATGCACAAGGAGTCAGCTGGGGCTGGGACAGCCTGACCAAGCTGGGGATGAACCAGACAGCACCACCACAGGAAGCAGGGGATACTGCCACCTTATCTGCCTTTCCTTACATCATGAACACCTGGGAACTGGCATCTATGTTCCAGCTCTTCCAGGTCTGATAACTTCCACTACTTCAGTGTCTTGTGTACAGCAACACGCTCTGGGCTGAAAGCCAACAGTGTGCACTCATAGATCGGAGGGTCAGCAGGTTGAGGGAGCTGACCCTCTGCTCTCGTAACACCCCACCTGGTCCTCTGCACAGACAAGACACCTCTCCTATGAAGACAAGCTGAAAGAGTTGGGTTTGTTCAGCCTGGAGAAGAAAAAGCCCCAGGAAGACCTCTGGCAATCTTCCAGTACTTTAAAGGGCGCTTATAAGTAAGAGGGAGAAAGACTTTTACACAGCAGGTAGTGATAGAAAAAAGAGTAATGGTTTTAAACAGAAAGAAGAGAGATTTAGATTAAATGTTAGGGAAGAAATTCTTTACTCAGAGGTGAGGCACTGGAACAGGTTGCCCAGAGAAGTTGTGGATGCCCCAGCCCTTCACATGTTCTAAGCCAGATTGGATGGGGCCCTGAGCAACCTGGGATAGTGAAAGGTGTCCCTGCCCATAGCAGGGAGGTTGGAACTAGATGATCTTTAAGGTCCATTCCAACCCAAACCATTCTATGATTCTCCTCACAAGCACAAGACTTTCCTTAAGCCTGTGCTCAAGGAGGCAAACGAGATGCAGTTTTTCATGTAAACACTGTCTCCCCTGAGGACAGTCTAAATGCCCATACTTTTTAGGATGAAAGTTATCATAGTTATCATATCATAGACTTTGATGTTTTGTTGAGTCTTTCTTTAGACTCTTGGCACTTTCCGAAAAATATAAAGGTAGAGCGAGCAGAGAAAGCCTAACACTGAGTTGTTCTAACAATCCACATGCACTTCCTCCACCCATGCTCTTAACGCAGCTGAGAGTACGGCTTTTCCCCAGGACTGAAGCTGAACTAGCACTTCACTGCTGATGAGAGCAACAGGCGCTGAGTGCTGCTCCTGCCACCCTCTCACTAAGGCTGGTGTTGACAGTCATTTGATCCCGTGGTGAGTAGACTGAAACCATAAAAAAGCAGAAAAGTACTCAGGTGATTTCCTTCTGCCTGATCAGCGAGTTAAACCATCTTACCCTGACATCAGGGGCAAGCAGGCAGGGTAGGGGGTGCATGCAGGGAAGGCACCAGAAATCTCCCTTTCTGCAGCAGCAAGGCCCTGGCTGGGCTGGCTGCACTGTGAGCTCACTCTTGATCAGAGCTGCAGAGCTGCCTCCCCAGGGTGTTTTATAACAAAGGGCACATCTTTGCATCTTCTGAGGCCTTACTCACACCTCTTCTCTTATTCGGTTGCTGATTTTCCATTCTTCCTGTCCTAGTTTCTTGGTTTGCGTGCTCACACACATGCGCAATCTTCAGCTTATATTTGTAATAAAATAATGATCATCATCATCTGGCTTTCCTAGGAATCCATGTATCTTCCTACTGCATCTAGATATCACTGTGAAGAAGGACATTGAATTCCACTTACTTCTAGCTTGACTAAAAGGTGATTTAGCCCATAGCTTTAACCAGACCCGTGACTGCGTACACATCAAACGTGCAGTGGGTGGTAGCCATAAACACTACCAACAGTAACAGGGATTTCTTTTTGTAGCAGCATTTCCCAAGGTCTCATCTTGTGGCTTAGTTTGTAAGTGACGTTTTTGAATAGTTCATTATGAAAGCAGTTTCATGGAGGATTCTTTTAATATTACATATACATGCCAGAGCCTCCTCTTCCTTACAGCGGTTATTTGCTACAGTTATTTCACTACTTTCAGAAGACTTGGTTCTAACTATATCAATTTAAGTAAGTTCAAAAGTAGGTCATGCAAACAAAATGAAATATGGGCAAAGTGCAAAAACTCTTTAATAGTCTCATTTAAATTGACATATAAAATAAATATGGATTTTATTCAGAGGTGTATTGTCATCTTTAAAAGACTACTAATCCTAGAAGTCATTTTACTGAGTCTTTGGTTGGTGATTTTTAAGCAATAATTTATTTCAATTAAATGACAGCATCTTTTAATCACGGCAAGTGTCTTGGCAGACAAGCAATTCTGTCTTTGGAGCTTTCATACATTTATTCATCTGCCTAAATTTCCTAACACTTTGGAGTTCAGTTGAAGTTTCATCGTGAATTAATGAATTGGGGAAAGAAATATGTTTCATTGCAACACACAAGAAATGAAACAAGGTGAATGTTAGGGGGAGCAAGGGTAACATAACTTCAAGCCTGACAAAAAAGCAGATGCAAACCCTCTGTAATCATTGGCCATCCACCTCCATGTGCCAGAGTAAAAATTAGCCCACAATAGCTATGATTTTTATTTCAATGAAACCATAGCTTTCCCTGAAAATTATACAGATGTCATACAAAGCTGCTAGAGTCTTTCAAGCAAGCCAAGGTGTTAAACACTGCTGATGCAGTTAAGAAGTATCTCTGTGCCTGGGAGATAATGTTTAACGTCACTTCGTCGTCAAATCAGGCAAAATAATTAAACTCGTACCCGGCACTCACAGCAATGTGACCATTCCAAACAGGGCTGGAGAACAGGCAAAGCCCTGCTCCCTGACACCAGGCTGCTGCAAATGGTTGTGCCCTGCTGTAATACTCCATTTTTGCAATCTCTCTGCCCCCATATCGTTGGAAAAACAACAACGCCTGAAGCTTTCTGATAATACATTTTTCCCCGCTGTATTTTTCAACTTGGAAAGAGCCCTAATAGCTCCACTTTCTATAAATGGATGTTTTCATTTGGCAGAGGAGCAGCCCTTAGACACCAGGGCACACTTTTTCTTTTGGTTCTGATGGAAATTGCTCTGCTGGAGTGCATCAGAAACCATTGAAATCTCCTTACAGAGTTTATCACATTTGCTTTCTTCAGCCAGGATCGAAAAGAAGTTCTAAGTTAAAAAACTATGCCAGCCGCTTAGTAACACGTTATACACTATTAGACCACATTACTGTAATTATAACAACCCCACACAAAACACTAGCTCCTGGCCTTACTAAAATCTTCTTTTCATATACTATACCCACAAATTATTGATCCAAACTACGTAATTGCTCTGTCTTCTCACCCTCTCCACAGAACACAGTTAGAAAATACAAAGAGAAGAGTTCAAAATGCACAAAAAATCCAAGAATTTAAGTGCACCATAGGATAAAAGCATTTAACAAGTCTCTCTGGCCACATCGCTTGCATTCAATCCACAAAGACACTGCCTACTACTTAGCCTAACAGTCCAGTTTCTATTCTGATCCACACATCTGTCACAAAAAAAAGGAATTAAGCCAATCTACCATGAATTTGTCTCCTCCCTGAATCTAGGATTTAACCCCAAGGTATGTGCAAAGCTGAGCACTGTACACTGCTGAAATCCTGAAACGTGTCAGGTTCATTATATATAAAATTAGAGGAGCAAGAAATAGCTGCTTAAATTGCTTGACACCTTGATGCCGTGGTTTACAGATGAGATACTTTAATCATGGAAAGAAACTGGTACCATATCACCTGGAACCCTTGCTACACCTAAATGAGCAGTGGGAAATGATCTTAGGGGGAAAACTGTATTATTAAACACAAGGTTCAGCCAGTAGATAGTCCAATAAAACTTTACTTTAGAAAATTTATCACATGCTATGACACAAAGGGGGGAAAAAAGAAAAAAACCAGACATCACAGTGAGAAACTGCTACAGAGTCTGAAACTTAGATCTATAGCTTTTTTTCTAGCATCAAGAAGCCGTAATAAAGAGATAAAATATTAGACCAGTAATTGCTATTCTCACTTTGGTACACTTATATTAGGCTGAATTAGAAATGGCACTGCTGAGTAATTCACCCGAGGGAGGCTGGGCACCAGAACAGGCTCCCTGGAGAACTGGTCACAGCACCAAGCCTGAGAGAGTTCAAGAAGCATTTGGACACTGCTCTCAGGCACACGGTGTGACTGTTGGTGTGTCCTGTGCAGGGCCAGAAGTTGGACTCAATGATCCTGATGGGTCCCTTCCAACTCAGTACATTCTGTGATTCTGTGACTAACAGTCTTAATAAAATAACTGTGCTTACTGAGTGTGTTTGTAAAACCCAAGAACTTTAATCTCTCCTCGTTCAGCTTGTAGCACAGGTCAGAAATGTAATGCTTTGCAACCCTAAACATGATCCTGATTCTCTCATGCTCACATCCCTTCGCTACATTGGCAGCTGGAGTATATGGAAAACGTACACACTCAGTAAGGAATCGGGAGATTTAAAGGGTGTTTATGAGCATTGCCATCTGATTGGCACTGGAATACACGAGGCCAAAGCTCTAAACTATTTTCTCAGCAAACTCTGAGATACACCTAATAATTACCTACAGTTGGGTTATATTTTAAAGGTTAACTTATTTGGAAGAGAAAAAAGCCAACAGCTGATGGAGGCTTTGTCCATACTTTCCCTCCTTACTAAGTGTTTCTATTGTCTGTACATATACTTTTTTGGAGGAAAAACCTCAAAATGGTACATTATAGCATTTACAATAAAACTTATGTATTACTGCATGCATTTGATCTACACCATTTTGTGTAGTCCAACATTGTTTTGTGAAAATATTAACATTTGGTAATAGGCAGACCTCTTCCTCTTTACAGTGTAAAATTTGCAATATTTCAAGTTGCTTGTTTTCCTAACAGCTATGTAGTTTGAATGGCTATCTTACACAATATTTTCTGAACTTACAAATACGCATAAATAACTGCAAACTCTACAAATTGTGAAGTTACATTTACTCATGTATCTTGACATTTAGAAATTGTTAGGCATTCTAATTACTTTTCCCTCTGTACACCATTTAAAACATCTCCAGAGATTTCACTATGATTATTTTCTTGTATATCAGGTCAGGTTTAACAAATCTCAGTAACACCAAAAAGACCCAACCAGCAAACAACAAAACCCCCACAAAACATAAAAACCCACCACAATCTCTGAGTAGATTGAAATGCGCAATTCCAAACCTGCTTAAACTGCAGCAAAAGCACATCTCCCAGTTCTTTCACAACAACAAATTACATTTGTTTTTACACTGCTTTAGCCTAATGCTAAATATGGATGACATCTTAACGAGTAATTCCTTCAAGAGCACTCCATCTCTCACTTCTGTCACTATATAAGTCAATCTTACTCCCATAGAGAATCAGGCAATCACTTGGTTCCTCATCTGCTACTGTACAGTACCCATGGGGCAATCACAGAAAAGGCTTATTTATACATTAGTGGAAGATTAGATTATTTGATCTATGCTTTGAGCAGGCATTTCAGTTGGGGTGTTCTCTTCATTTTTCTTACATCCTTACTTGCTCCTTAGTTTCCTGCAGAGGGAAAAAACCTACAAACCAACACCATAGAACTGTTTCATACAAAACCCATGGGTGGCATATGTTCCAGAACAGAGGTACTGCCACAAAGCACATAAGCAAAGCATCAGTATAAAAGGATGTTGGGGTTTTAGGAGTTCCCTTTTTGTTTTTCGTTTTCTCTTAAAGAATTTTCCCCGTACATGTTGCTAGAGGACAAATTACTGGGTACTTAAGAGAGACAAAAGGCCTGGCCACACGGAGAGGGGTCCAGCTGTCCTCTTTTACCTGGGGCTTTACTCATGTAGGGAGGAGATGCGGTGAGATTTGAATTGGGAAAAGGGTTGGGTACAGCCCCCGGTTTCTCTTGTTTTCTGGGCGTTTGGAGAGAGAGAGGCTACAGTCGTGGTAGGAAGAATTCGGCGTTGCTGTGGGGTCCTGCCTTCTGCTGCCTTCCTTCTACTGTGACTGGAGCTTGCTGGCTGGAGCAGCCATTTGCACTGGGACCCTGTCTGACACTCCGCCTCACTAAAAGAGGGACCTTTTCACCATCTGCTCAGGTGTGTCAGGGGACCCCAGGACCCTAAGCCTGCCTTTCCCTGCTCTGCCAGGAGGCAGCTGCCCTGCTACCCCCCGCCCCGTTCCTTTGCTGCTGATCTGAGGCTTCACTGCACTGTAGCACCGCACCCCCACCTGCCGAGACCTGTCGGGGCTCCCGCTGCAGCTCCGGAGTTCGATACATCTCCCCTACCACCCGGGGTTTTGTGCTCATCCCTGCTGTTNAATAAAGAACTGCTATTCCTATTCCTCATATCTTTGCCTGAAAGCCCCTTAATTTCAAAATTACAATAATTCGGAGGGAAGGGGGCCACATTTTCCATTCCAAGGGAGGCTCCTGCCTTCCTTAGTAGACACCTGTCTTTCAAACCAAGACAAAGGAGTTCACTGGAATTAAGCCTGTAGGGTCCGATCTTCAACCACTGTCCATGCTTTTCTATCCCAGTGAAGTAAGCTCACACTAATAGTTTGGTTACCCTTTAGCCATTCTAAACACCTTTAATTATGCAGTGAAAGGTAACAGAATGATAACTGGCACTGATACTTTGCTATCTTCCTTGAAGTCAATAATTCTCAGCCTGCCTTGCAGCTAGATGAAAACTCCTCATTAAGTAAAAAACTCATTAAGTAAAAAAACCTCAACATCACTTACTTCTCTTGATCTCATTAGAAAAATTTCTATTTCTTGAGTACTTCAGGCAATAACTTTTTTCTTGATCATTAACTTATCTTTAGAATTCAAGCTTTATATATCCCCCAATTACATTTATAACATTAAAATAATGAGAATATTTAATGTGCAATATTTTTACATTAAAACTGCAGAATACACAGGATAGAGTGGCAGCGATTAAAAGGCGTGTTTCAGAAATGCAACAGACTGCTTCCATGGCACACTTTTGATCGAGACTTTGTCTCTCCAGGGGGCGAGGGAACTGTGCAATGGCAGACACAACTGCCCCATGAACAGGAATGCATCTCACACTGGCTAATAAAACAAGGAAGCAAAGTGCCACCCCTCCAAAACCTTTTACAATAAATCCACACATCTTTAGCCTTATTTATGTGGCAAGTTTTCACAAGCATTAGTCTACCACTGTATTGGCTCTTTGCACTTCACTCTACTCATGCAGTAAATTTCTCCAAAGTTTATTTGGTCCTTAACAACCATCAATAAAACCTATCTAGAAAAAAATAAAAAACAAACCAACCCCACACCATTTGTCATTTAATCCTGTAACACATTTAGCAAGTTACCTTATGATGGATGCTGTACAAAACAAGGATGCAGTATTACAACATGCTGAAGTTGATGGTCAGTATTTTACAAAACTAAACCTAAATTTGTACTGATTAATGTTATACATGTGTGATAGATTAATTCTACATTAATCTTTTGAGCAGACCTAGACATCTATCCCTTAATCCTTAAAATTAAAGACAGAAACAACACAGAGTTGAGGACTGTGCATGCCTCCCTGACAACAGATCCCTCATACATATTCCTTCCCAGAGCAGTTCGCCAAGTAGTATTGAGAAAAACAATGTTTTCAGCGAACAACTCCCAGCCTCAGCCCCAGAATTACCTGTCAAAAGGGCTGTCTCAAAAACATTTGTATTTTGGATCTAAGATCTTATCTTTGGATAAGATGATGTTCCTCCAAATGCCTACTCGCCCCTTTTCCCGAGGCTGCGTTGGCCTCGTTACCAACCACTCCCTCTCCCACCCGGCTGATGCCTCAGCATCACCACGTGGCTCTCGAACATATGGTTCAGGCACTTGGCTCTGGAGCTGCCAGGCACACGCAAGGGAACTAAAGTAGGTTAACTCTAGGAGACTGGTGAAAACAAATTATAATATCAAATAGATTTAAGTGAGTGAAATTGATGAACTCCACTATTTCTCTTAACAGCATTGCTCTGATCTTGTTTAAGCACTGAAAACATGCACTGACCTCTGTGTGCTTGTTCAGCCTGAAGGGCAACTGCATGAATAAATCCCTCAATGGAACTCTGGCCTATCTGCTCACAAGTGGTAACCCTTTTCCTAATAAAAGAAAAAGATACTTGGTTGCTGAATTTTATGCATTTATTAAAATCTTATCTACATTGCCATTATCTCCATTTACTCATACAAGTTATTTCTATTTATAAATATCAATGTGAAACTCAGTTTCCCAGAGCCAGGTAGAGGCAGGCCATTGCAAAGGTTAGGAAAATGGGGTAGGAAATGAAGAAGTCTCTTTTGTCAGCCAAACTCTGTCTAGAAGTTTGTCATAACTGTGTCTCATCTCCCTCAGTTTGTAGCGGTGCTTGGATCCACCCACACCCCAGTGCAGGACAAAAACCAGCACAGAACAGAAGCTGAGTATGTTGTGACACACTTCAGCTTTCAACACCCTTGGAGGTCTGTGTTATGCAGGAACTGTGTTTCACTTTTACAATTTACTGGATCATGTCCAAATTATATTAAGGTACATAAGTACATAGTAAGTACTTCACATAACGCTAAACTAGAGGTTAGGACTTGGCAGAGATCGAGTACTACCAGTAAGAGGTCACAGGGAACCCAGGTGGCAAGGAGACTGGATGTCAAACATTTATCAAATGGAGCACAACCTCTACTTGTATCCTTGATCTACAGTTAAAGACAGCACCATTTAGCTGAAAAACAAGTTTGTGTTTGAGTCATGCCTGCTACTTCTGACTTGTGATTACTGCCCCACTGCAGTCCCCAGTTATAAGTTCTCCACTACTCATTCCTGTTGGCATTCCCCCAACAAAATTGATCATGAGCTTATCAGTAATGCATACCAATTTCAGTTATTTCTCTTAAAAATACCCAAAATGTCTCTCTTCATTCTCTTCAGAAGTGCCTAATTTTAACTTTTTTTTTTAAATAAAAGGACTAAATGACATTTTAAGTTTGTTTTGAAAGTGTTGGGGCGGAAGCTTACTTTTGACTTTTACATGAAGCTTACACTTACACTCTACAGAATTTAAGCACACACTTCTGATGCTACTCATCTAACAGCATAGATCTGTCCCAGAACTGAAGATTAATCTTTACATCATGGAAAATAAGAATAGCTAGAGAACCTAGGTATCAAAACAACTTAAAAGACATAAATCTATTGCAGCTGAATCAAACAGAGCTGCTTCAGAAAGAGAGGGGCAAAGATATCTCCCATTTCTTGTCAGAAAAAAAGGAATGCTTAATGAACAGATTTTTTTTTAAGAACAAAATAATTTTTACCTTGTACTGTGTTATGCAAGATAACACAATTAAACTCCTTCATTATAGTTGAAGATGTATTTTTTTTTACATGTCTTCTCAATAAGATTAAACCATCTCATTACTCATTTGGATTAAAACATCCTGATTTACAAAACTGAAAGAACGGTTTTCAGTGTGCTCACAGAAAGCAGTTCTGAGGTTATTCTGTGACAAAAGACTGCAGCCACACCAATGAATTGGCATTAGGTAACAAAATGGAACAGGGACAGAGTTCTTTTGTACATTAAAACTATAGTGCCCAGTTAAAATTGACAAATGTACAAAGGGATGAGATAATTAACACTTCTTAGTTTGCTTTTTTGGTCTCTAAATTACAACCTTCTTCCTCATTCTGGCACACTATTAAGACTCATTTTGTTCCTTCAGTAAGTAGATCTGAAGCAGCATTCCTGGCTAGTGTCATTTATAAAAACTGGAAACACTACAGATGCGAAAAGGCCCAGGCCAGTCACTGTCAGTTAGTACGTGACCCTACACATTTGCAACACAGAAGTTGTTGCAATCTTAAAAAATAACTGAACCAATGTATGCACCTAAGGGCTTCCACAAAGTGGAAATCCGAAACCGCAGCTAGGCATTTTTAAATTATTAAATCCACATTTATGGAAGTACTAGTGATGTTTGTTGCCTCTATATCTCCAAATTGACATATATGAGGACCCTGACCATCACTAGACTAGGGCTCTATTTGTCATGAAAAAAGAGAAAAATAAAAAAATGCTTCACAATCCCTGAAAATATCCAAAACATCGGAAACCAAAATGAATGATTCTTAGAAATATAAGATTCGCATTTCTAAGTCACACTTCTTTCCCAGTCCCTATGCTCAGCATTTGCAATCAGAAGATCTCTAGTTCCACCCATAACACACCCAATAACACTCTTTGTCCCCATCTGCCTCTAGTTCTCATTTTCTTTTTCCTCTATCATGTTTCTGTTACGAATAAGGGGAATTCTAGTTTCTTGAAGACGTACTAAAATGGGCAAATATCCTTAAAGCGGAGGTCCTATTCGAGGTTGACACTGAGAGCACTAAACACGTTAGGTATTGGACACATATTAATATTAAGATGTAGGACTAGACAGTCTTCTGCTTATAGTTGCACTGACAGATGTGAATTTGTCCCTATTAATACATTAAGTTACACTGCAAAGTTTAAATCGGAATTAAGGATTTTGTGTCTTGCAACTAATTCTTCCTATTGGTGAAGCAAAATTAGGCAGAAGACTTTACTGTGCTTCTGGAAAAATACTAGGAAATCTGGTATTTTCTTCTCCTCCTTCGCTGTACCTCCTAAATGAATGCAAGAAAGCTAACACTGCACACGAAAGATCTTAAGGGACAAGATCTCTTGAGACAATTTGATTCTCCCATTGCTCTGAAGGAAGAAATGGGCCACTGGGGGCAGACCACCCGGGCAAGGGACTCCTTTGGGACTGATGGTCAGGATTCCCTTCCTGTGAAGGCAAACACGTGCCCTGCAGCAAAGGGCTGCAGTGCCCACGAGCAGGCTGGCTATTATCAATGAGCTGGCACAACAGCAGCCTGTCTCCTGCAGCCTTGCCTTTGTGCTGGGACGTGAACACTGGCTCAGTAGCTCACCCTTTTTGCCCCAGAGCATCCCTGGTTTGCACCGGGGCTGTGCAAACCTGCGCAGACCAGGCTTCACAGGATGCAAACACACCTCTCAGTGCAGCAGGCACTGCAACAATATTTTTCTAGCCCAGAGCTGCCAACTGGACTATACAACATACCTGTACGTGTTGCACATGTAGGTGAGCAGTAATTTACAAAGTCCTCAGAATCTACAGCGGGAAGGGGGAGGGGACTAGAACCAGATGATTTTTAAGGTCCCTTCCAACCCAAACCATTCCATGATGCATCAGTAAAACAGAAGTACACATCAAGTCTGGAGTTCATCGGTTGGGAACTGAGGGGTAAATATTTAAATATCACATTTAAATGCAAAAATAGCAAATGTAATTTTAAAAATTATCTACCAAAATGTTTCCAGACACAGCAAATAACCCAAAAAGGACTATCATGTGCATCTTGAATAATAACATTTGAGAATGATTAATTCCTTGTGCAACAAATGCAGAGAAAGACTTTTCATTCCCATTACTACTGCTATTTCAGAAGCCTGTCTTAGGGGAAGGCTACATATTAGCTTGACTTATTTATCCCACAAAATAGAAGGTGCAGAGAGTAGTCCTGTTTCTTTACCCACTACATCCAGATGGAATTAAATTATGTAAGGAACTTAAGCTCCTGATAATTTTTATTTCCACATTCAGTTTCAAGCATCTGGAATATTTTGAACATTCTAACTTTTAACAGAATATTTTTATATCACAGCCAGTGATTTTCATTGTAACCCTGGAGATGGGAAATTACTTTCTTTTTTAAACAATCATTCTGAAATATCTTTCAGACTGTATAGATATACCAAGCAGAAAAGACCTGACCCAGTATGTGAACAGTGTCACACTTTCACATATGTTAATTATATTTCTGAATCATGTCAAGCTGAAACCTGAAGTCAAAGACATTCAGGGTGACTAATATGCCCGACACAAGAAGAGGGCGTGAAATGGAAGAATTTGAGACCGAGAAGACAATGAGGGAATGTAAATTTTTTTATAGACTGATAGCAATAAAATGCTATATAAATGCTAAAGTTTAAACTGATTAATTCAGTTTTAAAGCATCACTTATTAGACAGTGTTCATCATCTGGAAAAGCTATTTGCATCCTTAAATGATTTGCATGATTCAAGTGTATCAAGGTTTAAGCACAATTCTCTTTTTTTCCCCCCTAAATAGAATAAGCACAATATACTGAGAACAAGAAAACCACCCAAATTAGTCAGCCTTCCCTTCTGTGCAAAAATGTCAGTATTATTACTGAGCATTTTTAGTGAATGTTTTCCATATGGAAATCATATAGATGAATTAGATATGTACAACAGTAGCATTTATTTCATTTTATACTTACTACAGTTGTCATATAAATGCTTCCATAAGATGTGTTCTTATGCACACTGAAATTTCATTGATGGAGAAAATACTCCTCTTATTTTGTCTCCTGGTAATAATCTATTTTTAGAAAATTCTCTTTTATAACACCAGTTATAATCACAGAATTGGCTGGCTGAATAGACATGCTGTCATTATATAGTGCACATTCCCCCTGCAAAGCGAGTTATTATTTTTTAATAATGTCAGAAGGATTTGTAAATGGAGGGGGTCTTTCCCTAACCCTTCATCCTGGGGAATGACATACACACATTCTCTATCACAAAGCAGCTTCACAGAAGTATATATTAATGAAGTATTGAAATGGCAATTCTTGCAGAAGCAAGCTCATGTTATGTATTAAATGCAAAGTTACATGGTATACATGTGATACTGATTCTTTACAAATACAGAAAAAAAACCAAACAAAAATCCCCCCAACCTTATAATATTTCATTATCATATAAAAATATAACTACAATTAAAAAACACAGAAACAAATTTCACTTACTGTAAAATTAATTTTTAAAAAATCCCTGTAGTTATCATAGCTTATAGCTTAATGAATTGGTTCTCTTTTTTAAATTTTAAATCAAGCATGAGATACGTAATAAAATGGAGATGGTTATACATTTTATTACTATGTTAAGGTTAAGAAATAGATATGCAAATATGGAATTTCAAATTACTTTAGAGACCATACAAGTAGGCAAGGTTTATAAATATGAAAGGAAATCAGCCCTGGTAAAACCTCATGCAGCTCCACTGGCATTCTTCATAAATACATATTTTTAGAAATGCATTTATGCATATTACTGCTTCTGTTAACACTTTGGGTACAGTACAGTACAAATACATATAGTTTTTTTCCTAAATTTTTCGCTAGCAACAGTTTTCAAGAGGTTCATTCTTCTCCAGAATTACCCTGAACTGTTGGTTGTGACTCTTCCTTTCACTTTAAGATTAATTTAAAATTTACCACTATTTCCTTGTGATGGATTTTCCTTTCAGTACTATTTATCCCTCCTCCGTACTGCTCATTGCTTCTGCTATTGTTTACAAATTCTGGGTTTGTGCTGACTGTGACTGAAATCCAGAAAGGATTATTCTGTTCCCAAAACTAGCAAAAGTCCAAATCCTTCCCTGAGGATCAAATCTGTCAATCCCTACTGGGAGTGCTAGCACTGATTTTCCCCTAGACTAAATGCATTACACCCAGGGAGGGTTTTCTTACCTAGAGAGAAAAAAAAAAAAAAAAAAAAAAAAAAAAAAAAAAAAAAAAAAAAAAAAAAAAAAAAAAAAAAGCTTCTTTTTAATGCCCAGGCATAGAATTCTAAACATCACATCTTGCTCTTTGCTTTTCACTTCTTGAGTGACTTTCTAAACGTACCAGTTATTTTCTGCCTATCCATCATTTTCTTCATAACCCTTCACCCTTTTGAACTCCTAAAGGATTATTTTTATGTTGGATGAAAACAAGTGACCAAGAATCAGGAAGAGACAAACAAACTCGAGCGCTCTAATGTGTCAGGTGAGACATCCCCTGAAGCTCAGTTATCCACCAAGTGGGCGGCACATGGGCACTGTCTGGCCACACACAAACTCCACAGGAGCCACAGCTGCCTCTTCCCAAGGCATGAGGGAACACGAGGTAGCTGGCAGTGCTCTAAAAGCCGAACAGGGACCAAGTCCCACTGGACTTGAAGAAAGCTTGAAATTATATTTTTCACGGTGCAGAGGCCAGGCAGAAGGACAGAAGGCTCAAATCTCCAGGACACCAGGCTTTGTGAAGTGTTTTTTTCACGAATTTCTAATTAGCTTGTACACATTTAATGACAAGTTCATTGTGGCTACTCCTTTTCTCCCCAGTTATATTACCAGTTATTGAATACCACAGACATTTCTTTCATGGGAAAAAAAAAATCCAGTAAAATGTAAGATATCTTTGAACACTTGCTGAGCTTTGAGCTTTTCCCATTACTTGTGTTACCACTAGGCTGCTAGCACCAAAATCCTGAACAGCCCTATCTTTTTGTAAAACAATAATATAGCAAAATTATAGCTTGCACTTCCGAGCAGACATACCAACACAGTGTGGAAGGTGAAAGCAACTTCCCTCCTAATTGATTCTGTGGAATCTCTTAAAAAAGAAATAAAGAGAGGAAAATGATCATGGTGGGAGGTCTCATTAAACTTTCCAAGGAGCTTCCTTACTGTGAATCAGCACAAGGTAAGAACCTACAAAGGTAATACACCACCTAAAAAAAAAAAAAACCCTGCTGATCATTGTGATCCAGTGTGGAATTCCTTCCAGTTGCATTACTAACCCTTCCTCTTGTAACTTTACAGACAGTAAACAAACAACCCTTTACACTATCCCCAAGATAGCCTGACCATTCTGTGCCAGTCAAACCACAAGACTGAGTAAACTCAGAGTTTCTCCACCACATCTTAATTCTTAATTCATGACTTTCTGGAAAACAAAATTGAAAGGCAGCAGTTTCTTATCTTAACTCTCTTGTTAAAGCCTGCTTGCAGAAGTAAATTATGAAAACTTCACCTGAAATGCTATCATACCCTGAGAGAGTTACAGTTATTTAGAAGCAGCATGCCAATTTACCGTGTTTGTCAAGACTGTTGGACAGGAGGTCACAAAGTATTTCCTCCCTTCCTTCCTCCTACGCTTACAATTTTAATTCCCAAGTCCTTCAAAATCCTTTGAGCTCTTTTAGAACACAGATATCAACTGTGAGATTGAGCAACAAGGAAACAGGACCATTCAGTGACAGATTATCAAACTGCTGAACATCAGAAAAATGTGCAAGATAAACACAGCCTTAGCTCTAAGATTTGCTGATTGCAGATATGAGGCAGTATATTTACTCCAAAGCATAACGCCTATTTTCTTTTCTTGTAAACTCTGTAGTGGTGATCATATGAAGGCTGGAAGGAGCACCTTTCTTACATCTCAATTATTCTTTTTCATGCAGACATGAATCTTGTGGAATATTTGATGACTTAAAGCAAGGAAGAGAAGTCAGAAGGGACTTGGCAGAGGACCTGCACCAAGAGAGAGCAAAAAACTGGAAACAGCCATGACTACTGCAAGACTTTAAGCATTAAGAGACCTGCTGTGGACTCACAGCAAGGAGCTTTTCTCCTTTCCATAGCTCTCTAAAACAGGACAGGTTGTAATTTAGGTGCCACAAAGGAATACCTGGGGACCAACCAATGAACCACCTATCTTTCTCTTCACGTATGAAAATTATTTGTACCTCTTCTACTCTCCCATTTTTGCCCAAAGTCCTTAGGTGTGTCACAGCATACGTTGTTTTCTGTTGTTCAGTTGATTTTAAATGGTACCTTAATTCTGCATTTTCAGATTTTCTGTCGGTTGGGCTAGGGAGGAAAGAGGGTGTATATACATACGAATATCTCCTTGAAACCTCCCAGCTACCAACTTCTGTGCCCAGAAAGTACCTGGGAGCCCGACAAGCAGATCTAACCCTCCACTTCCGAGTAATGAGCACACCTTGGCTACACCATCAATCAAGTTATGCTCTGACACAAACAGTCTGCCAAATCTCAAACCTCTCTGCTTTGATTAAGGTCATCAAAGAAGGCAGTTCCATTCCTGAAAGCAAATTCAAAAAAAATCTCTGCTGATAAAGTTTGCAGCTGACAGAAAAGAAAGATGACAAACAGGTGAAATGTTAATGATAACAGCTCCACATAGCTTTCTTTAGCATAGAGATGGGCTGAAAAAGATGAATTTCAGTACTACTAGACCAGCTGACTTGCAACACAGACAGTAATACAGCCTCTGCTCAAAGAGAAGGACTGCACTTGAGAGATAATTAGTCAGGATCAAACTTTGGGACCATAGGGAGTAGCCAGAGGAGTGGTACCAGCTGCTGCAGAAGACAGGACCTGCTGGGGGAAGATTCACCACACACATGCAGGCAATACCGCAGTGCCATTTCGAACAAGGGCAGCACTGGAGTTCCTCACAAGTAAAATGAGCAGCAGGCAGGAGCACTCACAGTCTTGGGAGAAGCAGCCTGCTCTGGAGTGCAGAGGAAACAACTTCCCAAATCCTGCTGCTGGAGGAAGGGCATGCACAGGGGCCCAGGAATGCCGCTCAAGCTGCCGGATGCTGTGGGTGTCTGCAGGATACAGAATGCATGTACCACATCACATCAAAGTGAGGAAGTTGATGAAGCCTTCTTTAAAAAATGCAAGGAAGTCTCTGGATCAGACCCTTGCTATCATAGGGGTCTGCAACTGCCCTGACATCTTCAGCAAGGGCAACATGGTAGGACACAAGCAGCTGAGAGAGATTTTTGGAGGGTGTAAGAGGTAACTTCTCAACGTTGGTACAGGATGGGCCAACCAGATGTGATGCACAGCTGGATCTGCAGTTCACTAACACAGTAAGAACGGGGTGGGCATGGGATAATCAGTTGTAGCACTGGCTGTCACAACCCTAGAACAGGGTTCAAGATCCTGAAAAAGGTGAAAAAGCAAAGTATAGACGCCAGATCTGGGAAAATAATGGAGTAAATCCTCTTGGAATACATTTCTGGGCACACGAAAGAGCAAGAAACTGAGAAGAGTCAGAATGGGTTTACTAACAGTAGATCCTGCTGGACCAGCACAGTTTTCAACCTCAGAACCCAGAAGAAGAATGGATGGGGTAGCATAACACCTGGAGTGGGTTAATAACTAAACTGGAGAGATTTGTGTGTGACAATTTTAATGGCATTATTAGCTTTGTTCTTCTACAACTAATAATATTTAGACTCATACTCTTTCAATTATTTTACAAATACATGCTTGGCTTTAAATATATAAAGTGTATGCTTTTTTGCTTACTTACATGCATCCTCTTCACTCATAACAGGATTTTTGGGGTAACAGAAGGTCAAAGTGTCTCAGCACAAGTCAACAGCGGCCTCTGGGTCCATGGCACTTGAGTTGCTGGAGCTGCAGATTCCCATGCCACCTTTGTTTGCCTTAGCTTTGTAGGAAGCACAAGTGAAGCATTTCCTTTGAGTTTGCCTTTAAAAGGCAAAAATTTACCAGTTCTGTACAGAATCTATTAGATACAGTACAGATGAGTCTTGCAGATGCACTTGATAAATATGCACAGTGTATTTATGTATGTATAATATCATTTCATGTAAATGAAAACCAGCCTTTCACATATTCCCGGAGTGTCCTTCTGGGTTCCCAGCTGAATAGGAATGCCTTGTGCCCAGGAACTGGGCCACCTGAGCTGCCACCTGCAAGGGCAAGCCAGGACAGAGGGTAACCGAAGTCAAGTAGAACAAGAACAAACTGAAAAATCTGATGGCATAAGCTTTAGTCATACCCCTCACCCCTCCCACATCTAACGGCAAGAAGAAAGGGACAAAGAGACAGGATTTCAAAGGAATTGAGACAACAGGGTTATGCAGTAAAGTGACTGAAGCCAGTTTGGGGTCCCAAGGTGAAAACCTCCAAGTGCAGCCTGTTCTAGCCTGCTCTGGCCTGCTCCTGTAAGCCAATCTCCTTGTTCACCATGTATGACTGCTCCTGTGTGTTCTGTCACCAGGCTCCCCTGGAGATTTCCTAGTTGCACTCCTTTCCCTGATAGGTGCAGAGCGTGCAGCCTGCCCTTCCAGCAGAAGGGTCTCCTCCACGGCTCAGAGTGCAGCAGCCAGTACCTAGGCAGTGCTCCCCTGCTGGTCTAGTCCTGTCAGTAGAAAATACCATTTTTCCTTGCTTTTCTTTCTCTTGCCCCCCACATTTTTTTCGTTTGTTTTCTCCTTTCTTTTTGTCCTTTAAAACACAAAACTGAAGCAAGCAATACTACAGAATAATTTATCAACATGAGAAAGACTTGGGTGTCTTTTGAGTATACCACCAACAAAAAGTGCAGAGAAGCACCTCCAATGCAGGTGGTTCTCAGTTACCCAGTTTCAGGATATGCATGGACTACACCAAAACCTGAAAGGATGTAATGTGCAGATTAGCTTTTTATCCAGGTGTCACAAGCCTCTGAATAATTCCCCCTGATGCGACAGGGGCTTACTTCTCATACACAGCTTTTTGAATAGCTGACAGCCCCATCAATAGAGCCGCTGTCATTCTGAGACTGCACAAGTGCAAGCACAGATGCAGTTCTACAAAAAAACACCCTCATCTATTTGCTTTTTGAGCAAAACAATTTCTCATAAGAATATGCTGGTTTATATATTTCAAGACTGAGCATTCTCCGCCTCCTGCCTGTTACCCAGGGAGACTATATGATGGCATGGTCACCATGGAAACAGTGGACAAACTTAAGATGTTTTCATTGCTCTAGATGAAAGCCATCTGCATTATTTTTTTTCATTTCTGTTTCTCACACCACCAGCTCAGACTCCCAAGCCAAACTGTGGCAGCTGTGGTGCCACCCTGCAGCCAAGAATCACGTACCATTCCCAAAGCAGGCTCCCCACGACATTCCTAAGCTCACAGGTGGGGGACAGGGCAAACCTCCTACAGGTAATAGCAGCATGTGTTTGCTGCAGCAGCCACCTGCCCTCCTTCCTCCCCCACCTCATAGCAGCCCACTTGGAAGATGTTTTTGAAAGTTTTTTGACCACATTCCAAGAGGGCAAAAGTATATAGTTTGCCTAAACAGACAAAAAAGGGGCTGAAGAGAATTTTTGTAAGTTTATAAAAAATGTATTCCAACTCAGGTTTTCACTATTTAACTAAGGTTCTGAGTTATTACAGACAAACTTTTTTTCTCCAAAATTGAATCATTTCCATTTCCCCCACATTCATTCAAAGACCCTTTCTGGCTGTACAAGCTTCCCAATCTTACTTCCAAAATCTTCTGTCACAAATGTGATTTGCTGTCCCAAAGATACCATCTTCTACATATTGGGCATAGACATTACTCAAACACAACTTCAGTCAAATAATTTTAGTAATAGATAGCACAAAAAACCATTTACCGACATAAACGGGGAACTCTGGACATACACCTTGACAAAATTTGGGCTACAATGTACCGGTTTTTTTTACTAATTCAGCATCTCACCCAGACATGAAAATTTCAGAGTGGAATAATAATTTCAATTCCTTTTTTTGTCTAATTTAGAAACTCGCAATCATCAGGGAAGTCCTTGACCATGAGTATCTCACACTAGTGGTGTAATGTCTCTGTTTATTCAGGAATAGTTGATCAGAAATTGAAAAATAATTATGTTCATGATATATGAGTTGAAAGTTCAGTAAGTGGTCTTGAAGTTGGGCTGTTTCTCCATGGCTGTCAAATAAAAATACATTTTCCTCTGCAGTAGGCCAAAACGACTGAATACTACCAGAAATATCTATTAATTAAGCATCAAATTAGGTTTTTGCAGTGTTTTCCAGACAAAAACTGGAAATTACACATAATTAATTTGCTGGAGGTTGAGCTTTGGATTGCTATTCTTGCAGGTTTTTGGCTTTTTAGGAACCTTTAGGATGTTTCTGTTTTTCTAGTCATTAAGCCAAATTTGTGACATTGCTACATGAATCTATTCTTTCCAAATACTGAAAAATTATTGTAAAAAGACAATTTCTTCACAATGGCACTTCATTTAAATTGACAGACATCTCAGAGAATGCTTCTCCATTTCAATAGTAACTTGTAATTCTGTTTTAATCTTTCAGTAGGTAGAAATTTACTGTTTAATGTTACATGCCTGCAATGTGCTTATGCTCTTTGTAGCCTATGAATCCTCTGACTCCTATCAAAACAATGCAACAAAATAATTTTCTCATTGGATTTTGTTAAAGTTGGGAGCTTGCTACCAAATTAAAGACCTGCCTATAAGTTAAAGGCAGTCACTGAGGAGGCAGCTGGTGTTTTGACAAGCCAGTTTCTTCTCTGCTTGTTTACAGCCAGTTGTACCCTGCACAACAGTCTTCAACAAAATCCTGCCCCAGGCTGTGATCAGGACACTTCTGAAGCAACTCTAATAAAATAGATTTTCTTTTTCTCTTATGCTAAGATTATTTTTCCAAATGTCACATCACTCATTATATTTTTACTTTGAATCCTTTCCAGCTTCTTTGCTGAATGCATAAACCAGAACTGAATATACTCTTGAAGTGAAGGTCTTAATGTTCAATAAAGAAAAAACTATTAAAAGTTCCTATTAACACTTGATATTCTCATACACTTGAGAATTAGAGATGCTTGTTCAGCCTGTCAAGTGACCCCCAAATCCTTCCTTACTACTGTCATACCCAACATTCCACTGATAATGCACACAAAGCAGGAATACGGTTAGAGGTGGTAGCTCAGCACTCTGAATTAAGAATACAAGTAAATTGCTGCTAGTTGTTTTCAGATCCCAACTTCAAAACATAACTAGTTTCTTTTAAGTTTAAAATGTAATACTTTAAATCACTGAGACAGCCTGAATTGAACTGACAGCCAAAACTATCTAACTTCAAGGAACGTTACTATAAGCTATCAAGAAAAGATCATCAGGTTTGGAAATAATAAAAAATATGGTTTGCAATCTTTCTGCCAAGATTTGCTACTTCCATACCTATTGTTTAAACTAATAAATAATAAATAAGCAAAGGAAAAATTAAAGCTCTAGTAAGATGTAGCATTTTGAATCACTTTAAGCATCCCTCAGTGGCAGACACAAAACACTGGATGTTTTGTGTTTCCCTATCAGCATCATAAGCATGCAGCATTCAAAAAAAAAAAATCAGTAGAACGAAAAGAGCAGCAAGGCAAAAGGAGGTTTTGGTCAGTCTGTAACTTTATTCTAGAAAGGCTCCTGAAACAATGTGTCTTTCTTAAGCAGGAAGGGATCAGAAAAATGAAAATGAGATTCTCCACTAGATTTTAAGAGTCTTTCCTCCAGAACAACTCCTAAAACAAAGAGCATTCTTAAGAAGAAATCAGCTCTCCTGCAAGGTTGCCTATCCAATGTTTTTGATTGTTTACTCTTTCTCCAGTGTAGCACTTGAAAGCAGGGACCTTTATCATCCTTTTTGTTGACAAGATGCAATAATTATGACCATCCTCAGTAATCCATATATAAATTTACTAAGTGAAGGAAACCTATGCAGGCCAGAGTAGGTAGTCATGCCTAACAAGTTTAAAGATCTCCTTCCATTTATCTAATCAAGGATGAAATCAAGGGGAATTTTGTCACAAATTGTAAATGTCCATAGGCCAGAAAGGATTTATTTTTAGAGACCAATCTACCAGCCAGAGTTTAATGAAATCTAATAGCTGCATGTTGTATAACATACAGTTTTTTCAGGCTCCCTTATCTACTATATAGAGCTGTAGCACAAATCACACAAGTTTATGACTCCCTCAGGGCAGCAGAAGGAATATGAAGATTTGAAATTGAAGCATTTATTATGAGATTTAGTTTGTGATTTGAAATTCTACCTGTCATTTGAAGTATAATAATCTCTTGCTCTTCAATAAAACCTATCAGTGTAGAGAGGAGAAATTATTTGCTTTACAAAAATTCTTTGGGATATAGACTAAATCAAGGCAGCTAAATGCTTTCTCTGCAAATTTATTTTGCTGTAAGTCAAAGCTATATCTGGAAGGCCAGCTGTGGAAAAGCAGCATATGGGAGGACTTGATGCTGCATTTTGGAAGTTTGGCAAGGTGCAGAGCACCAGCAGCTGAGCAGGATGGGACAAGCACAGAAGCCAGGGACAGGAGGTGACTGCAGGCCAGGAGGAGGATGGGCAGTCTAAGGAACTACTTTTAAGTAATAAGAGGTTAATCAGGCAACTGTAAAAGTCAAGGACATTGTGACACCTGCACACTTAAATTCAAATAAGACAATGCGTAGGGAAAGCAAGATACACTGCTCTGGAGGGTCTTGCAGCAAGGTGCTTAAGAATTGTTGCCAATAAATGACTGGATAAATACCTTTCTTTAAGAGACCTCTGTCTCATTTTGTAGCTCAAGATGCTCTTGCATCCAAAAAGACATCCATCTATACCGCAACTAATTCTGAGAAAGCAAAGGGCAAGGATGAGATATAAATAAAACATTCTATCACATACAACCTTAGGAACTAGTAAGAGATATATAAAAATTGATACTACTTTGTGGAGAATATTACTTTAGCCTTAGTACTAGTAATACTAGTACTGCTTTGTACTTAAGTGCATATGCTAAGTAGCTCTGGGGGAAAAAAAAAGTTATTTTTGAGTGCTCTTTTTCACCTGAGATACACATAGGGTTGTTGTCACCTTATTCTGATAGTGAAATTGAGTACTTATAGCCAACCAACAGGTTTTCTTCTGTTACCAGAATGTATTTATAGTGGTACCTCAGACCAAGCAAGCCCTGAAACCATCTACCCCCTTACATTCTTCCCAAAGAGCTGGAATTTCTCTGTTGATCTACTACTACACCCAAGAAACTGTTCAAGCATCTGTAACAGCGTAGCTCTGCAAACCACCACTCCTGGAGCTGCCTATGTCTGCACAGACACCCCCATTCTCAGGATGATCTTTACATCTATCTGGTTTACAAGCAAGCTTTCAGAAGTCTTCTAAAGATAGACAGCTCTAGGTGTCTTGAAATACAGTGCCATTACTCCCAGTGATAATGCTGGTTGAGACTTAAAAGGACAGTCAAGCCTTTAATCCTTTAAAATTACAAGATGAAAGAGAGGACTGAACCAATATTTTCAAAAATGTCAAAGTGATTCACATGTCTAGTTCTCTCCTGAAATTTTGAGAACGTAGGCTTTAAAGTTGCTTAACAACTTATTTTAAGGGACCCAAATCTCTAAATAATGATAAGTACGCTCCATTTATGTAAAAATTAAGTGAGAGCATGCTCAGAACTGGTTCTTGAAAACACTGAGATTAAAGGAATCGGAAGATAGAGGAACAGAATTGTTCAGATTTTTCCAGCATGTCAATACAGAGCAGCCTGTATGTGTTTCTATAATTAGATCTCTCACATCTGATAGAAATGCAAATTGTTTAGAAGCAAAAAGCATTTGCTTTTTATATTTGCTGTATATATCTTTATTTATATTTGGAAAAAAATACAGAGCTACAGTTAGAATCAAGTCAGCCAGTTGCTGAGTACTAAATAACAAGGGAGATGGGTATTTCTGGAGAAAAAAGAAAAGAAAAAATAGAAACATCAAAACCAACTAAAAAAAAAAGTTTCATACTCTTTTTTAAAACTTCTTTCTGTTGATTTACTGGTCCCTCCTTACAACAACCAAGATTTCAGAACATACAGCCTTCCCTTGTGCCAGCTGCAAGCTCCTAAGGTCTAGCTCTCCTTTAAACTATTATACAGGACTCTCATCCTTCCCTTCATCACTCCTATTTCTCCGTGATGTGGAAGAAAGTCTGGCTGGTCTTTTAGAGATTTTTCCCTTCCAATACCCATGCAAGTATTTCTTTACTACGCTAAATCACTAAATGCTGTGCTGTACTCTACTAGTTACTAAGAAAATCCTTGCTGCAAGGTAAGTCTGAGTTTTTGACTTCCCTTTTGGTGGCAATTTGGCTTTATGCAGCAGCAAGGAATGAATCTGTCACCGAACCTTACAGTTTATATCACTGTAAATTAATTTTAAAAAAACCAAAAAAACCATAAATATTTTAGCAGACTAATTCTATGTAGCTTATCACTGGCTCTTGACTGAGACCAGATGATAATAGGGAACTTCAGGGTGCCAGCAGCATTGAGACAATTGTAGACCTTCTACAGAAGACAGGAACTACCTGAATCTCACTACTTGTCTACAATCCACATAAAAACAAGGCTGAGGAGAAAGCAGTTATTTATCAATTACCCTATATATTGCATTTTTCTTTCTGTGTCTCAAAGGAAATCTGTTCTTTCATATACAAAAGTAAAAAGTATATATACAGCTCTTTCCTCCCACACATTTCTAACCAGTCTAAGTACCTGGTTAGATCCTATCAGATTAGTATCCAGGCTACATCTCTAGATGCCATAAAGCTTTTGTCTATTCACTTCTGCAGCTTACCTTCACTGGGTCAAAAAAAAATTACTAGGCCTACAGGCCAGCTACTAGAAGCTGATGACATCTTAATATCATGTGAAAGCCACGTGTGCTGAAAAGACATTTGCTTTTTATCTCTCACAGGAAATCACATATAATTAGGCAATCAACACTGCCATTTGAACAAATGGAAAACAAAATAAAGCCCATCAATATCATCCACTCCCCAGAATTCTTAAATTCTAGTTTATGACAGAATAGTGAGTTTTAACAAATTTTATGTTCAGCTGATTTCTACCATCAACAGAAATTTTAATATAGTTAGATTCCAAAATTTAACTCAGAATAAAAGAAGCCCTATTTAATATATACATAAATAAGCATGAGACAAGTCTGTGTTAGTTTGCTTTTTTTTCCACCCATCTCTGCAATGCAATTTAAAGCTTTCTGTCTGAGCTATTTTTAGATGTTTTACTTCACTGCTTCCACTTACTTCCATTAAGCAAAATTTTTCTTTACTCTGCTTAATCCAGTTATTAAACACATGTTAAATTCAAAGGTTAGTCAAGGCATTAGGATGGCAGGAAAAAAAGACTGATCAGAATTTTATGTCTCCTTTCTAAATTTCCATTTGTATCCCATTTCTATTTACAGAAAATACTGATTGCCCATCATGATACATCTAACTATGGTAGGATTTATGCTTCTTAGGACAAACAGGTAGGCAATGACTTTAGTTATATTTCATTCCAAAAGCTACTCTGCTTTCTCAGGTGGAAGAGGCATCTCTTCCCTTTGTAAGGTAACATGTCAGCTGCCAGATTTTATACAGTGGTGCTGAACTCTTTTACCTCGACTACACAGCCTGGGTCATGCCTGTCCTGAATCGTGTGAGGCCAAGGAGCAAGACTTCACCCCCAGGCCAGACCTCAGCTTGTACAAAGGAGCAGAGGGAGAGCAGACAAATTCTGCTTGTGAACACCCCAGGCAGCAAGTCATGCCAAGGCTGAAGGAGTGGAAGGGCAGCAGCCTATTTTTGAATCCAGGCCATTAAAAAATGGAAAGCCACCACTGGAAACCAGGGTAGATGATGTATTCCTATGGATCTTTTGGAGAATCATACAGCACCATTCTACCCGTAGTTTACTGCATAGGCTGAATTTAGCCTTGCATGAATTACCATCTGCAAGACGCCCCTAAACATTTTTTTCTTTCCCTTGAGTCTGCAGCTTTCCACATCTAGTTCATTCTGGGCAATGTTAGCTAGGCGAACATTTCCCCACCATGTTTATTAGCTGGCATTGTTTCAGAATCAGTGCTAGTTTGTTTTCCAAGTACATCATTGCACCACAGCGTGATTTAAGAGCTAAATTGTCACACTCCAGACCAAGATTTCAAATGAGATTTAAAAACCTCAAGTAGTACATCGGAATCATCATGAGTAAAATCACTAAAGAAAATTATAAACACAAAAAGCTTCAAGGTCTTTTTCATGTTCTTTCTTTGCTTATGTAGGGGCTCAATGGAATTAAAGATGTCCCTTAGCAAATGGCAACAAATAGCTGCTCACAGTTCATCTTCTAGATGAAAACAATCCAAAACAGCAAAAAAAAAAAAATCCTAATGTAATTTTTAACAATGTTACCGACATATACGGGGTTGCATTCTATGGAAGAAAAGATCTATTAAGAAAAATGAAGTAAAAGATCCACTATTTTGAAAGACAGACTATCAAGCTGTTTTTTTAACTATTCCATAAGTTGCTGGTCTGAACTGCAGATACTGCTAAGATCTCAGTGCTGACAGCCTAAAGTCAGCATTTGGAGATGAATCCTTGAATACCATATCCCAAATGTCACTGAGTAACTGACAATATGCAGCAACTCAGAGGCAGGGCTTCACTAGCAAGTTTCAAAATTTAAAAATGCCACAAAAGATTTAGTTTGTGAGTGTTTAACAGAGAGGATTTCTGGTCTGAAATAATATAGCGACTGTGCATGCAGTGTTTTAAATAGCAGATGAATAGATACATCTTCTCACTATGAAGGACATGACTGGATTTCAGCAAGAACTGAGAAGGATATTCCCTGCCTATTACCATAAACACATCAAAAATACATATCCACTTGTTTCATGGTGAAATCCTCTGACAGCAGAGCTTTTCCTAAGTCTTCCCCTGAAATACAGACTCCAGTCAAATTAATTTTCAGTTGATTTTCTGACACTTCATCTTTAATAGGTTAAAAATAGCACATAACCCTAACACAACCAATATCCAACTGATTGAAAACTAGCACATTTTTCATTTGTTTTATTTAGGAAGAAAAAAAAAATGGCCCAAACAAAGGGGCAGGAGGCAGGTGCTGATCTCAGCTGATGGTGCGTTTTATGCGTAATTAAAAAACCAAGCACCATACCCATAATATAAAAGGAAGGGTATTGTCCATAAGACAACCAGAAGAGTGCTTTTGCCCTGTGTGGGATTAGCCAAGTCTTTACCAGCACACCCACCTGTGACTGCTAAAATTAAAGAAGCATCCAGGCTCTTCAGAGTTGGCCATTGGGTAAA
The DNA here is from genome assembly GCA_013397175.1 of Platysteira castanea. Classification (NCBI taxonomy): domain Eukaryota; kingdom Metazoa; phylum Chordata; class Aves; order Passeriformes; genus Platysteira; species Platysteira castanea. The sequence continues at coordinate 1,067,263 of VYXC01013172.1, forward strand.
TAATGGGACCAAGCAGAAAACTAGAAAGTTACAGCTTGTAAGGAAGGGTTAAATGAGCTGAGACAGTTTGCCCTGGAAAGTGAAAACTTGTAATCATTCAGTCATCAAGCATCTAAGTGGCAAATTAAAGCAGCTTAAGGTATCATTTTCTCCTCCATGTCTTCTAGCAGTAAATTATGGGCTTGCATCCCAAATTTAAGGTAGAAAAAGTTTCCTGTGTCCAACATTGCAAGCTGGAATATATGGCTAGGAAAGGATTTGAATCTTCATCAGAGGAGGTTTTTAAGAATAGGTTAGACAAACACTTCTAGGAAGTGACAGTTACAATGGATTCATTTATATTTGGATGGATATACGGAAAACACAGCCTCTCAAAGTCCTTTCAGTTCTCTCCAATTTGCCTGTCAAGGATTTGCAGAGTTTACATCATGAGCATAACTTGAATGTCTCACATTTTCCCACGCTGCAGCCAGTTTAATGGCAAAGTGTATGCAGCTCTCAAAAAAATATTACCCAGGCAAATTGGGATAAGAGACGATGAAAGCAGAACTAAGATTTGCCAACCAAAGGAGCAGGCAGCAGTATTGTTTCACCATCCAGTCTACAGCCCACAGCAAATCAGCTTATGCACCCCACAGTAACAAAAAGGTGAAGAAAAACATTTCAGATCTGCAAAGATACACCAGGGTATTACAAAGCTCCTCTCTCCATTGCATCCCAGCTGCCTGCAAACAGCACTACAGGCAGATAGAGAGAAACACTGCTGCAATGCTACAGGCTCCAGTAATTGCTCTGAGTACAGGCCAGGACTGAAACCCGTGAAAACCATGAAGCTCAGTTTGCCAATGACTGACCTTCAAACCTTGACAGATTTGGCAAGGAAAGAAATGTCTCTCAGGCACAACCATCAACAGAAAGAAGGGACAACAGGAATAAGAGCAGCCAGGAATCGAAGAAATTTTACAGAAAGAGTGTGATAAGGATTCTTGATATTTGAAAAACCAACATGTAAAAAAGTGCCATATGCTGACATAATATTATACATATTCCTGAGCAAGACTGTAGGTGTAATCAAATATTTTTGTTAATCACTGTATGTAGCTTCCTTTCCCCAACCATTATAGCTACCAACAAGCTGTGTAGCTTCTGATCAGATCAGGGCAGATGAAGCTCTACTTTAAGTTGAATTGGGTCAACCCAAATGAATTGGTGATGACTCATTTCAGAGCACACAGCTTAGCAAAGTAAAAAGCTGGCGGAATTTATTCTCCCATCTGAGATAATATTATTATTATTATTACTATGAGTTAGAAAGTCTCCTTCACTTGTACTCTACTGAAAGCATGCAATCTTTCTTGTGACTCTGCTGTCCCAGTTTCCAGGTACTGTCATCCTGCTGCATGGGGTGATGCTTGGAATCATTTCAAAGCTGAAATCCAGGGAAGTAAAAATCCTGTGTTTGAAAACTGAGTGGTAGGAGGACTCCAGAACAGTTTTCCAGGGTTTACAATGGCCTCTGCAGAAAATAGCTGAAGCATACTCAGTTTGCTGCTAATTAAAAAAGCTGACTATCTTTTCAGAGACACACAGAGCCAACGTTGGAAATAGTTTTATTCACTGGTATAAAGATATGCATGCATACATGCTTTCATACTGGTTTTGCTTTATGTATTATGTAATAGACAACAATGAATTTGACTTCTTAAACTGCAAAATCCTGCTGATGTTCACTATTTGCATTGTTTTGTCAGTAACATGAGAAATTGTTCTGCTTTAGTAAATACTCTCTAGACATTGTATTTTATCATGCACTGGATTCATAGGAGCATGTCCTAGGTTGCAATGTAGGATGTGCCCAAAAGTATGTATTCTATCACCACCTTCAGGAGCTGTTGAAACCAGGTGGGGCAGTGTTTTCCTTGCCTCCTCCCTCCCCACTATCTCCTGTTACTGGGCCCATCAATGCCTTGCCACATGACTCATAGATAACTCCTTCCGGGAGCTTTCTCTGTTTAATGGGCAATCAAGGACCCCCTATATGACTCACAGAATAATGCCAGCCCATTGTGAGATGCTCTGCCCAGGGGGGAGGAGCCAAGCATTCCCACCTGGATATAACCTGGGTTTTGGAGCAGCACAAGCAGCCCTTATGTGCTGGATTTCCAGAGGATGAGAGCTATTAGACCTTTCTGTGGGATCACTGCTTTCAACAAAACCACTTCATCTGGACTGCTACCACTACCCTAACTAACAGGGTGTCAGGTTGTATTCTGACTCTGTCAGTGGTTTTTCTTGTACTATTGCATTTTAATTTTTTTCTATTAAATTGTATTTCTGACTTGGAGTGTCTCACTGGTTTGCTTTCAAACCAGTACAGAGCACTAAATCTCCAGCAACTTTTATATTGATAATGTGTATGGAGCTAAAAAAGTCACTGCATCAGTCTGCAGACTGATACCACAGTATTGTAGAATCATAGAATTTTTGGGTTGGAAGGGACCTTAAAGATCGTATAATCCCAACCCCTCTGATGTGGGCAGGGACACCTTTCACCAGTTTAGAGCCCCATCCAATCTGGCCTTGGATACTTCCAGAGATGGGGCACCTGCAACTTCTGTGAGCAACCTGTTCCAGTGCCTCACCACACTCACAGCAGAGATTTTTTTTTCCTAGTACCTAATCTAAACCTACTGTCTTCCAGTCTGAAGACATTCCCCCTTGTCCTGTCACTACACACTCTTATAAATAAAAGTCCCTCTCCAGCTCTCTTATAAGCCCACTTTAAGCACTGGAAGGCCACAATTAGGTCAACTTGAAGCCTTCTCTTTTCCAACATAAACAGATCCAATTCTCTCAGCCTTTCCCTATAAGAGAAGTGCTCCATCCCTCTAATCAACTTAATGTCCCTTCTCTGGACTCACTCCAACAGGTTGATGCCCTTCCTGTGCTGGGACCCCAGAGCTGGATGCAGCACTGCAGGGGTCTCACCAGAGCAGAGGGGCAGAATCCCCTCCCTCCCCTGCTGCCCACGCTGCATCCTGGGATGCAGCCCAGGATGCGATTGGCTTTCTGGGCTGAGTCCACATGGCTGGCTCATGTCCAGCTTTTCATCCACCAGCAGCCCCAAGTCCTTCCCAGCAGGGTAATAAATCTCCATAAGCAGGTAGGGGAGAGCAGACAAGAGCTTTAAAATTTCACATTGGAGTCTGACACTTGGGTACCAGCACGAGAACCAAACATGGTGGCTCTGCCCCAAGTTGGCCCTTAGCAAATGCCCAATGGAGCAAGAAAAGAAGGTGCATTTCAGGTCATTTCATTAGCACTCTGGCTTCCTACAGAAACCTTCTCTTATCAGCGATTCAGCCCTCATGGGTTAAGAAATGGGAACGTGGAACCAACGGTAGATGTCTCATTCTTACTATAATGAAGATGGTAATTTCCGACAGCCAGGGGAAATCTTAAATCAGTACAAGCAAATACATCAGAACTCACCTTCCAGTTTCTGAACTAATTGCAATGCAAAACTGCCATAACATCGTAAGCACAATCAATCATAAGCAGGCAGACTGCAATTAGATACATGGATACTAATCAGAATCAGCTACAACATTTCTTACATCAGACTCAGCTATGCAGAAGAAAGGAAGTGCAAAACTTTAAGGATTCCTTATCCCTTCTTAGGTCACTGTTTCCTCTCTAACATTTTAAGAAATAGAGAAACTCAGCAGTTCAGGTTTCTCCTCCTATTACTGGAGGTGACCTTATTTGACTATCACATCAATCATTCTTTGATGTATCTCTGTCCCTACGCTGTCCTGATAATAAAGCAAAAACATCAGTAACTACAGAAGCTAGGGAAAACCACTGTGCCATGCTTTATATACTTACAGTACTGTTATTTATAAGCTACCCCTGACTTTTGAAGCTCAGTCTTTGACTGTGCTGCTCACCTGGGGCTACCACAGGCCCCTCGCATGAGAACTCATTGCTCAAAATATCCTATGAGTACGTACAGACTGTTTTAGGGCCCATGACTGTACAGAACCTCTCTTTGCACTGTGATGAAGGGCTTCTTTCCTTCAAGATTCGCTCCCTCTGATTTACACCACAATAAGGCAGTAGTAATACAAGTGAAGCGAGTTACACAACATGGAGAGACTGTACCTGACCTTACAGCTCCCAGTACATATTTAAACCATCTCATGCAGTTCTGAGAGCAAGACAGAGAGATGATAACTCCTCTTTGTTCTGTCCTACTTGATTCAGCACCCAGCCCCTACCATACTCTACTTCCTTGAATTCTCTTTCTGTAAACTCAACATGAGTTCAGACTGAAAGCAATTAAGTTCTTCTCTGTTTCCTCCATAAGTTCATTATTACAGCATCTACATGCATAATACATTTTAATAAATTCTTTTTCACAGCATATACACAGCAAGAAAAACTTATAAAAAAAAAAGCCTAGCAGAAGAAATAAAAAAAAAAAAAAGAAAAACCAAAAACCACCACACACTTACTAATTTTGGATACTCAGTCTGAAAGTGCTGAAAACTGCTTTTCAGAAGACTTGTTTCATGATGCTCTTCCATGTTGAAAGCCCAGCTACTATTAACTCCAGCTGCAGCTGCAAGTACTCAGTGCTTCTGCAAATCAAACAGTGAGGTCGCAAGTCAGCAACCCAGAAAATGAGAGCCACCTGTGAAAAGCTCTGTTCCTCTGCCGTGACTGGCACGACAATACCAGAAATGCTTCTTCACAGCTGTTCAGCTGTGCCTAAGGCTAGGAAAGATAGCTGTTTGTTTTGTGAAGGGTTTTTTTATTATTTTATTTTTAAAGAAAATAGTAAACTATTTGCAAACTCAGGTTGAATTCAGTTAAGAAAGAGCTTGACAAGTGGGAAAGCTCTACAGATGTCTTCCCTCTGAAGGACCCCTGCCTGAGGGGTGGAGAAGGACCTGGCCTAGCCAGCCCTACTGTTGTGTGGGCATCAGCATTGCAGAGATTTTGGCTGGCTCTCTTTCTGTCACCTGCCATGTGACCTTTCTTTCAACAAGGAAGCAGGTTTCTAGAGTTAATTCAAGCTCGTGGAAGTAATTAATATTTCCTGCCCGTGAACAACTTCCCATTTCATTGCGGAGTAGCAGTAGTCTGAACTGGGGGGAGCCCAGGAGCAGGAGCTTGGATAGCTCTGCTGGCCACTTGGCTGCAGCATCTAGGATCAGCTGTATCCAGCAGGATCTGCGCCAGCTTCCAGGTGCATGGCTTTGCTTCAACACAAACACTGCACTTGGGCCACCTGAAAGTTGTGAGCTTCAAGAATTCAAGAGAAACAAAAACTTGTGTTCAGGATAAAGCAATGACAGAACTAGTCTTTTCTCGATAGCTGCTCACTGAGGGGGCTCCTGTGATGATGCTTTCTCTCTTCCAGGATAAAAAAACCAGTACCACATTAGTTGGATGTAATGCCTGTATAGGTTTTTAGACCTTTTTGCAATTCACCCATGATTTTTTTCTGGGTGATGTTCTTCATTTCATGATTGCCTTCAAGATACACCCATGCTTTGATTTTCATTTTCATGCATCAGTTTTGCCAAGCCTCAAGTCTTACAGCAAGTAGCTATCCTCACAACCAGGCCATAGGAATAATTCAAATTGTTCCCTAAGGAAAACAGTTCAATGTTTATCCTTTCAGAGCTGCGGTTGTAGAGGAACATGACTTGCATTTCCTATATATATAACCTCTCTGCTGCTCACTGTATTTATGTCTCAGCTACAAATCTCTCACTGCTGTCATTAAGTGCTGGCCAGTGCCTCTGCCCACACACAGTAAGGGGGCACAGTAGTAAAACTGAGCTTACTTCTGGAAGCATGCTGAAAGCAAAATTTTCAGAGGAATTCTTTTCCACTTAAGTAGCTATTTGAAGCTTATAAAACTACATGATGTTATCTTTCTCCCTTCTATTTCCAATCTCTTTATTAATTCCCTTTTCCTTTGTAGTTAGTTGTAACAAAATTTGTAAATACTGGTTGCATAAACCACTCAGACTAATGAACAGCAAAGCATTATTTAATGCTAGGAGGCTTCTGTCCTCTACATTAATCGCTTTCATAAAGGACATATTTTTTATTTTTCACATTGATCTTACTGAAATACACTGAATTTTTTTCAGTTATAAATAAAAGGTTTTCAGTTTGCTTTATTCAGTTCTTTTTGTGATTTTTCTTACTTTTGTAATAGCTTTTAGACTACATCTGTTTTGGTAAGTTGTCTTCAATGATTTTATTGCCTTATCTTGGTCACCTTGTCTCAATCCATATTGCTAGGTAGGTGCTGAACCAGTCACCTGCGCATTTAAATCTGTCACTTGTTCTTTGCTGCTAGACACCAGTCTTGAATATGTGTCTTCTTGTGCCCTTCATGGCATCTAAACCTCTGGTTTTAGATGCCAGTTGCATCCTTGGTTAGCAAGAATATTAGAAGTCCCAGGAATCTGGCTCTCTGCAGAGTAGTATTTGGTTAGCTACCACTGGCTTGAGGCTTGCAGTCATATTTTCAGCTGCTACTGGCTTCAAATCTTCATTTGCTATAAACAGGATAGTCCATACATGGTGTGACATGAGCTGTACTGGAAGGCTGCCTTTGCCTTCTGCCGGTGTTTTTCTCTAGTCTAGTAATTCTTTCTACACACTTTGTTATTCTGATATGCTCCCACTTACCTATCCCTCTCCATCTGGAGATGGGGGGATGCGGGTAGGGAGGGAAAAACAATAAACCCCAAAGCCCAGGCTTTTGGCAGTCCTGACAATTATTTCTGCCTTATCATGGGTGGATGCTGTGCAGTGAAGAGGATTAGATGTGTTCAAGCTCATGACAAGAAAACTGAGGCCCATTAACTGTAATAACACTTGACACCTTCTGTTGTTCATTATGCTATCAGGTTACAATCAAGAACTTCCTCAGCCAAAAATTTTAGTGTCATCTCTGTTTGTATCTAACCCCCCTGAGGCCTCATACAACAGAACTGTCATTGACACTACCGCGGGACTAGGAAGAAAGCAAAATGTCCTTCAAAGATACATATATCAGCCAAAAGGCATCCTGAAGGTCAAAAAGTTGTTTTCTTTGTAAATTGGTGTTTGAAAATGTTCTGAAGGGAAATATCTAACACTCAGGCTCTTGCCTGTGTGACTGCTAGCTTTTTTAAAATTTTCAATTAGGAATAACTTAATATGCAGTGAAAAATCAGTGAGTCAGTATCTATGAATTTACCTATGTTTCTGTAAAACTTATTACACTGCTCATTCCATCTGATGATCACATGGTCTTATTTTAAAGTTTCTACTTCCCCAGGCTATCAGTTTGGTTTGATCTCTTCTTCCAAAGACACTGCTGTTGTAATATTTTGCAGGGAGGATCTCCAAATTATATTTTCAAGCAAAATACTTCAAACCTTCGCCTAAGGTGTCCAGGTTTTTTATAAAGGACATCTAAATTACAGCATGAGGTCATGAATGTTTCTATATACAGCAGACATACCATCATTATTAAAATCAAAGGCCTGGGTATGCCTCTAGGACTGACATTGGACTATCACCCTACTCTCCACAAATTCTGACAGATATTTATCTCGTAACTCTGATGTCCACATCATTATTTGTAGAATTACTTTTTCTGCTTTGGTTCACAGCTCCACCCCAAGGAGCAAGAAGCTCGTGCAAGCTGAATTCATTTACCATGTAACATACGCTTCACGTTTGCTTCTGCTAGTAAAGGAATCACTGCTTAATCCAGACATTGCACAAGCAGAGTTACAGAGATGTCATACAAGGTCTGGCCTGCTGAACAATAGGATTACCAGCAGGCAAATTGTTTTCCTATTGCATTTGCACAGATTAGCCACATTGGATAGAGCAAATAGCATTGCAAAGCAAAAACAAGTCATCCAAAATAGTTGAGTGGCTTGCATGACAGTAATTGCTTCAAAGATGAGTTATTTTTGTCAAGGTAAAAAGAAATGCTTATAAAACTATTTTAATGACTGTAACTTGACCTCAAAATTTGCATCTGCAATAATGCAAATACAATTATTTATTGATTTATAAACCCTCATTTGCATGATATGTATATTCATATATTTTCTAAAAGATGCTGAAATGATAAGGAGGAAAACAACAGGCAGCATAGCAGTGTTTTGCACTCCAAGAATGTAAACATCACATTATCCTAGAAGATAAACATTTACAAATAAACACTTGCTTTCCTTTGCAGAAAAACAAAAAATGAACAAAAAAAAATCCCAAACCAAAATCACAACATGAAAACTCCCACATTTGCCTTTGTAAACTTGGTTCATCTGTCCCTCCCACCAGCAGCTTGTCACAAATGGAGCCATCCTGCTCAGGTCAATAACCTTTATAAGGCAGTGGCCATGACAACTTGGCATGACAAATGTAGCTTGCCTTTGGTTTACTTCCAGCTGGAAGGTGACAATTTTCTACGAGTTTCAAAACCAAGTAAAATCTTACTAGGCTTTCAATCTCATTAGCAGAAAAATTTTAGTAAGTTGAAGTTAGGTTGACTGCATCTGTGTATTAGAACATTTTTCCATGCATGAAGAAGCAATGAAACCGTGCCATTTTAAGGTGGGGTAGGGCTCAGGGTGCATTATCGTCTCAATCCTCTTGAGCTGTGGTTTTTGGTGGAAGGAGAGCTGGGTACACGGCTCTGTGTACTTTACCAGGCTGTCCCAGCTGTGCAAATGCAGTGCCAGTGGTCGAGCCCAAAGCAAACACCCTCGTTAGCTAACACCCAGCCTGGGAGCTCGTTACTCTAACGTGGGTCCTTTCTAAGAGGTGGGAGTTGCTTCTTAAATGACCTAAAGTGTTACTCTGTCACTTATTTTTCCCCAGCATCTAGAGTTAGCTGGACTTTTCAGCATTTTTCATGGCCTGACTGAAAACAGCCAATCAAAAACCAGAAGGCTTTTTGTTGAATGGAGAATTCATGGAATAAATTGAAAAAGCAATATTTAAAAATCCAAACAACTTCACCCCCCAAAAAAGCCTCCAAGTACAAAGCCAAAATGCATAAAGAAAACATTTTTAAATATCAGTAGCTGATATTGTATTGGAAGCATGGAAACTTTGAATGCAAAGATATTCTTCCAATATTATCTTTTTGGCTGGTATATCCAAATTCATCCAGCTGAGCTTCATTGTCTGTCTCCTGGGCAGGGGAAGGGGAAGATTAGCCTGAAAACTACAGGGACTGCCACATCGCAGGTAGAATCTATATCAAACATTCAAAATTTGAGTAATTTTATATGGCACAGAAAGCGACGATAGATGCAATTTTCTGACTACATACTTAAATTATTTTATTTTCATAACGGGCATTGGAAGTGTTAGTACAACATATTGATTGCAGAGTTACATTCTGGAAAGAAATAACAGCTTGACACTGATGCCCTCAATCATTGGAAATCATCAAGATAATCGAGAGAGACAACTTCTGGGTCTGCTTCAAATTTGTTATTCTCACAACAGCAAGCGTAGGCCGATCCTTGCTTCACAGCCCAGTTTTGGCCAACTGAGTGACTTTCTGAGTTGCAGCAAACTGTGCCCAGCCTCTGCTGCCTGTAGGGAATTTTTTCTCCCATTTCTGTGACTAGAACATTGGTCCCTACTCTTTCCCACTGCTTCCCCAATGCTCTTGGTGCTCCACAGGCTCCCTGCCTCCTGCTGCCACCTTCCCTCTGGGCAGGTCTCTGTTCACCGACCTCAGCAGGAGCAGCCTCCCATTTCCATCTAGGTCCCACCCAAACAAGGCCTTCTAATTAAAGGAAGGAGATAAAAAAATAAACAAAAAACCTAAAATAACCCTCCCATCACTCTAAACAAAAGATACCATCAGCTATGCCTCTCAATCAGGTTTCATCCCACCCCTGTCTTAAAAATGATGTTTTTCAGTCTGTCACTGCAAATGAGATAGTTGTTTTTCTTTACTGAACCTTTTACCTCATCCACCTGATCCAGAAATTCAACTTTAACTTACACCTTTATCTCTTCTTCTCCATCTCTTAAATTTCTTATTTCTGGTACTTCCTTACCCTATAATTCGTTCTACTCAGTATTACCCTAAACTCAGTCTTCTTCTTAAACAAACTCTTGATTATGCTTGGCAATTCAGCTATTTCTTTCTGTATGCAAGATTTTTTTTTTGTCATAATTTCTGCAGGAAGTGAGACTGACAAATAATAAAATTTCAATGATTTTAAAAAAATTTCTTCCAGAGAATTACAGGTTTTATGTGTATGGGGGGAAATTTTTCCCTGTAAAACTGGATTTTTAAATTTTTTGCTTCAAATCCAGAAGGGTAAAAAAAGTGTGAGTTAGAGTTTCTGCTTCCACCCTCCTCTCAACAAGTATGTTATTATATTTTTATATTATTGTGTCTAGCTCCTGTTTATCACTCCCCAACTAATTCAATACTGAGTTAATGCATCAAGTCTTGTGTTCCCCCTGTCAGCAGCAGCAGCTTTTTATCCCCAGTAGTCATCTTCCCTACAAAACTCCTCGTACGTCCACACATTGTGTTACAAAAAAAAATCTATGCACAAAAATACCCTCTTTCAAGCACTTCCTTTGAATCTATCCCAACAGGACACTTACAGATCCTTATGCACCTGTCAATCTGTTTAACTTGTTTTCTTACACTAATTGCTTGTGCTTTTCTACCAGATTGGCTGCCTGCCACTGCTATCATACGTCTTGTACCAAGAGAAGAGGATTTATGGAATAGGAACACCTCCCTGGTTACTGAAGTTGCACCACATGAAAACGCACTCTTTCAGGAGGCCTCTTGCTATGATACCAACAAAAAAAGAGAAAAGACAAACAAAAAACCACCACCACCACCAAAAAATATTTTGGACACCAAGTTCTAAACTGTGTTGTAATTACAAGCATATTTGAGCCTGCCTCCTTATCTCAAGTTGTGTTTCATTAAGCCTCAATTCTGATATGGTTGCTCACAACAAATAAAGGAAACCAGTATCCTTTAAAGTTGAATTGAAAGAAAAGGACGATCAAAACAGAGAATATGTTTCCACATTTTTATTAAAATGAGAGTTGTTGCAAATGTCAAACTGGACAAAGAACTACAAAGAAAATAAGAGGTAAAAAGCAGTTATAGAAGAGATTATGCTCAAATACAAATTATGTATAGAAGCTTGAATATGACTTACAAAGTTTGTGATAGCTGCACCCATTTTCTTACTATTCTTAAAAATTATAACATGTACTGTATGGAATTAGGGTGAGCTCAACAGTTACTATTTTTTTTTGTCATTTCAAGTAATTAAAATACATTTTTAAAATAATAGTCCCATTTAATTAGACAACTAAAAATGAATGTCCAAAGTACAAGTGAAGCAAATCCCTCATACCATCTTCAATACCTTTGTGAAAGCTACCAGCAAGTATTTTGTGAGTGACGGAGGGCATTTCACCCTCACATATCTCCCCTGTGCTGTTCTCCCCGCAAAAAGCAATGCAAAGGATGTGTGTGTGGTGGATACTCATCTTTCTGAGTCCTCAGCCACAAAGCAAAGATGAAACTAGCCCACAATCACTTTCCATGTTGCTTTGCTTCTGCAGCTTAATCAAGTGTAAGCTTCATCTTAAGTTTGAGAAAAACAGGCCTTGCATCTTGAAGTCCTTTGTTAGGATTTTGATAAAGAAGACACATGCATTGATTTCTCAGAGCCATGTAGAACTGTTTCTGCTGGCAAGACATCTTGGAAGCACACACTATTTTTTGTGCAACTTGTAAGAACAGCGTTATTTTAGAAGAAATTATCTTACCATATTTCTTAAACATTTCTCAAACACTATGCCATGATGCAATTAGCCTTTAATATAACTTGATGTAATTAGACAATACGAGGGAGGATATTATTCCCTTCTTTTTGGCACTTTATCTGGAATACTCTGTCTAGCTCTGGTCCTCCAGCAAAAGTCCAGTTGCCAGGTTGGTCAGCAGCCTGGAGCATGCAGGCCAGCACAGAGAGGCTGAGGGAGCTGGGCTTGTTGAGCTTGGCTGAGTGACAACAGAACAGTTCTTGAAAATGGGCTACAGAGATGACGGTCCTGGCAGATAACGTAACAGTGGGCAATAAAATAGCTACAAACCCCAGCCTGGGAAATTTGCCAGGACATCAGGAATAACATTTTCGCTAGAGTAGCACTGGGTTGGGGGGGCCTGTGAAGCTGCAGTCTGCACCCTGGAGATGTCTGAGGTTTGCCCAACTGAGCCACAGCACCTCTGTAGTGTGGGCAGGATGCTACTTGGAGCAGGAAGTTAGACTAGATGACTTTTTCATCTAATGGCACAAGGTAGGCACTCAAGAGAATATTTAAATCCATAAGAGGTGCTTGACTAACAGTTACACCTGAAATATAAATGTTCCTTACCTTTGACCAACCCTAAATATATACTGCAAAATGTGAGCCCTATTTAACTTTAATAACTCTGTTTAAAATTAAAATAGAATAAAATTTTTCTTGACTGAAACTGGAGTCAGACACCTCCTCACACTGATCTTCATTCAGAAAGAATTAAAAAAATATTTATAGCTTTCAACAGTAGTACTTTCTGTGAAGACTGATTCAGAGATTTACATAAGTGGGTCTACTCACACAAAATCAGTTCTCATTTGTGTCTTCTACCTTCAACTACTTTAATGTTCATTCTTCTTTTTAAAGGTAGGTGCATGTGTGTGAAGGAGACAAGAGTTGTATTTCATTCCAGGTGCATCATGTCTTTGCCATCTATATGCTATTCAGATTTTAAAACAAACCAAAATGACAGAACAACCCACTGGAATAAATCCAAACAGTATACCTTTGCTGTTTATAAAAAAGGCTAGAAAAAATGAGGAAGCATGTGCACTGCCCCTGGATAAGCAAGGAAAAGATCCATCATTTTCACATTTATTATCAATGTGCTACCCCCTCAAACAAAACAAAGCATAAATACACAACAAAAGCCTTCATGCCAGCACTACTGAAGGTTGAAGAAAGTATATTTCAGAACTGTCTCTGGCCAATACCTGTCATCTCCCCCACCCCTCCTGAACTTCCTGCTTCTTTTCTAGCCCACAGAGCCTCTGTAAGAATTACTTCATGGTCCAGGCTGTCCAGGGGTTTTCACATTGCAGTGCATCTAAAAGAGTGTTAATAATACACATAAAAATACTTTTTTGAGGGGGAGAAGGAAAGAATCTGTTCAGCTAGGGAGATCCAGAAAGGTCAGCATTTCAAAGGATCTGAAGACATAATTTCCATACCTTATAGACACTTTCTTATAATTTCTGTGCTTTTTTTTTTTCTTGCCAGTACCACAGCATTTGAGATCCAGAAAACAAATGTTGAGGGAAATGACTGTTGTATAAGCACAGTAAAACTCAGCAAAAAGTGATGCTAGGAGAGGGAGCTGATCCTGTGTGTACCAGGTGACTTGCAGCTGGGTAAGTAGTCACAAGCTGTCAGTAATGATGGTGTAATAGAGTCTTCCTGCCTTTCTGAGCTTCATTACCATGGATACAGAAAATATATCAATTCAGTTTTGGGGGTTTGGTTTGGGTTTTTTTATTATTATTATTTGACTGGTAATGTGCTTTCTCTGTTTCACTGCTGAAATAACAGAAAGTTCTAAAGCCATGTGGCACTGAAGCTGACAGACATAATGATGGAATCTAATACAGAGTTTAGCTGGACACTGCCAATGAACAAACAAGGAAAAAAATTCAGTGCTATATTTGCAGATAGACAACTGCATGTAAATGTCTCCTTTTCTAGATGTTTCTATAATTTATTTTTCAAATACTGTGATTTTAATTAAAATTATTTCAAGGGCAAGCTTGATGTTCCTTGTCAGGCAGCAACTTTTCAATACTTTTGGTAGCATGCAGTAATTAAAACTTTTAAAAAATGTTTATATATAATGTATTACTACTATGTTATATATGTAATTAATCTAAATATCTTTTGTAATGATCTGGAGCCTTATCTCCCAAATATACACCTTTTTCAGCGACAAACAAGGATCAGCTCTTCTGTGTGTGTGCATAGGTATACATATTTTAGCAAAAACAATGAGAACACTTTTATATTGAATAGTTGCTTCAGAAATGCAAAATGAGACATCCACTTGGATCATGCAGGAGCTGGAGTACAATCCACTTAATGCTACATTTTATCACAGTGTATTTTTTTTCCCCCAAATTAATCTGATGGGCAATTCCAGCACAGAACAGGAATGCAGTAAATTATCCCACCTCCATCTTATATAATGGAGCAAATCATTACCCACTGTAAGTGAATTTTAATTTGTCACAGTGGAAGAAGACAATTACAGGTCAATCTGTCAATGGAGTAATTTGAGGAGCTAAAAGTAGTTGACCTTTCTGATACGCTCTTCCAGGGCCAGGATCACTCTCCTGCTAAGCAGCGGGAGATGGCCAAAGCTGAGTGGTTCTGCTTCCTTGGAAAAACTAATTTGTTTTTTGGGGTTATTAGATATGTAAAGAAAGAAGATAGAAGCAAACCCTTGCTTAAGACTCCCAGCCCAGCATCCAAGCACTTCTGCAAAAGGGGCAGGCAAAGTGTCTGGGCTTCACTGAGGTCACCTGCAGCTGCTCTGAGGTCACCTGCAGCTGCTTGAACTCCAGCTTTAGCCTGGAGCATCTGTGCCAAGGGAGCTACAGAAATGCTCCTCTTGGCACACTGCATGCCAGAAATGGCACACCCCAGTGTTACAGTAGGAGAACAAAAATGGTGTTAGAGAACATCGTGATCAAAAATGTAAAAGCAGGAAAACATGAAAAGGTGAAAAAGCATGAAATAGAGAAGATGAAAACATTACATGAGAAAGAAAAATTCATTTCGTAACAGTGACCAAAAAAAAACTTTAAAAGAAAACCTGAGGTCATGGAAGAACAACAACAACAAAAAAATCTTTAAGCTTGGCTAAATAGTATTCTCTTACACAAAATCAAAATAGAATCAAAACAGGGAATCTGGAAGAAAACCCTACAGTAAAAGTGTTACTAGTCAGTTCCCAGAAGCCAAGAAACAACAACAAAAAATTACTTCTGTCCTCATATATTAAAATCTATGGGTTTTAATTGGCTCAGATTTCCTTTATTCATGAAAAAGGAGTAACACTGGTGCAATGGAGGGAGGTTTTGCAGAGGAACACTTATGCTACCCTGAAAATGTTATCTTATTTTCCTCTCTAATATTCCTGAGTCACCTGGTCTTCAATATGAGCAAATCACTAAGCTTGTACATACCTTAGATATGAATTTTCTGGCATGTTTATGTAATATATTGTATACATAATTTAAGTGCATGATAGTATCTACTTGTATCTTAGGTTGCCCAAGAATCATGCCATGCTAAGAAAAGGAGGTAACTTTTTAAAAGTCTACAGTTACTAATAACTTAAACTTTTTTCTTCTTTAAGCATGATGCATTTCTTTTTTCATGTTAGATGAAGTTATGTGGCCACTTGGGCAAATAGCATTTTGTTAATATGGTTGTTGAATATATTTTGATGTCAAGCAGAGCAGGTTCCCTAAAATGACTTGTTTAACAAGAATTTGTATTCAACAGTGCTCATAAATAAACAGAGCTTAAAAAAAATCCAGTCATTAGTGGTGAGTGGGAAGCCACTAATTCCCTATTACAGGTCCTAAGCTAACAATTCCAGCTAGTTTTGGGCTTTCATTTTTAAAGCTATTAAGATTAATCCTTTTGAAGTAAATAAAGTATTTCAAATGACTATACGAAAACCAAAAGAGTGAGTTCTTGATGCTGCAAAGTGCTTATGCACTACTCACAGTTTAACCAAAAAATGAAGTTTCTGGTCAATTTTGATTGCTACTCACTTGAAGATGTCCAAATTAAAAACTAATTATCAGCATTCCTAGTATTCTTTGGACACACATACCTGATGTGATCACAACATAAGATTAGTAAGGAAAGAGGCAAAGAAATTAAGGTCTTGTATTTGAACCTCTTAGCTCTGATGCATGACCTACAGACTAGCATTAAGTCCCTTGTTTACTCTTAGCCATCCATGTAAGAGGCTAATCAGACTGTATGCACTCTTGGCAAACTCTTCACAGGCAGATGAATGGATTTTCCAGAAGGAAGTGTTCCCATTCATAATCTGCTGGCAATACATACTGGGTCAAAGTCCAAAAAGTTTTGCCTGTTGGAATGATGCATCACCTTAAATTAATGCTAAAAATTCTACTACTAATGACCTTATAAGGCATTGTGATGCAAACTATGGCTCTGCAGAGTGCTCACAGACTCTAATCTCACTAATTCCTCCTGTGCATGCCTAAGACTTTACAAACCGTAGATCAAAAAAGCATATCTGTATTAAATTAAATTTATAAAGCAAAGGTCCAAAGTAAAATTATCAAGCCTAATGAACATTGCATCTGGTCTCGATAATAAAAAACAGAAATAAGCTACAACATAAACTTAACCCATTCTATAACTAGCAAATGTGGCTTTTGGGGAAAAAATTACTGTCAAGCACGAGGGAAGTTTGTAAGCATATTTAGGTGTGCGCGTACATGTATGTGTATGCTTACACATACACAGATGAAGTACTCAGTCTGAAAATTATGCAAGAATTATGCAGGCAATTCATGTTAATCTAAGTAAAAACTTTTGCCACACAAGTAGGAATTGGAGGAGTCTGTTTCAGGTCTTCACTTTCAGATAATTCAGAAATATTGCAATTGCAGAACATTAAGGCAATACAGTCTTTGTTCTCTAACTTAGTTTTCTTTGCATATATGAGACATCTGCTTGGAGAAATGTCACTTTTAATAAATATACAGTGCCTGTGGCAAATTAAGATTGTATTTGACAATGTACAAAAGTACATAGGAGGCAAGTTTGTTAATGCTGATTATCTTCCACGTGTTCAATAGATTTTCAGCAGACATTAAAATAGTCATCTTCAAAGAACTTGTCAGGGGAAAAGTAAAATATGGTTATGTGGAACACATTCCTTCATACAAAGATTCTTTTTACATGGTTTCCTAGCCAGGATGATCAGTCTTTTTACAAGAAGAGGAAAATGTTTTGGATCACGTCTCCTATTACCTTTGAAAATATCATTGTGTAATTTTCTGACAGCATCCTCTTAATTGTCAAACATAGAATGTCACTGAATTTCTTATTTCCCAAGCAAATGCACTAAACTTTGTGGTTTAAATCCTGGATCTTGAAAGCAAATGCATACATGGACTTTAAGAGACTATGCAAATACAAATTATGCCATAATCTGGCAAAATATCTTGAAATTATTATTAACAGTTTGAGCTTAAAAAAAAAAATCCCACCAAAAACCAAACAACCTCTCCAAACCAGCACAAAGATTGTTATTTTTGTTTAATAACTTACACCTTGAGAACAGAGCCTATGACATAATGAATCTGTGAGGTCTCATTATGCTACAATGCCTGCCCAAGCCAGTCCTCCATCGTCTACCAAAACTCTTGATCTAAGCTTTAATAACATTTTGACTTTTGAAAAGGACTCCTATTTTGTGATTGCATTAAAACAAAATAGCAGGATGAGAAAAATGTTGGAAAACAGTTCTAGTTCCATATCGTCTGTATGTCTGGGCTTAGATCTCTGCAATCCAGCCAGGAGCAAAAATCTACTGCCTGTGGAAAGGAAAACTTCTGCCCACAGTACACCTGACTTGCACTGAATTTGCTCCCAAAGCAGCAGAGAACAACTAGGGTAAAGATTTCCATTTGGCACAGAGCTTGTCTGAAAAGACTTCAGTTTTAAAACCACTCAGAAAATATTCTCAGATCAAAATAGAAACCTACATTCTCAAAAGAGACTTCCTGGACATACCCAAAATAAAAAGAAAATGAACAAGTTTTCTACTGCTGGCAGATTAACTGTTGTAAGAACCCAGCACTGCAACCTGCTGATGTAATTGCTGTTCTGGCAACTCACTGAGTTCATATTTCTGATGCCAAAAATCAGGTTCAGCCTTTAAAACAGTCCTGGAGGAAGCCATGCAAGGAATCTGCTAAGGAGAATCCTACTACCCCTCAGGGCAGGAACAGGTATAAAGTGTTCATGGAAAGATTTGAACTTGTAGGAGGGCACCTACAAGTCAGACTTTTGTCCTGTTTCCCTGAGGTTCTGGTCTCAAGAATACATCCTTCCCGAAAAGCAGTGGATTATTCATGTCCTTCCCATCCTTTTTCCATCTACAGCGCACCCCTGAGTGACTGAGAAATTAGAAGTTTCCCTTAGGTGGTAACTCCTCTTTCGGCTTTCTAATACCTGTCTTTAAAATTACAGTATTTTGGAGACCTGCTTCAAAAGGCAGCAGTCTAACTGCATACCTAAGTAAGCCCAGTTCTGGTCAAAAAAAGAAGTGTAACCACCTTTAAGCAATCTTTCTGTGCTAACATACACATCCAGAAATAAAAACACTCTAAACAAGCTCCTTAAAGGTCTGAAGCCAACTCTCACACTATTATTTTATATTACTGTTATTTCATTTTATAATAAACACTACAATATAGTACACCATATATGATGTACATACCATACTATTATTACACCTTCTGATGTATCAGTATATTAGTGAGAAGACAAGAGACCATTAGGTGCATTATAAAAAAAGTTGCAAGCTTTTTTACAAAAGAAATTAATGAAAGCAGTGTAGCAAATGCCTCTGCAAAGACCTCTGGCTGTCATATCTACTTTCTGCCCATTAAGGACCTTCTAAGCAGCTATTTGGCAAACCTCAGTATCTCTCATTTAGATAACACTTTCCATGACTTTCCGTGCTAAAAGCCATTTCTATGGAGATGTACAAGGTGGTGTTAGGTCATAGGTGGGACTCAATAATCTCAAAGCTCTTTTCCAGCTTAGTTGATTCTGTTCTTCCGTAGAACTCAAAAAGGTGACATAAAGCTAGCCCTTGAGGAAAAGAAACATCTTTTGTTTTCTAGATCTTCATATAAATATTGATACAGATAAGGCCAATCTAAGCAGATCAGATTATAAAAAATACTCTGCTGTTTCACGCCAAAGAAAAACCCCACACCTCCATGATCCACTAGCACAGTGAATCACACTGATACCATGCATCAGTCTACATAAAACATAAACCTTCAGCAGGAAGCCAGCAGTCATCTCTTGCCTCTCTCAGTGAGGGAAGAGACAAGGCACAGATGACTTCTTTTGTCTTTCTTGCTGGCTTCAGAAGATTTTCATTTTGCTTTGTTTTAACCAGTGTTTCTTGCTGTCCATTCATCAGTGACACCACAAGGACACATGCCAAGTGTCCAAGACATTGTGAAATGCTGTTCAGGAGCAGCAAGACAAAACAACCTCTTGAATAAGGTTTGTTTGGGACAGAGCATTTGTGAGCTACATGGACAGAGAAAGAAGGCCTCCTGTTGCTCCTGTTCTGCCAGGGATTAGGGGTTGAGAAGTAAGAAAGTAAGTTCAGGGAAGGACGCCCTGGCTTGTGGTGTTTTTGCATGACTTAAGAACAGATGACAAATCACATTTGTGGAGCATCATACAATGGAGTAGAAAATGGGAACAGGTATGAAAAAATACGAAAAGAGTGAATGATAACTAGAAATTTGTCCTAGGTTCTCACATGGGATCATTGCTTCTCTCCAGCTCCCACACTTCTGCTGGCCAGCTTGGACTTTTCCAGACAGAAGTAGAACCTCTGTCTTTTTTCTTTTAGGAACTGGAGTTCAGTGCTTACAGCTGGGAAGCAAGAACTGTGATTGCTGCATATGCAGTGGGACCACATTTTTTATTTGACTGTTTATTGTTCTGGTCCTCTTCTTCACAGAGAGTAAGGGAAAATCAATGTAGTGTGACTTTTTTACTTGACAAAGGGCTTTGTTCATGTTCCCTAGAAAGATCACAAACCTCTCTACATGGGTGAATGCAACAGGCATTCCTTAAGAGCCATGGAATTTGCAAGTATCTGGTAACGGCAAAGATGTACAGGATAAATGCATGTATCTATTCAAAACTTGGGAACAGAGCTGCAACAACACAAATCAGAGCAGATGCAAAGAACCTCGGAAGAATTAAGTAGGGAGGGAAAGAGAGTAGCGATAAAAGCAATTGTATGTATTTACATAGATTAAGCTGGGCAAATTGACAACAAGCCAATATACACTTCTGGAAGTGGCTGGCAGCAATTGATTACAGGAAAAGGAGGAAGGAAAATCAGAAACATCCAAGTACTTCCAGAATATATGCACATTCATATAACAAGACTGAGCAGCTGAAGAGAAGAAAGTGATTTTCCAGAGCCACAAAGAAAATTGTAAGACTCATGGCATAGCTCTACCTTGACTGGCATGTTACATCAGCAAGTTAAGAAGAAAAAAATGAATTTACACATCCTCTATTCTGGCTAACACTTCCAGACCGACCCAGGCATGTCTCAGAGGCCCCTGTCCTTGCAAAACAGCCTCTAACTGTGCTCCAGATGTTCTTCTTTCTCATGGCAAACTCCCAAAGTCATGACAGCTTTCTGTAATCAAGCTTTTGTCTCAACTTTGTGTCTTCCTAGGGTCTGTTTTTCTTTTAACACCATGGCAAGAATGACCAAGAATTGATTTTGTGTTCATTTCCAGAGACAGCTGTCCAGAATCTTATTAACCTGTGTCAGCCATGGCAAGGGTTACACACTCATTTATTTGGTGTATTTATTTCTCAAAACCGACAACTCTATTAAAGAAACAAGAAAAATAATAGTGCTATAGATGTTTAGTTTATAATACTGAAAAAAATGAACAAAATCCCTCTGATGCATTGTCTTAATTGAAAAGTATGTTGTTGATTACGCAGGCATTTACACTAGTGTCTTGTTATACATACACATACACATAAGCCAATATATTTGTTCATGTATGTAGACACACACATTTTCTTCCATAAAAATCCAGGAGCTAGATACATTGCTGCAGTGCTAATGGAAACACACTGTTACTTCCTCTTCCCAATTTCCTAGTTCTAGCAGGAATCTCTCATTTGACCTTGGGCGAGGCATTTCAATTCTTTGTGACTGTGTTTTCTCATCTGTAAAATTAAGGCTATAATACCTACCTACTTCACAAGAGGGACAGTGTTAAATTTAATGCATTAATGTCTTAAAGTGTTTTCAGATAAATGGATCAAACTCACTACAGAATGTGAGTTATTATTAAATGATGCTTCACTGAGTTAATGCTGTTGCATTACTGTATCTGATTAAATAAGAAAAAATATTCAAGTGACGCCTCTTGGACAGCTTTTTCGAAGAGGGTGAAATTGATGTTCACGAGCCTACAGATGGACTCAAAGTCTTACTTTGGAGAAAGAAAGAAGTGAGGAAATCTAGTAGTCAACAGAAGTGAAAGAGTCCTGGGGAACAGATGATTATGAGGGTGTTTCAAGCAATTGTGAAGTAACTTTGAACTTGTGAAGCAGAAAATGTGAAGCAGAAGGCATTGTACTCTGGAAGCAGTACAGTTTCCTTTCATCTCAGTGCCAGTAGGACAGGAACACCCCCTCTGCACCATCACGTTTGCTGCATTTGGCCTCCACTCAGCGCAATGAAGTACAAGATCTGTAGCCTGGAGTTGCTTTCCTGGTGGATCCAACCACCTCTCAGGCACTGTTCAGATATGCCTTGAGTCTGCTTGGTCACGGCAGCCAATCCGTCTGTGGCACACAAAAATGTCACTTGTAAAAAGGGGGATTTATTGCAGGAGGGTTGTTCATACCTGATGCCTCTCCTACACCTCCTCTTGACCTGATGCGCAGATGCCTGGTCTTGTCCTGTGATCTCACATCAGGATCTTGTTGTGGGGGGATAAGGGGAAGGAGTGTTTGAAGCAAGAGCTGCAGGAAGATGAGAAGGGTTTTTGACAGCATGTTGAGTTGGATGTTGTACTGGTGTTGATGCCGCTGGTCCCAATGCCATCAAGGCATTTCTTGTGGATGACAAGGAATCTAGGAAAGTAGTGATTAACATGCATATCAGTGTGATTGACAAGCTAAGTTCCCTGCTTTGTGCTAATGTATTCATGGATAACACCTATTCTAGGCATACCAGAATGAGCATATAGATTTAGAGCACAGATTTAAAATAGAAATATTTAGTATCTTCCCAATAAATAAAGAAAAACTGTTTGATGTATCTATCTGCTCAGTAGACCATGGAGATCAGATTCTTTCTGGTGAGAAAATGCTTTTGCCTCACAGGGTTCAAATGGATACAAGGCAATATTCTTTCAGATTGCACTAAGACCAATTCATTTGCTTTCCCATTCCTCCATCCCCAGTTTATCACTCCAAAGGCAAGAAAAAAATAAGTACAACATTAGGTTTGATAACCTTCTGATAGTAGTGTGCTATTAAATATACACAAATCAGGGAGCTTGGAAATATTTAAGCCTTCCAAATATGCCAAGAAAACTGAAATGGAGGTTGCAAAGTCTAAGGTTGTATATCTTTTATGTCCTTTCTGACACCATGCTGCATTCATCAAAGTATCCATTCTCTTTTTCTTTTTCCTTATTAGATCTCTAGAGGCTAGACTACATGCTTTATTACTATACCAGTCAAAGGTCACACAGTCTTCTAAACAACAACGATGCCACTTTAATTTCTTGAGAAAAATCTTCATTGACATGAAAACTTAACACAAAAGCAGTGATGCCACTTTAGTTTGTTTGAATCCCTGCAGAACTGCTGCTGTGTAAAACGTGTGCAGTAGCTCCTAGGATTAACTTTGTGTGAATTCTACTTTCTGCTGGTATTAGATGGAAAAGCATTCCTTCTCAATTTTCTTCTCTTCACCAAGGCACATATAAGCCTTTCACAATGGCACTGGTTTATTTTTTAATCCATCTCTAAAACATAAGAATTGAAGTCAAGTGCCCAAAGTTGATTTCATAACAGCATCTGTTTTATTTATTTGCTTATTTGGCTGACTAGTAATTTTTAAGTCAATTTCTAGTGTAACTCTAACATATGATCATCCAGAATCAGCCTCCTGCTGCCAAAAATTAGCTGTGTCCTTTGATTGAAAGATCAGCCACTTCCTTTGGCATTTTTATGACAAATGTTAACTCTGGACCCCCTTTTAGCAGCAAAGAAGTAACATTTCACAGTCTGTTACACAGAGACCAGGCTACTTCTGCATGTAATTTCAATCAGATGATTAATTGTAAGGATCTGAATAACCATATTTCTGAGTGGTATGCTTAAAAATGTATTGTTGGAATATCCTCAGAATATCCTAGGAGACTACTACCTGTTCGCTCCTGCAGCAAAACAGTTTCCTTCCTCCTCTCATTTTAATGATGTTGTATGTTCTAATACTTAGAACTCTCCCTTACAGCAAGGCTGGCTGGAGGAACAATGATGTGATTTATGTCAGAAAGCCATTTACCCAAAATAAACTACAGTAAAATAAAGTATGCTCAAAGGTATAATTTCAGACTACCATTGTCATGAGAAGATAAAGTATGGAAATTTGTATTTCATTTAGGAATAGTGCAGCAATCAATGTTTCCAGCAATATTTGAAGTGACTGATTCAGCAGGCTGTTACAGGGAAGTGGGGCTGTTTAAGCAGCAAGCTAATTTCTGGCTATTATTTTTATGCATGGTATGTAATACCTTATCGATTATCATTTGGCTAATTACAAGGGCAAGATGAAATAGCACTGTGTGTGAAAGAAAAGGTGTAGAGAAGGAAAGCAGGAGCCAGACAGAACAATTAAGCAGACACAGTGAAAAGTAAGGATGTCAAGTCATGAGCAGAGTGAGAATGCAGGGGTTGCTGTCAGAGGTGACAGGGGCATGAGGAGGCACAGAAAGGATGATCACCCTCTAAGCAGGGAAAAGTGTAGCCCCTTACTATGGAGGGGGTTTTTTAATGATCTAGAAATGAACTGATTTGAGAGCTTTCCACGTTTCACTACTCCTAACATCAAAAAAAAAAAAACAAAACACCAAAAAAAACCCCAAACCAAAGTATTTAATACTTTTAAGTTCTGCACATTGAGAAGTCTGTTCCAGAGGTTTAGATCTTCCTAGCTATTTCACAAGGAGAAAGCAGAGGGAAGGTAGGGTTGTTTGCTCTGTGTGATGCAGCAAGTACACTTACACCCCTGACATTTCTCTTCCTTTGACGCTCCCCCACAAATCACCCTGTGCATGGAGAATATAGAAGCAGCAGGACAGAACAGCACAGCAATCACAAACCTCCTGTGTATCTCAAGCTGAGATAGTATCTCCAGCACTGAAGCTAAGAAACAATTTCAGTGACATCTGGCAGAATTTGCCAGATGTTAATATGAGAATTTATGCATAGTAAGACAGGAAAAAACACACATCTTCAGTGAATGAACTGTTCAACATTGAAGAACTGAGAAAAAGCAGCAGAAGTGAATTGTAAAGCAAAGAAAAAAACAGTAAATGCCTTATACAGCTGTTTTTCAACCATACTTGGACTTAAATGAATGAGTTATAGCTCTTTCTTATCCAATGACAACTTCTTATACTATTTTGATGAATTTAAGGTAAGAGATCTTGCCTATATAAATGTAAAATAAATAAAAATATATATGAATGAAGATTTAAGGATGTGTTATAGCCAATACATGACAGCTGGTGATGAAAGTATTGATGGTCCTAAACCCTCCCTAGTCATCTTTTTGTTAAAATATGTTTCTTTGTCAGTAATGAACAAAGATATATTTAACTCTTTATGTACAACTGAGGAAAACTGTCAAATTAAGTCACACACATCAAAGACCTACAGCCAAGTAAGGAAAGTGTTTATTAACTTTGTCTATTGCTAAACCTGGAACTCCCCATTTGTCTGTATTGAATTGTACCCATTTCTTCCAGGCTGTTTCTCCAATTCTTTGTGATCATATTAAATTTTAATTCCATCCCCCAGCTTACACCAAGGAAAAAATACCCACCCAAACGTACAGATTGTATCCTGAACTGCTCTGCAGATGTCAGATAGGAAGAACATGTTGCATTTTTATGTTTAAGTTCTGACAGAAATGTGCACAGATTAAGGCCCCAAGTTCACTTGTTTCTGACTTTCAGAAGGATTTAAAATGCATTACTTCGAACTACTCAATTCACTTCAATAGCCATGGAACTCCTTCTGTGAAAGCAACCTGAAGCTGCAAGATACCACCAAGAGTAAGCTACCAGACACATTCCATACGGAGTCTTCAATAAACAAATTAAGCAGACACTGCTCCCACAGACTGTTTCAGACCAATCATTCACTGAACAGGACACATCTATCAGCTTTCAGGCTCTGGTCACACTTTCAGAATTTCCCTGACACGATTCTGTGTTTCTTTTCTGTCTCATTGATACATCCCTGTCTCACTCTCCAAACACTGCCCATACAGGCTCCTACCAGGCCTGTTGTGCAAATCCATTGCTAAGTTCTCATCCTTTAGTCTTTCGGGGAAGGAGAGTGTCAGATCCCACCTTGGATCCAACCAGATGATGGTACCACCAGTGCCAGATGCAACTTCTGCGGCCTGTGAGAAAGCCAGCAAGGCTATTTCCCCAGGCCACCACTTGCAAAGTGGCACATGCCTGCATCGTGGGCTCCCCTGTACAGAGGAAGTGAACAGTATCCATGTTGAGGATTCAGGATCATGGGGAATTTGACAACTGCTTCTCCTCAGGACTGCATGTTGCTTGAGAATACATTACTGCTGATACTGCTCCTACTAGGAATAGTACTACTAGTACTACTCCTACTACTGCTATTACTGCCAGAAACATTAATTATGTAATAATTATCTTCTTTTATATTGAGATGTCATTCTTTCAGATTTAAACCAATCATGACTTCCAGACTGGAGACACTTTCATAACAAACAGAAAAATTATTTTCTTTTCTCTTGCCCTCATTTTCAAATAACACAGATTTTTCCACCTTTTCTTCCTGATGTAACTTACAAATTTTGCCCTAAAAACATTTGGAGACTCATAACTGTGATTTTACCACTGGTGCTAATCTTACATATAGATTGACATTTGAGTCAGGTTTAATATAACAGATGAACCCAACTGCTGACTGGTTCCAGTTATGTTAAGATGTTCAGTGACTTGTAAAAATAGCAAGAAAATTACTTCTCTGGCAGGCTGAGGAATTAACACCATACTGAAATACAGACATCTTCTTGTGTCATTTTCTTTGTTGGGGAGATCTTTTCATCCATCTGTTATTAAGAGTACTCAATACAAGAACGGAATTTATGGGATGTGGAAAAAGGAACAGGCCATATGGGAGGACTATAGGAAAATTGTCAGAGGCAGCAGGGATGTGACAAGAAAGGCCAAGGCCCACTTGGAATTAAGTCTGGCAGAGGACATCAAGGACATCAGGAAGAGCTTCACAAATGTACCAGCAGAAAAAGGAAGATTAGGGGAAATGTGGGGCTGCTGCTGATTCAGATGGTTGTCCTGATAACAGAAGACACAGAGAAGGAAAAAACACTGAATGCCTTCCTTGCCTCAGTCAGGAGTCCCAGAACTCTGGGATAAGAGAAGAAGGCCAGAGAAAGAAATATTTCCCCCAGGTCATGGAGGGTTGGGTTAGAGATCATCTAGGCAGCCTTAACATGCATAAATCCATAAAACCTGATGGGATGCACCCACGAGTGCTGAGGGAGCTGATGGATGTTGTTACTCTGCTGCTCTCCACCACCTTTGAAAAATCATGGAGAACCGGAGAGGTGCCTAATGACTCAAGGAAGGCCAGTGTTACCCCCATCTTTAAACAGGGCAAGAAGGAGGACTCGTGAAACTACCAGCAAGTCAGCCTGACCTCCATCCCTGGAAAGGTGATGGAATAGGCCATTCTGGAGGTCATCAATGACCATGTAGAAGAAAAGGTAATCGGAGTAGTCAGCATGGATTCACCAAGGGGAAATCACTCTTGACAAATCTGATGGCTTATATCATAACATAGCAGGATGGGTTAATGAGGGGAGAGCAGTGGGTGTTGTCTATTTGGACTTCAGCAAGGCTTTTGAGACTGTCCCATAAAATCCTTGTCGGTAAGCTCAGGAAATGTGGCTTCAATGACTGAACAGTGAGGTGGATCAATAACTGATTCAATCGCAGAGCTCAGAGAGTTGTGATCAGAGGATTAGAATCCAGCTGGAGGCCTGTAGTCAGTGGTGTTCCCCAAGGTTCATTACTGGGACCAGTCTTATTCAACTTGTTTATCAACGACCTGGGTGAAGGGAAAGAATGTAAGGGATCATCAGCAAGTTTGCTGACGATATGGAGGAGTGGCTGATACACCCGAGGGCTGTGCTGCCATTCAGCAGGACTTTGATAAGCTTATGAATTAGGCAGAAAGAAACATGAGGTTCAAAAAGGGCAGGTGTGGGGTCCTGCACCTGGGGAGGAATAACCCCAAGTACCACCACAGGATGGGGACTGACCTAGTGGAGAGCAGCTCTGCTGGGAAGAATCTGAGAGTATTGGTGGATGACAGATTGACCATGAGCTGGCAGTGCCCTTGCAGCCAGGAGGGNNATCCTGGTATGCATTGGGAAGATTGTGGCCAGCAGGTCAAGGAAGGTGATCCTTCCCCTCTACTCAGCCCTGGTGAGGCCACGTCTGGAGTGCTGTGTCCAGTTCTGGGCTCCTCGGTACAAGAAAGACAAGGAGCCTCTGGAGAGGGTCCAGGGGAGGCCACGAAGGTGATTTGGGCCTGGAGCATCTCTCTTATGAGGACACACTGCAGGAGCTGGGCCTGTTCAGTCTGGAGGAGAGAAGACTGAAGAGGAGCTCTCATTAATGCATATAAATATCTCAAAGGTGGGTGCCAAGAGGGTATGGCCAGACTCCTCTCCGTGGTGCCCAGCGACAGGACGAGGAGCAATGGCCATGAACTAAATCACAAGAAGGTTCCACCTCAATGTCAGGAAAGGTGGCACAGCACTGGAACAGGCTGCCCAGGGAGGTCATGGAGTCTCCCTTTCTGGAAACATTCAAAACCCATCTAGACACATTCCTCTGTGACATGCTCCTGGTGACCCTGCCTTGGTAGGGCGGCTGGACCAGATGATCTCCTGAGGTCCTTTCCAACCCTAACAATTCTGTGATTCCGTAATTTATCTGCCAAGTAACCGTTGCAACACTGAGTGCAAGAGTCAATTCATTCATTTGCTTCCTCATGCTTTTGCAAAATATAAATGGCCAAATGCATGTTTGCTCATAACTGATTAAAATCTAGCCATTTTAATTTTTACTATTCTTACAGAATTCAAGTTATAGACGGATTATAAGAATGTCATGTCCCTCCTTGTCTTCATTTCACTATGCACTTTTCTCCCTTGTCTTGCCATCTGTTTAGGTGTTGGGTTTTTTTAAGCTCTACTATTTCACACTACTAAGACTTCACAAATTTCAAGCTGAAAAGGGAGTTGAGTAACATGCGTGATTTTGACTCTTTAACATGGTTAAGTAAAATATTCAATCTTTAACAATTTTAATTAACTTTGAGGTTTCCTATCAAATAGTAAATTTAGTAACCTCATACTTAGCTCTTACACAGAGGTTTTCACCATAGACAAAGCAGGAAATTATCAGTCTGCCAGTATTTCAGGTATTCCTGAAATTCCTTCAGTGCTTCCCACTCAGGCTCAAGTTAGGTCATCTTGTTAGACAATCACAGACCATAGAATGGATGAGTCTGAAAGGGATATATAGAGAATCATCTAGTTCAACCTCCTCGCTCAAAGCAGAGTCAGAAAAACTAAGTTCTCCAGGACTGTGTCCAGTTGTGTTTTGAGAATGTCCAAGGATGGAGACTATACAACATGACTGGACAGTGTTCCAGTGTGCAACCCCTCTCAGAGTAAAGTAAAAAATAGATAAATTCTTATAGTCAGATAGATTTTTCTGTATTTCACTTTATGTCCATTGCCTCCAGTTTTCTCAATGGGCATAAATGAGAAGAGTCTAAATGTTTCTTCTTTACAGCTTGCCATCAGACATCTATAAACATTGATAAGCTTTCCTTTGACCCATTTCTTCTTCAGGCTAAACAATCCCAGCTCTCTCAGCCTCTCCACGTATGAGAAATCCATGTAGATTTGCTGCAGTAAGTCTATATCCCTGTTGTATCAGGGTGCCCAGAACTGGCCCCCCAGATCTGGCCTCACAAGTACTGAGTAGACAAGAAGGATCACCTCCCTTGACCTGTTGGTTACATGCTTCCTAACGCAGCCAGATCAGGAGGCTGTTGGCCTCCTTTGCTGCACAGGCACACTGCTGGTTCTTGGTCAGCTTGTTGTCCACCAGGACCTTTAAGGCCTTCTCTGGAAAGCTGCTTTCCAGCTGGTCAGCCCTAGTGTGTACTGGTACCACGTGTTACTGCTCTCTGTGAGAAGGACTTTGCATTTCCCCCTGCTGAACTTCATACGGTTCACTTCTCCGGCCTGTCCAGGTCCCTCCCTGCATCAAGGTGCACACACCTGGTACATCAGCCATTTGTCCCAGATTTGTCTCATCTGCAAACTTGCTGAGGGTACAGTCTGCCCCATCATCCTCATCACTAATTAAAAGGTTAAGCAGTGCTGGCCCCTGTATTGCTGCCTGGGGTACACCACTAGGGTTTGATCTCCTGCTAGACTTCGTGGTGCTGATCACTACACTTTGAGCCTGCCAGTTCAGACAGCTTTCAGTCCACCCCCACGAGCCCCTACTTCGTCAGCTTGTGAGGTCCTTGATCACTTGTGCTGTTTGGAAGTTATCACCAGTGCCCTCCAGAAACATCCTGAGCTGCCTGTGTGCCCTTCTGTGCTGTCCCTCCAACAGACATGAGAGTGGGACAAGCCGCCCATGAGATGAAGAGATGATAGCTCAGTATGGTAGTTGCACTTCACCTTCATACGAGTGAGTCACCAAATACCATCTGTTTTGCCTTCTCTTACATACAGTATTTCAAAACTAAATTTTGAACCACATTTTATACGTAATGTGCTCCAAACCACTGAACTATCTTGGTAACCCTCTGCTGGCCTCACGTCATTATGGCAATGTCTTATACCCAAGAGCCCTTTCAACCCAAACTTGTTGAATTCATTCTGCCTCCAGTCATAAACCACTCCTCCAGTCTGGTGTCATTTACAAACTTGAGAAGGGTGCACTCCATCCCATCCTCCTCAATAATATAATAGAGGAATTCCACAAAATCAGCTCCAGTGGTGGTCGATCTCTAAAGGACACTGCCCAGTCTTTGCAGTCTTTTGGAGGTATATATTTACTTATAAGGCTAGGCTTTCAGTGACATGCTTTAGCATTTAAAAAGTATTTATAAGCTGTTTTTCTGTTTAAGGATCTCTCTGTGTATTTTTACTGATCTGTAAAATTCAGTTAAAATATAACGTATTGTTACACTACATTTCTGTTTTCAGAAATTTTGACGACTCTGATGAACTTCATTCTTTAAGAATTATTTGCTCTGTTATACACAAAGTATCAACTAATATTTCCGGTTTTACACAATCGGACCTACATGAATTGTAGTTACTGGAGGTTAATTTAAAAGCTTCTTATGGAATACATGCTCAGTGTCTTACCATTACAAAGAAGAAAACTAAAATAAAGTTCCAGATAGATAAACCACATTCATAGGTGTGAAGTTGTTAACAAGGTATATTTCTTCAAAGCCAAACGGAACAATAAAAAGAAAATCTCTACTCTGCACAGGACAAAACCACAGGAAATTAAATTTCATTGCAAAAGGGTTGACAGGCACTATGGTCCTTACTTGACTGCTATACATTATGAATCTCTTCCCTATTTTGCTAATACCATCCATTACAGATATTGAAAGGTCATGAGTCAGGCTCCAATATACCATGAAACTGAACCTATCATAATAATAAATTCTTATTGCTTATTTACCTTTGGATTTCAGAATGCACTCCTATTACCTTTTCAAGTTTTACTCTGTAACCACACAAGAGACTGCATGTCTATTTTTAAATGAAAGCATTAGAGTGGCTTCCTGACCATTCATCACACTACATTCCTCACCGCCCCCAGTACTCACTTCAGAGCTCTCTCCTACTTGCTGGGTTTTTTTTTCTTGTGTGCTATGGAAAGTGTCCAAGACGTCAGCTTCATTTCAAGGACCCAGTGTCTTCCCACATTTCTTTATGCACCAAAAGAGCCAGATTCAAAAGACGTGAAGGATGATCTGGGGCAACCTTTACATGAAATAATAATGGAAACAACCGTTTTATATCTCAATTCAAACAAATTAGAGGAACTGGTACATGAAAGAACTGTCCAGGCATGACCCACCTGCGCATTATGTTTTGGGAAATACAAGAAGTGGACTGACACTCAAGCAAGACAAGCAATACCAAGAATCTATGTGGATATCCCAGTGAAGCCAGAAACCACTGTCATGAGTTTCTACTTGGGCTAAGAAATCTGGGCTAAATCTAATCTATCTGAGCTAAGAAATATTTCATTGACGCAAGTAAAATGCAAAAGCAAAAGAAAGCTTGGGGGGTTTTCTTTAGGGGAATTAAGTTGAACAAGTTTCCCAAAATGTGATACTTGGAATTGACCCTCTCTTTCAAATCAGATCCCAGCTGTGCAAGTGTCTCTTCTGACTGAGGCATCTGCAGGCCTCTGACTAGGTTCATCCCCCATCTCTGAAACCCTTCTGTTAGGCCTATACTCATATTTTTGGTGGAGTACAGCTCATATACAGATGTATCACTGATTTATCCAATATCTGTGTGTAACATTGTATCCATGATTTTCCAATTCATTCGTTATGCATTGCACTTCGATTTTAATGTATTTACTTTCGTGATGCATCTGCCCACTGAGTAGGAATTTTAATTGAAAACTAAGCTTGAACTCACTTAGAATATTTGAAATTTAGCATATCATTTTATATTATCTTGCCAAATTAATTACATATGATTACATATGTGTGATAAGATAGTCTGAACTATGGCTGAAGTACCGCAGTGATGATAAATGACAAATTGCTAAGTTTG
The DNA here is from genome assembly GCA_013397175.1 of Platysteira castanea. Classification (NCBI taxonomy): domain Eukaryota; kingdom Metazoa; phylum Chordata; class Aves; order Passeriformes; genus Platysteira; species Platysteira castanea. The sequence goes on from VYXC01013172.1 coordinate 1,099,445, forward strand.
GGAAAAGTGACTATGATTAGACTGCCAGAGGATCAGTATTGGAACAGTCCTGCTTAACATTTAAATTTTTATATTGAAGACATAAACAACTGGTTAATTTGCTGAAAATTTGCTGATGCTATTAAGCTGGGTGCTACTGAGAATGCTAATGAAGGCAAGGAAATAATAGCAAGGAACTTAGTTTAGAAATGTGTTTGGAAAATAACAAAAGAGATTAAATTTTCAAAGATGTAAAATCATTAATTAGCAAAAGCATCCTGCAAAATTAAAATATCAATAACAAGACCAATCTGAACACAGTTCTAGAAGAAGCACTGCAAGCAGAAAATTAGATAAACCTGAATTCTACAGTGGGAGTAAAGAGAGCACGTGTTAGCTAACCCAGGCAGCTGCTGGAAGGTGGCAGTCCCTGAGGCACAGAGATAGGTTGCCATTAGTGGACTTACTTCTCAGATGCTAAATGGATGGTCTGTCATGCAAAAACCTAGGTAATATCCAGGCATTCCATTAGGACACAGACTTGAAGGTTATTTCCTAGATTAAGAGGAGATTGGTTTATGAATAGGAAGGAGTACAACAACTATAAATGCACAGTTTTGCAATGCAGCTGGTCAACAAGGTAGTGATCACCATGTACCTGAACAGCACAAACAACAAATCCCTTTGTGTATGGCCAGATGCGTTGTGTGATTCATTTGACCAAATTTAGACTTATGGTAAATATTATGGGTTAGTATAGACAGCGGAAAGAAGCAGACTATTCTAGTACAGGATTCATCGCATCCCAAAGCAGACATCTAAATGGCTTGACTGTAAAGGGTGACCAACTCAGACACACATATCTAAAAATAGGTGTGATGAATCAGACATCAACTTTGCAGCCATCATCACTTCTCAGTTCACTTCAGCTTTGATGGGCCCCATCTATAGATATGCACCCTGGTTATGGATCAGGTCTTAAGAAGGGAACTCTGTAAGGCTAAGGCTAGCAGTACTCATATAAAACTAAGAATGAAAACACTCTCAGTAATGATCTGTGTCCGGGGAGACACAATAAAGACGCTCTAACACCTGCCAGGTTCAGCAGAAAGGAGGAAATGACATCGATTTATTGACATTATCTTATTCTTATACACATCCCAACTCCACAAGGGATTGGAGAGCATGTCACTCCCTTCTCCATCTCACTGGAGAAGAAAGGTGCTCATTAAAGTTGTCATATCACAAAAGGAATGAAAAACAGAAAATACCGTTAAGTAAACATCGGCTACTATTTACATAAAACTGTGAGAAAAGAATCTGACTCCAAGGTTAAAACAGAAGGCTTACAGAAAGCCAGGGCAACAATGATCAAGACAGGAAACTCCACAAGTGCAAATAAAAAGTAATGGGGACAAGGACAATGGCCTTAAGCCAAAGGAGAGTAGATTTAGATTAGACAGTAGGAAGAAATTCTTTACTATAAGGGTGGCGAGGCACTGGAACAGCTTGCCTAGAGAGGTTGTGGATGCCCCACCCCTGGAATTGAGACCAGGTTGCACGGGCATCTGAATCTATTGGAAAGTGTCCCTGCCCATGGCAGGGGGCTTGGAACTAGATGATCTTTAAGGTCTCTTCCAACACAAACAATTCTATGATTCCATGATTCTATGAATGAGAGCTTTAGAAATATCATCATTTCAAATTACCTAATTTTATTAGCAGTTTTCTTGCAAAGATTGAAAGAAATGTCTATAAAGCAAAAGAGCTCTCATACAGGACAGCTGAAACATAGAGCAAAAAAACAGTCATTTGGATTTTGTATTCATAACTAGCCACAATCCCACACCTTCTCCTTCAGTACTACATAGCTACACATATTTATACATACAAGCTTTCTAGGTAAACAAACTCCAAGAACAAAACATCTGTCATATAGTTTCTATTGAGAGAAATGCGTAGTCATATATGCAATATTCTGTAAATAAAGATTAACAGTCTTGCAATAATATGTGAAACACTGCAAAATCTTAAAATATCCTCCATTTCTCATGCTGAGTTTTTGTCATCAAAGGGATGGGTTTCAAACTTCTTTTAAGCAGAAAAGGTCATGCTGTGGTTTTGTCTATCAAGAATATTCAAATTGAGACAATTATGGTCTAAACTGTTTATATTTTATGGGTACAATATTTTATGATACAGCCTGTATCTCAGCATTATGCTGAGAAGGAAGAGTAAGTGTGTGCTGACAACTCAAGGACACAGCAAAATTTCTAGAGACACTTTTACCTTCGACTGCAATTTTTAAATAAATAGGGCTCTTCCTGTATCAGATATGTATCCCATTTGTTCTTTGGACCTCTGCAAGTCAGTAGGAACAGCAGAGCCAATTGCTATGGGAACCATGCTTCTACAATGTGAGGTTCAAGTAGGAGTCAAGTAGGGGAATGGAGAATGGTGATACTCCTCTGTTCTCTCTCCAGAAAGCTAATTTGATGAATGGTGTAATTCCTGAAAATTCTGCCTTGCAGCAAGAAAATAAAAGCACCTCCTCTGTTTATCACAGCCAATTGGAAGTGGCAAGAGGAACATGATCCACAATCAATATACAGGGATCACTGTGTGACCATAAATCTAACAGAAACCACTATATATCACAACTGAAATACAAAATCAGCAAAGTTTAACCAGAAATAACATGTGAAATTGCCTATTGGTACAGCTTTGCAAAAAAATGAGGTAAATTCTCTTCACCCTTGGATGACTCTGAATAAAAATTGCACATCTTTCAAAAAGATAAATTACAATTCTGAGGGAGACCGGTGAACCTGCTGTAGGAATCTCTTGATGGATAGAGTAACTGGTCCATGGAAGACTAATGAAGTCAAGATTACCATATTTTGTAAATTAATCTACTGCTAGGTTTTTAACCCACTTAGGACAGCCAACACTAACAACAAAAACTAGGCAAGAAGAACTAGAAATTCTTGTTATAAGCATCTCCTAAGACTTTTACCACCATGACGCTCACTACCAAGGTTAAAAACATTGCTGATACACCAATATCTACATGCAAGCATCCCTTTCAAGGCCAACATGTTTTCTTTGGCATTTCAGTCATCTGGTTTTTTCTGCTGTTTGGTGTGTAGGTTGTGCTACAAAGGAGAGGATTTCTGCTATTTGTACGAGTTCTTCCCATGATTTACAATATTGAAAGTTCTTTGTATGACCTCCTAAAAACTAGATCTTAGTCCCAGGGATAAAACCTGGCACATCACTTGGCATTAAAGCATGTCTGTATTATAGTACCACTTTGGTTGCAGCTACCAGCACATCAGAGTTAAGAGAAAGAACCCTCTGACTTTTATATCTTCCCATTGCCTTTCTACCCACCTCACAAGTTATATGTCTTACTTTATTAATGCCGGCTTTCAAGTTTTGGGGATAGAAACTTACACTGAAGTCAATTATTTTGGCTGTGGCTTCTGTCTATGTAGACTTAAAGATCAGATCTTTTTAAGGCACCTTCACCTTGTCAATTTCAGTAAAACAGTCCTTTGTGTAAATGAGAATTGGATCAAGAGTATTTTTCCCATTGCTATACAAGTACCTACCTGATTGCTTCAATCAGTAAGGTTTAAATAACCTAATAGGTATCACATAAATATTATAAACCAATTCCAGCTGTCTGTTAGATCTTCTTGTGAGTTTTCATATGTATGAAGGAATTCTTATTTCTATTAGGTTTCTTTTCAGAATTGGGACAACATTTGGAACAAAATGGTTAATGCAATTCAGTGTCCCTGACTTCATAATAAAAATTAACAAATATTTCTTTGGAGATAATTTAGTCACCAAACTGAGAAAATAATCACAAAAACCTCATGATTTTCCTTACATGATGCATTTAACATAGTTTTCAGAAAATCTTCCATTCTGGCCTGAGATCTATGAAATACACTTGGTAAAGTACTGTAGCAATACTGGATCCACTCAGCAACAAGAAGCCAATTCCTAATAAAAACGTGAATAAAAATTCATTTCTTTCTTCTTCCTGTTGCTAAATACCGCTGCAGTTAACATCCCTCACTACAGCTTCAAGCCTCACTTCTTCAAATACAGCACTCTGATCCCATTTGTGTCTCTAAACTTCTTGTGGTTTAGCTGGTACTAAGCCATGCACTCCTGAAGGATTCCTGTGCTTGGAAGTTGCTCATAAGACATTTTTCCTGATCCTTCTCATTTTAAAACCCTGTGAAACGCCTACTTCCTCTTCACAACATTTCATCGTCCTCCTTCTGATGACTCCTTTCTCTTGGATCCCTGCCTCTCTCCGTACTGTGGGCAGATGAGAAATCACAGAGCACCCAGAGTCAGTGGTCATGGCAGGAGAAAGGAGCTCTGGAGCAGCAGTGATGTGAGCCAAGACACAGCATATGCTAACTGAGAGCAGAAAGATCCCATTGGTGGGAAGTGAGGACAAGAGCCACAAATGGAGGAAATGGGCAGCAGGACTGAGTACTTTGACTATGATGAACATAGAAGGTCTGGAGAATAACTAGAAGAATTGGGTATGAATGCCCTCAGAGAACAGTGCTATACTCCTTTTTAAAAAAAAAATTCCAGATTACTTCTGGTGGTTTGAACCTGGGTTGATGGACAATCATTTGGACCAATAGCGTTTTCTGAAATTCGAGTACTTCAGCCGCGGGGAGACGGGGGATCTTCCCTTTTGATGTTCAAGCCTTCTGTGGGGAAGGGAGAGGAGATGGGCCCCAGGTCACCCCTTCCCCAGCCCTGGGGCACAGCCCTGGGTAGTGGTGGGAAAACCCCCTCAGAGCCGCGGGCAGCTAAGAAACAACCATTAAGCTGCTGCATAGGCCAAGACCACCCGGAGCAGCTTCTAAGGACTGGAGACCCCTCCGCCCCTCACGCAGCTCTGCACGGATCCCAGCAGGAACCGATACAACTTTCTGTGACCGGCATGGCCAGAGTCAAGCTGAGCAACCGGCCACATAAAGGGAAAGCGGCTTTTTCTCCAATATAAAGCCCAAGGAGATTCATGGCGACTTCAAGGTCAGAGGGAAAGAGAGACTAAGTCACAGGAGATGGAGCTGAAGATTACAACAGGAAAAAAGGGCGGAGTCACGCACCCAGCACGGAGCTTAAAAATGCTTTTGCAGGCCGTGGTGAAAAACTGTAATATCACAAACTGTTCTTTCCTCTTTAATTCACTTAAAAACATGGAGGGGAATGAGCATTTTGTGTGCAGCATGTAGGAAAGGGAGTCATGACCATGTCGGGTCACCTTGGAGCTATAAGAGACTTTAAGAGATGTTGTGAAGAAGCTAGAATTTGCCTATTGTGCAGTCACCTCAAGACACTTATCCTTAAAAAAGATACACCCCATGTGTGGCCCATGCTGGCCGTGTAGGAAAACTGCAAGATTTATGGGAGAGATTGTTTTTCACAGCAGCAGAATTTTCAGGCGAGTCTGTTTGCCCTTTGAGCAGTTTGGAAAACCATGTGAAGCAAAAGAAGACCTTTTTACCTTGAATAGTGGAGAGACTTTTAAGAACTGTAATACTGACCAAAAATCATAGTTTGTTATCTTTTGTGCGAGTTGGGTAAAAAGGGGGAGGTGCTGGCAGAAAAAGGGGGGTTTTGCTTTAATTCCTTGTTATTTCTTTTTACTTTTAGCTCTATTAATAAACTTATTTATATCCTTTAAAGTTTGGTGCCTGCTTTGCATTTCTCCTGATTCTTATCTCACAAAAGGTAAAGAATGCGAACAAACCCACTACACTGAATTGGTGTTTCTGCCTGGTGAGCGAACTAAACCCGCTACATTACTTCTCTACGTTTCAAATATTTACTGTGCATCTCCACCAAGCAAGAAAATGTTTCTACTGGTATGATATCAGTTGGTATCAAAGAAGTGAATAGATAGTACCTGAAAGTAAAAGTAAAAGGCACTTTTAGTTTAAAAGATTGCCAATGCAAAAAAAATTGAGAAAGTTTAATTGTGATGCAAAGCCAAAATGTCTAATCCTTCAATGAAACTACTCAAATCAATCAAGTGGTCTTGCCGCCTCCTGCTTAGAAACAAACCCTGGTTTACTTCTTCTGTACCAGTTGTCCAGCAGGTCGCCATTCTCAGAGCAGTTTGTGAGGCTGCTACACTTTAGCCTAGCTACAAATGATCCAGAACTTAACACCAGGCTTTGTGGGTTTTTTAATTCTTTGCCTTCACAAGGCCTCTGCATTGTTTTATCACTGCTTTACAGTGAAAGCTAAGGAAGTTGAAAGATGTGTCTGAGAATGACAGCAGAGTGGAGACATCACTGGTGGTATTTCTTTAGACACTGACTGCCCAAGCAACAAATCAAAATCAAGCAAATTTCTCCAAAAGCAACAGTATTCACCAGAGACTTGGATCCATTCAAACATAACACATCTTAAAACCTTGAATTTGCCCTAAACAAAGCATACTTAAATGCACTAACTTTTCCAGAATCTGATTGTTCTGATGGATATCCCTTTTTATTTTCAAATTTAAAAAGAGGCATTTTAGGAAACTTCCACAACGAAGATCACAAAACATGGATGTGTAGAATTTCACAAAGAAAAACATTCATGAGGAGATATGAGCAGGGAGGTGCAGAACAGGACCAAGTGACTTGTGAAGTTTTGCAAGTGGTTTTCATGTTATAAGAACAGAAAATCCCAAACATTAGATTGCTCCATGAAAGAGAATTCTGAAAATAAATTTTTCATTGATGGGAATGTTTAATCTTAATAAAAACAATAATTCAAATTTTGATTTTGTTTATTTTGAATTTAATGTGGCATATAGAGAAAAATACTGCCATCTCAATTTAAACTAATTTTGATAGGAAAATACAAGTGCGTGCAATTTCAAAAATTATGTCAAGACTGTCTAAACGATCCTTCCTTGATTTTTGAAATTAAGGGGTGATGATAGTAATGTGGTTTCACAGTGTTTGTCATTTTGAAAGAAATTATGCTCCACATGAATAGTTCTCCTCACAGTTTCCTCCTCATAAAGGTGCAGAAAGCACGACCAGAGAGCAGGACATGTTTCCCCAGCACCATAACATTTCATCCATGAAAAAGCTTTAACTGGTGAGGCCCTCCCCAGGCACAGCCCTGCAGCACATGGCAGCAAGCCCATCCTCAGCTTGGGTGAGGGACAGCCTGGGTGTCCACAGGGTTGGCACAGAAGAGCTTCCCAGTCTGACTCCTGGCCGCTGTGCTGCCACCACCCTGCTTCCCAACACACCACAGGGCACTGCTGACCTGGTTTCCAGGCTTTGCTGGCTAGACATGAGAGACCAAAGAAGAATATCTTGTAACCAGTAAAGATGAAGTGGAGATGGTGGGAAGTGAGGTCTCTGGACCATCTGCTGAAACCCACGGAGAGCTAGAGGTGATGGAAATGCATTGTTACTACAGGGTTTTACATTCCCCCAGACACCTAGGGTAGTCTCTAGATGATGTAATACAGACCTCCACATAGGAGACATCTGCATCCACACTAGCCAGCTGAGGCTTCCTTTACACTTCACCAAAAAAATAGGCCTTCTCTAGTATACAATTATTTTTATCTTAAAAATAGCCACCTAAAATAGGTTAGATGAATTTTTCCACATAGAAGGGCCTACTCCTTGATGGAACAAGAATCCTGGCACACTAGCTGAAGGGAGATACCTCCAGCCCACATTTCCAAACCCAGCTGAAGCCCGGAGCCCTTCTGCCCTGTATGTGCCTGGGAACATCCCCGCCTTCACAGGGCCAAACCCCTCTCCTGCGCTGTCAGCCCGCATTGGATTCATCAGCTAACTCCTCTGCTCAAATTCCTTATGGCTCAGAAACAGAAACAGGAAAACAAAAATGCCAAGCCCAAATAATTATTTCTCACACCAGACGTCTGCATGTACAGCACTCGTACGGGTGAGGTGCATTAAACACAGCATTTCGAAGGCTTGAAATAAATGAAAGGTGACATTAAGAAGATAGAGTAAAAATACAGAATTACATCAGTGGATAAAGACTGAGTCTTTTCGAGCCAAAAGTTAAGAAAAGCTACATTTCTTTCTGCTATATGAGAAGTAGCTCAAATAACATGTAGAAAGGTTTAACATAAGGTGCGACTGTGCACCGTTTGTACAACTCTGAACCCCTGCTGCACTGGAAAGTGAAACATTAGAATAAAAAAACTGAAACTAGATACCTTTCATAACAGTTCAAAAGAACTGTTTATGAGGAATTTAGCCAAGCTAATCATCATTTTTTCTTAAGTATGTGATTTGGAAAACAAAGCGATATTACCAGGAATCATGATTAAGACTTTTTTGGGTTGAAAAATATAGGCAACAGAACAGTTTGCTTCCTGTTTTCAGTTAGATGGTTCCAATAATAGGGATAGTGATATGACAGTTTAGGAAAGCTAAAATTAGCATTTTGACAAGTATTTTATTGTTCACAATTCTTATGCCTACAATACTGTACTGAGAAACTGAATTCTCTGAGAGGCAAAATAGAATATCTTGCTCATGTGAATGTTAGATGTCGAGAACTGGCTTACCAAGTACATGTTACCAAGAGAAGTCAGATCCTGACTTGCCACTCCAGGGAGCTCCCCAAGGAAAAAGCAAACGTGGGTGTGAATCTCTTCCTGGTGTCCAGTGAGACACGAATCTCAGGGAGGAGTCAGGGCAATCTCTGTTGAAGTTTCAGCTGGGTAAGTCAGCATAAGCCCAGCAGCCTTGATAACATAGCTGGGGATGGCACATCTGAGCTTAAGCAGGGCTAGTTGGGTTGTCTCTTTCAAGCCTACGTGTGAATCTAGTTTGATGTGTAAAACCAGCACACACAAAAACCAGTAGCTATCTTGTTTGCGGGATAATACTGGTGATGTATCCTAATGTCATTGCAAAATGTCTACACTTTTAAGTAATTAATGTACACGTACAATCCAAAACCCCTGTAATGCTTCAGTTTATTGCATCTTAAGCCTGAAGCAGATTTATTTTCTTATTTAGGTAGGATAAGAGAACCAGCACGCCTTGAAATTTTCACTTTAGAAATAATTTGCGTATCAGTGTCACTTTCAGTGACTGTTCCACTGCTGGGTTTTAGGGGGCTTGGGGTTTTATTTTTGCATTTTTTTAATAAGTATGAAAAAATACGCCTTTAAATGAGCTGACATACAGCTATCATGTTACTATGTCATTCCATTACAAAGGAATCAGTTTACTAACAAAGAAAAGACAACCAGCTTTTAAGTCAGACTGGAATATGTTGCAGCATTCCTGTCAGAAATTATACACATTAGGATAGACTCAGCCAAGTGTCAACTAGCAATCTGAGTGCAAATCAGCACTACTCAGAAAATCCCAGTGGTAAAGTCTATTCGTTTGCTCAGGCCATGCCCTAATTACAGAACATAAACCTTTCTTGTTAATGTCATTGCTAATAAAGCCCTGGCTTCACATTCCTTTAACTGGCGACAAACTCAAAAAACTAGGTAAGAATAAAAAATAACTTTGAAGAACCAACATATTGTTCTTTACACAACAGTAAAACTATTTTTAGATTTGCTTAAGTCTGTAAGAATCCACCAGCCTGATCACCCTGAGGACAGCGTAGAAGGAGAGACTCCAGATGTCAGCCATACGGTGAAAGACAGAAATAAAGTGATACCTAGACAGCTCAATTATACCTGGCTGCCCACCCCCATGGGTGAAAATCTCAAGGGCATAATTTCCCCTACTGCACTAAAAACCTGCTCCATGGCTGGATTCACAAATCTGCAGAAGGCAGCTTTTCTGCCTTTCCACATCCTTTGTCCAACATTTCAAGGATTTGAGCTCTCCACACAACCCAGGTTCAGCCCTCCCTCAGTCAGAGGCAGGGAAACACACATCCCCGAGCTGCCACTGCTTGGGGTGGCTGGAATAGAGAGATACATCAGTCCCGTTAACACTGTCCTTCTGGTATAAATAAATAAACATTGCAGACATCGATGTACTGTTTGATGGATAAGCAGCCATTTACCGAACTACAAGATCATTTTCATTTGCTTCCTTTCCAATCTTAGTGAATATTTAACCATTTTTTTAATGTGAAAGTGCTACAGCATGAGTTTTTAAGGGAGTCTCACTTAAAAGGAATTGACAACACAGTAATTAGGAAATGCACATTTAATCACGGGAGACCTGAGAGACATCAGTCAAAGCAAGCATTCCATTCTCAGCTCAGTGCTGAAGCCACCAGGTTATAAAGTATTCTGCTGAAGAAAGTTTCCCAAAGGCTCCTGATGAAACAGCTTCATTTAATACAAAGAGCTCAGACAGCTTTTGCAAGAGTGGTCCCCTTGACTCACAGTTACCACTCACATTCTGGAGTAGTGACAGCTTAATTAGTTGAAATAAAACAGTAGCAAAGCAAAAGACTGAACACCCTGCACAAAACATCCTACCTTGTGGCAGGGCAGTGCTCCCGTGTGGGCAGCAGAGAATGTGGGTTCAAAACTTCAGGGGCTCATGGCAGAGCACAACTCTGCTCCCTTTGCTCATGAATGCAGCTACAACAGTGTTTTCAAGCCCTGTGCATCATCATATATTGGGAGTCATTATTTCTTTCCAGTTTTTTTATTTCGGCAGAAGCAACACAATTACTTTTGGACGTAACTTTTCTCTCTTCCTAGTGAACTATGCCAAAAAGTCAGTTATCTGTCCCCCTCATGACAGAGCTTGCATCCAAAGAGCCAAATATCTGTATTTTCTACTTGAAAGGAAGCTAATTCAAAGGTTGTATAAGCCCACCTATGGCCAATCTAGGCTAACAACATTAAAAAAAAACCAGAATCAGCTCTCTTGCATCCATACTTTCCCTGAGAAACAATTTTATACAAGGACCTCTATAGCTTGTCTGTAATCAGTACTTAAAACTCAAGAGTGTGTACTCTACTTTCAGAACCAGAATGAAAAATCAGAAATCTTAGGGATCCACATCTGGTTAATCTCTTAGACATCACCATGACATGTCTTTTTCCAGAGGTTATTTCAAAAAGGTAATTATAGATTATTTCAATATTTCAAGTCACATTGAGAGGTCAGTGCAACAGAGTTGAAGTTCTGCAATTCAAATCCACTGAATATTTATGTGGGGAAAAATATTTTGGAGTTGATCCTAGAACTGGAAACTATGTAAACACAATTAACAAATAAACATCCACCCCCATGAAACTGCCCACAGCCCAAACGAAGCACTGAATCTGAGCAAATATCAGTAGGTTTTAATTGCTGTCCACTAAACTCACATCCACACTTTCCACTAATTTAAGCTGAAATTTAACTGAAATGTTACTCTTTTTACATGAGAAACTAAGAAATACACATTTTTCAGGACTGCATATCTATAATTACATTTCCAGTAGGAACATACAGACAAATACATAAAACAGTGAATTGTATTAAAAGTAGTTTCCAAGACAGATATTTTCTTAATGAGTACATGCAGTTGATACATTTGTGTTCCATTATTAAACATGGAAGCAATCCTCAAGTAATTTTATAGCATATGGGATCACGTTTGTTATATGTTAAGCTCTTCAAAAATTATGCATGTGTGCTTAAGAACCAAATACATTATTAAAATTATATTCTAATTTCTCCCTTGGCTAATTTTCTAGAGTTTCGAAAGAAGACGTATAATACCTTCTTCCCATTATATAACGCAGCACAATGGTTATTGGTGTAATAATGTCAAATTTTAATAACTTCATCATAACAGTACATTCCATGTTTAAAGATTTATAGATAAGCAAATATGTTGAGACACACTACTTTGCAACTTCAAAATATTAAGCACCATAGGGAGCCTGTAAGTGTGTATGAGTCTGAGGGCATCTGTCCCACCACATGCCTCTGATGCAGGAAACAGAAATTCGTATCAGTGACAATCTCCTTAAGAATATGTTTACAGTCCCAGATCACCCTGATACGCGAGCTCCTCCTATTAATTTTGTCACAGTTCTTTTGGCCAGACTAAAAGACAGGTTTTAGAAAGAGATTGCCTTAATTTTGTACAGAAGGTGAAGAGATATTTTAATTCTAGAAGAAGCTTCTCTCAAATTTGAAATTATTACAAAAACAGATATCATCTCTATACTCTTTATATCCCCCTTTATGTCAATATTCTTTATATACCCTCACCTCTCATATCAGCCTTTAATTTTTCCTTAAACTGGCAAGCAAAGTTCTACACCACCACCCTGCTCTGACAGCACAGCACAGGCTCCTCTTCTGCTCATGCAGAAGCAGGAGGAGAAGGGCAGTGATCTATAAAGCTGTCACTGTGGAAAGCTGGAAGAGCAAGATGCAGAAGACAGCACAGAAGAATAGCATGACTCTGCCAGCCACGGGTTTGGGGATCACTTTCTGGGTACCTCAGACACTCTTTAAGAGCCATAGGTGCTTGTCAACCCTCCTAATTTGCACGGTCTTTATTCCTGCTTCTAGCACCACTAGGGCATGATTGCACTGCAAGATCCACATCGCAGTCAGGCATCCACCCAAGAGCCCAAATTTTGCTGGACAGCCACATTTGCTGTACTTCAGCAGAGCAGGGTTTGCCAGGAAGAGATTCAGTCACAAGCATTCTGAAGTGTGCTCACAGAGGAGGCTCAAACACTGCACAACTCTACACCTACATCCATTTACCTGTGTGTCATGGAATGATACCTGGAGTTCATAGTTCTTCAACATCCATCTATGCTTGTATAAATGTTTCAAGGCTAAATGGACCGCGGGTAACACATCTGCCGTTAGGTTTTTCTGATCAATCAGGCAGCTGGTGGGTAAAAGCCCAAGAAGAGAGAGGCGAGTCCGATTCAGTTCCTCAGAGCACCTAATTATTAGTAACACAAACAGCATCAGAGCATCTAGTTTCCATCTCCAGAAAACCATCTTTTTCGGTGCTTTTCTTCTTTTTCTTTCTCTTCCCCAGCAGCCCACATCCCTGAAGTGAAGGCCTTAGATTCCCTGGTTGCCCGACATTTTGCGGCTTCGGCTGTGTCCCTCTAAGAAAGCAGCTAATTGTTATTAAAGGATAAAGACCTCTCTACGACTGGCTTTTCCAATTTGGACAGTAATCCAGCTCACAGCAGTGCTGTGAATCAATACTTCACAAGAATAATCTCTAGGCAAATTGCTCTGCCAAGTCTAATTTTAAACATATGTCATTTTAAACATTCTGTAGGAGAAATATTCAACCATAGGTGACAAATCAATACACGAACCATATGATTCCTTTGAAAATAGATATTCTAGAGGGGGTTGATCAAAGTGGTTGCATACTGAACTCATTTGAGTTGCATATAGCAACCTGTATGCCACTGGGTCAGAAGATTGCTTCAGTTTGTTTTATCTTCCACAAACACATTTTTTATTGGCTTCATACACATCAAACAGAAACTATGAAGTTTGCATATCGATAATATTTTTTATGCTTCTAGTGCAAAAGCTGCCTCAGCCTAAAGCTGTACATCGTCTTCCTGGTTCTGCTTTTTGTCAGAAACCCCATGCTTTCCTTAAAATCAGTGATAGTTGTGAGGAAACTCAGCATTCAGGCCTGCTCCTCCCATCTACAGTCACATAGCTTTTGACAGGCATTTCACATATTGTTGTAGCTAGCTAAGTAATGTCAGCACACTATTTGCAGTTTTCCAAGTAATATGCCAGGCTACGAAACGGAACGGATGCTGGACACGCAGAAATGCAGAGGAAATAGTAATGCTGGAGAAAATCTTCCCTGCTGCTAATCAAAACTCACCAGGGTGAGAAGGGATTAGATGTAGGATCACCACACCAGAGAAGAACCTGAACCTCTGCTCCCCAGGACTCACAGCCTGCCTCACCCCTCAGACAAGCACCTCCTTCCCTGCCCCTTTGACAGCAGCAGTGCCACTGTCCCCGTGCAGGCAGCCACCTGGGTGGTGACCCCTTTCCTCCATTCAAGCAGCCAGCTCTCCCCATCCACAGGAAGCCTCCCACACCTACTGGAATGCTGTCATAGGCAAGGGGAGGAAACGCAAAGGCCAAGCACAGGGGCAGGGAGAGGAAGGACATGTGGGAGATGCTTGCTTCTCCGAGTAGAAAAAAAACTCTGATTTTCAGCAAGTCTCATTATATACGCAGCTGAATAGCAAACTGCTTCACCGTCTTGTGGAAACTCAAGGTTTCAGAAGAATTCCCTGTGCCAAGCTGGGATGGAAACCCAAAACCTCAAAGGTTTTCATGACTCAATAATCTGAAAGGAAAACAAATGGAAGGGCTCATAAGCAGAAGGTTAATTTGGTATAAATCAATTTTGAAATTATATGTTCAGAGCTTGGCAATTTATTTTGTGAATGGTTGACATTTAAAAAAAAAAAAGCATTCGTTTGCTGCAGAAAGTAAGGGTGGCTTGTCTAATTTTAAAAACATGGTGTACCGGGTCAACAAATTATTCTGAAACTGACATGCAACTAAGAAGTTTTTACAGAAAATATCCAAATAAATTCTAGTTATAAACATTCTGATTTATAATTACAATCTATATGTTGCATAACATGAGGCCATGGAAATAAATAGACAAATAAAAGTAAAAAGAGCAAAATAATAATGAATAAATTAGCAAATAATGTCTACCTTCAGCCCAGCAAATAGCTCCAAGCAGAAGATACACTCAATTCATCACTATCCACAGCGACCCTTCTGCCAACACACCTCTGCAACTGGATGGACAAGAAAAGAGCCCAATGCATTCTTATAAACAAACACAAGGTGAAAAAGAAATACCCTTGCTTATGGTAGCGAAAAAACCTTGCATAACCCTTGCTTTCTTTCATCACCATTGCCCACAGACAGAAAGCAGAAAGGCTGCGTGGAGCCCTTTGTGTGGGGAAGGAGATACTGGTTTTCTTCCTGTACAAGGCTATGGCCAAATCAAACACAGGAAGATCAAAATTTATTATGGACATTTCCTAGACTGAGAAATTTAACACATTGTCTGGGCACAACACTGAGTAGGAAGCACACTCATAGCACAGTCTGCATAGCAACAATTTAACACAATGACTTAATAGGTATTTTCCATTCCTAAGTCTTATGATTCTATAATGTGATTACTGAAAACATATTTTTAAAACTTTTTTTCTTTTTAGAAATGAAATTTTTCCCTGAGCAGAGGGCTAGATAGGCCAAAATGTTGCTTAAATCCCATTTGATACCTTTCTTAGAGGCCTAAATGGGATTTGGTTGGTGAATAGTCCTTGGACCAGCCTTCCTTACCAGCATTATTTCAGCATTGACTACACTAATGGAGAGGAGAGGAAAGCAGGCATTCATGCTGCCAAACCTCAGCAGCTAAACTGCTCTGAACTGCTCTTCCTATGCCTAAATCTTCCCGCCAGCTAAGTGAGTACATGGGGCTCCATTGAGTCACAGCTTTGGCTCACAGGTAGGTAACAAAAAAATGTGTTGACTATCCAATATCCTCTTCAGTGTTCAAAAAGACACAAATCTGCCACCACACCTCACGGAACCCCTGTTGCTCAGCCAGTGTCTTTAAATTCATGGGAGGGCAATGGCGTATCAGAGGCTATGAAATCATTTTCAGCACCATATGGATGGACACATTTAAGGGAGCATCCCCTTATTCTATAGATACATGAGCAGCTTCAAACTAGACCAGTCTTCTCTTCTGGTGCACTTCTGTGTGCCCTCAGCACTGCTGCATTTAACCCATGCCTGGCAAAGGAGCAAACAAGATTATGAACTGGAGCAGCCTCCTTGTTGCAGCCAGGTTCTGCAACCTTCCTGAAGACAGTTGAGCCAGTGGAAAGAAATAGGGAATGGTCTTTGCATAGATGTTTCAGAGATGTTTCTTTCCAGCCCCTCATGGCTCCAAGCCTGGGCCCAAAGACTCAAAGACTCATGGGAAAACCAGCCTAAGCTCTCAGGGCGGGGAGAATATTCAAAATGATCAATAGGGAAAACACGACTTGAGTACATTAGCATCAGAAGAGAGAAACTCCGTGTGTCCAGGGTCTGCTCCCACCCCCAGGGTCCCCTCTTCCCCGGGGGAGGGGGGGCCTCGAAGGGGGAGGAACACCCACACCTCCTGTCACTTGTGTCCTGAAAATCTGCTTCCTGAGAGAAACACTTAACTATCTAACCAGGCAATTGTTTCTTATATAGTATGTTTATTTCTAATTAATCCTGTAAAACTTGCATCAAAACAAGCCCGTATGTTTTCATTTTGATGAATAAAACAGGAGTAATTGCCATGCTTATGACTGATCATACAGGTATCAGCTTCATTTTCAGAATAGCTTCTCCTGAGGCTTGATACCTACAAAAGCATATGACTAAGCCTCTGTCACATATTTGAAGATAAAGTCTTTCAAGTGAGTTTGCCCAACACCCTCAAAATTCCTTACTAAAACATAACAATGGAGAAATTTTAAGATGATAAATCAACTCACTGCATCTTACATCCATTTCTCAAATGCAAAGATTTTGAAATAGCACTGATTTTGAAACTTGATTTCAGTGTCAGAAAAAGAAGGCCAATTGACTTTAAACACTGCCTTCCACACTGTTTTGGGGAGTTTTACCAAAGTAAATCACTGTTGTTCAGGACATTAAGGTAGCTTTTGCAAGATTTAGCTGAAAGCCTTAGGACAGAGCTGGTGACCAGATGACTCACTGTTGGCATCTCTTTTGTGAGTTCCACACAAACTGAATAATATTCAGAGAGGGAAACTGTAGGAGGAAATTGTGCTCCCTCGTAGAAGCACAATCCCTGAGAACTTAAAAATAGAAAAAACCCCAAACACCTGGCATAAATGTGTCATCCATAGCCAATACTTTCCAAAGGCAAAAGGAGAAATCTTTTCAGTGTTTTCCTCCTTGCCACATTATCCTCAGCTTTTCTAGTATTTTATATTCAGTTCTCAATCCCCTGATCAGTATTTCTGAACTGTAAATCACTTAAACAGTTATTAGTTCATGTAAAAGGTTGATTATAGACTGTATTAACTGTGTTAAAGGCTGGCTATATATTTAAGCTATATGTCACCTCACGCCTCCCACACACAGCTTCCTCCCCCTTGAGTAACACCCATTAACATTTATAGGATGTTCTAATCCCAGCTTCACATGTTAGTTTTTTTCAAAGCAGGTTATCATTCACCCTTTCTTGTCCCATGTGTCTCTGTTGCTTAATCGCTCCGTGTAATTAGGGTACAGAGCACTGGCACATCCTAAGAAACCTTGGTAACGTATTGGAAACCAATACGTTTATTGTGGATGGCAACTCCTGTTCTCACATTGACACCAAGTCCCTACCTATTGCCAAGAGCAGCTTCGCTATCAAGACACTGCTATCTGCCGTAACATGTCCCAGCTTTTTAGGTAGCTGCTATTCACCGAAAATTATTTACCTCCCGTAACACCATCCAAATGCCCAGGCTATCTATGTCCACCTGTCCTACCAAGTCTGACTAGATTTGCTTGTAGCTAGAGAGATTCACTTTGAGAAAGAAAATGAAAATTTATTTTTGCCTCAAATCCTAGTGTCTCACTCCCCATGTGTAGCCTGAAAATCTCCTCTCTGCCTATTTTCCTCTTTCCCAGCAGTGCAGCACAAAGATCAAATTAATTTCCTGCATTCTGAACAGAAGGCTTGAAGAAAAGAGATAAAATTACTAGTATATACAATGGTGAGATTATTCCTGAAGTAATAGATCAAATTCTAGTGGCAGCACTTTAAGAATGAAGATGACAAACTGCAAAAGATCGAGAAGACACA
Source organism: Platysteira castanea (assembly GCA_013397175.1). NCBI lineage: Eukaryota > Metazoa > Chordata > Aves > Passeriformes > Platysteira > Platysteira castanea. The sequence continues at coordinate 1,117,307 of VYXC01013172.1, forward strand.
AGATCACATAAAATGCTGAGAAAAAAAAGACAAAAGCAGCAATTCAGTCTATCTAGTTTAATGTTCAGAGGTGGCTCAATCTGTAACTTGCTCTATAGCGGATGAAAAAATGGTTTGTAATAATACCAAACTTTTGAGTGGTTAAGGAAAACACAACTTCTACCCTTCAGTAAGCTATCCCCTTTTAATGAAATAACATTTGTTAGATCTGTTAAAAAAAGATGTTTGGTCCTGTAACTACAGTAAGGGCTTCTGCTGACATTGAGAAAACACCTCCTGGTACCCACCAGTGACATAATTGTGCCAGCCATATAGACCTGCCTGGAGTAACAACGCCCTAGGGACACAATACTCCCACCATGGCACTCTTCTGGCTTACTTCACACAAGCTGCTATTTTTGCCAAGGTCAAACACACCATTCGCAAATACATGTTAATTATAAAAATTACTATTTTTTAACTGATTGATTTTTAAAAATACCCATACCTTGCATATTTCTCAACTACAAGATCCTTGAGATGTAATAATCCAATTTTAAAGGATATTTAATACTGCCATGGATCCTGAAAGGATCTCTGTCCCAAAAGCTGAGTGAAATCAGCATTTTATTCCACCAGGCAATTTGAAAATTTAAAGCAAGTAACGATGAGTGCCTTTGTTCTTAAATAAAAGTGGCAATTCTAGGTCTCCTCCTCACAGAAGCACGTTGCATTTTCATAGGTGGGCTGGCTTTCCAAAGTGCTGAGCATTCAGCAATTCCCACTGTTGTTGACAGAAAATGCAAATCACTCCATGCTTTTGGAAAGCAGATCTTTAGTTCAGGGACCTAACTAGAAACTCTTAAAAAAAAAAAAAAAAAGAAAAAAAGAAAAAAGGGNAAAAGTGATGTGGAGCTGATACTATTAGCATGCTTCACAGCAAAAAATGAGGAGCAGGGGGGAGCTTGGATAAGTTTAAAGATGCAAAACTTTTTGTATCACTTTATATACAGGCAGCTCTTGCAACATAATTTATTTTGCTACTTTGCACCAAGTCTTGCTGCCACTAGCACGTCCCTCCAGATCAGATTCTCACCAACAGCATCGAATTTGGTCCTGCTTACAGTTTTTAGAAAGAGAGAAGGTGGATGGGGGAAAAAAAAGAGAAAGCTGGCTTTCTCTCTTGGTCAACCTCCTGCAAATTATTAATACTTTGGGCTTGCCAAATTCACAGGGGAGACTGGAAAGCAAAACCAATGGTGCTTTTACAGAACTTTGAAATTTTATGAAAGACCCCACAAAAACACAGAGCTTAATATTTTTATACCATGTGTATACTAAAATATACCTGCATGGTGCTGTTAAGATACACAAGAGTGCACATCTGAATGACAGTGCCTGAAAAATGTTATGTGTTGTATTTTGTATTTTGTATCACACTAAGTGTTAGTCTGTCAAAAATTGTCCCTTCATATAGAGTAAAAATTGAAAAGAAAGAGATCTATTCTCTGCTAGGAAAACACATAATTCCCTGTGAAAGCAGGAGCAGTAAACAGTGGAAAGGAAGTTAATTAGCATCCCAAAAGGGGCCTCTTACTACTTCTCCCTGGAGGTTTTGGATGTAAAATGGTTACTTAGACACCTATTGTGTGTATGAATCTTCACATAGTTCTGTAGTTCAATGAAGCTGCAGCAGAAGCTGAGGCCTGTCCTAGGTAAATGGTAAATTATAATACATAACTACTTTAAGAACATAAAAGAGTCAACAAATAGATTATTTTAGAGATATGTGGTGGCGATTATTTAATAACTAAAATAAAAGAGGTTCTGGAAATAACTTAATCATACAGACAGGGTAGGTTCCTCAGATAATATGGGGGTTGTGGCAAATGGGTCTTACAAAAAAGGTGGGTGTAAAGAAGAAAGTCAGTTTAGCCAAGAATTCAAAAAAGGTTCTGCAGAACCATCTACTCAGCAACAGAGCACGTGAATCTGGCAGACCCAGCTTGCAAAGAAGCCAGCATACAAGGTTTTCACATAAAGTCTGGGACAATCTGCCATGTCCCAGAGGGGAAGGGAAAAGGGAAGAAGTCGTCTGATTCCATCAGGATCAAATCCATCAGAGTCCTTCATACAACGGAAGGGTCCCCTAGACAGCCATAAAAGTCAGAAAGCCTTGATCCCACTCTCTTGCTGGTGATGTCCCGAGCCTGTAGCTGGGAAGGTATTGCAGGGAGAGCAGTGTATGTAAAAAAAAGGGAGCTGCTGCTCTCACAGCATCAGAGGCTGCAGGGTCAGCAGAGTTTAAGCTGGAAATAGGAATGGACCTTTAAAGGGATTTCAAGCAAATCACAGAGAAAAGTTGTCCAGGGACAAGGATTTCAGGGGATCCTTAAGACAAGTTTTTCTGAAGTACATATTCTAGTTTGCAGAGTGGGCAGAAATCCCCAGGTGAAACACATGGTCTGTATTGTAAGATGTGGATAATCCTAATGGTCCTCTCTTCTTAGAACTCATTAATTATTTAAGGAAAGCACCACGGCCATAGTAGGAAACCTAAGTTTTCTAATCCTATCACTCAAACTCGTGATGTTCACTTTACAGCAATTAGTCCATTATCTGGGCCTTCATCTCTCAGAAGCCTCAGTAAAAACAGCTTGAACAACCCTGCTGAATTAGCCCCCATATTCGTCATTCTTTGTGAGTATAGTTTTCAGACAGAAGGTGGATATCTGTCTTTAATTTGTTAGCTTTCCTCTTCTCATTTGAGAAAACTTGTTTGAAAAATACTATGGATAAAATTGTCAGAAATAAAGGCTGATGGTAATGAAAAATTAATGGCACAGAAACTGGGCATCCATCACTGACTTAGCAATGAGATTACATGGCTATTCCATCACAAGGGGGAAAAAAAAGAAATAAAAAAAAGTGTTTGCCAGCCAGTATGTCCCATTTCCACGCAGCAGGCAGTATCAAGCACTCCCCAAATCCAGCTGATCTTACCCACAGCAAAAGCCTTTGCAAGTAGAGAAATCCCTGCTTAGCAAAGAAGTCATTCTTAAGTGTCAGTGGCATGGCATGGGGAGATACAGCGTGATTGAAAATGTATTCCACTTGTTCTTAGGGACACTGCCTTCTTTAGGTCAGAGCAATGGTGTAGCTGAATGGGGTTGCTTCAGGAGTCAGGCTACTAGTCCATTAATGCTGGAGCCCAAGAACCACAAAAGTACTGCAAATCTCATTTCTAACTCAGCTAGACCCACAAATCAGAGAACAGTGCATCTGGCTCCTGAAAAGTTTGAGGCTCTGTCACTGATTTAGTTCCAAGATTCCCAGTACAAAAATAAATTTGAAAAAATGTATGTGCACTGTACCATCTCAGTTTGGAATCCCACAGTCTGAAATAGGCTTCCTGGGATATCTGGGGCTGCTGCACATTAACAGACATCTCCGCAGGACTGAGTCATAGCTGTGCTCACTGATCTCAGTACACATCTCTGCCAACCCCAGCTGCCCCAAAAATTATCCGAGCCGAAATGAATCATGGAGGTTTTCCTCTGTTAACTTCCACCACTTGATTCCTTGAGCCAGACTTCTCCATGCAATGGTTCAACCCTTCCTAAGGAAAAGTATCTCCTTTCCTGTGATAACCATGGTCTCCACTTGAGTTTTCATGAAAGACCTGTTTGGTTCCCAGGTTCTGCAGTTTGCTCAAAGGCACTTTTCTTCTGCCTTATGCCTTGGGAATGTCCATACAGCCATGTCCATAAAGCAGAGAACAAAGCTTGAGATGCATACGTAGAATCATACTCAGATTATTGAAGCAAGATGGTGTTTTGTAGCCTTGATATGCAGTGCTATTTATGATGTTGTTCCAAACAGTTACATGTATTTAATTAAAACAATATAGTATATCAACAACTTTCTTTATGAATGCCATCATTAAATCTCCCTCATCTAGCTCCTTCCTCTCCGTTTTCCTCTTGCAAATACTTTCTTCACAATTATCACCAGGATATTACACCCCATCTTTTCCACGAACATGAGTAATTAACTCTGGTTGATAACCACATCAGAGGATAGGGCCTTCCCCTCTTTCTTCAAAAGCAAATGGATACTCCTTCCTGGATTTATTTTTAAAAAATAGTTTTTCCATGCTGATGGAGTGTGTTTGGCATATGAATCAAAAGATTCCATAGCAGTGTGTTTTGCAGTATGTATAGGATAAGTTATACAAGAAATTGCAAGACATATGCCAGAAATTGGCTTTAATCTCTTTGCAGAGATATTTAGAGGGTATACATTCTGCAGGTCTGGGATCCGCACCCAGAGGAGTGGGTGCGGTGAATACATGATTTCTCTCCTCTCCCCACCCACATCTTAACATCAGCGGAGAAGCCAGCATGGAATTAACATAAACACTTAACTTTTAGATTATTCCCTCCAAGTTTACAAAACTCTAAAGCAAAAGGAGGTTATGTCGTAAACAGAGTCATGTTACGCGAAAGTCAAAGGGGACACTGGCTATTTAAAGAAGTATGTCCCTTCCAAGCAGAGCGTCGCCAGCAGAGCAGACGGTGATCGTCACCATACACGTAGCGTAGTGCATTTTAATGCCTCACTCTCTGCAAACATCAGACAGCACAAGTACTCAGTAATATTTGAAGGTAAGAAATTACCCAGCTACCTCAACATATGCCAGACACATGCTCACCTGACGATACAAGAACAAATGTCTGCCACCTCTGTCTGCTGTAAACCAGACTCTCTTTCAGACCCTGACATCTCCTGGGTATTCAGCTGTTACCCTCAGATGACGACAACACCACCTTACCTGTCCCACTGTGAGCACTCCAGAAATCAAAGTAAAGCTCCAGGCAATTTAGTGCTCAGAGCACTCACAAGCATGACAGGGCTCACCCCCAGAGGCCCCACTTGACTTTGGTACACCATACTTCCTCTTGCAGTTCCAGGCACTGTTGGAGGGACTTGGATCTGTGCCTCTTAAGACAGAGAGCCTAACCAACACATCACGTGCACTTCTTTTGGGGGTGGGGGTGCCCTTTCTCAGTCCTGTTACAGTAGTGGTGGAGTTTTGCAGACAGCAAGCAGCAGCTGTTTGTCCCTCTCTGAGGACCACCATCTCTTACTGAGCACTGAGCTCCAGTGGACAGACACCTTTTTCCGTACCACTGACACAAACCTGCCCTCCTGTTTCCAGAACGTGTTCCCCATACTTAGCAAAAGTGAATAGTTCTCTTACTTCCACCTGTGGGAACAAGCCGTGAGTGGATTTTGTTGACACCACTCATGACTGGACTTTCTGGAAGAGGCGTCTTTCTTTGGGGGCTCAGGGTCCTTTAAAACTTAGAATAGCTGGTAAGAATGACTCAGACGAGTGCATGGCTCTTCTTAAGCTTTCAGAGCTCTACTGAAAACACATGCACTTTTTTAGTAAAGAAGAAGAAGAAAACAAAGATAAAATCTACACATAATATGCCTATACTGTAATTTCTTCTCAGATAAATTAGGAAAGGCACTTTCTACTTAGTTACAGAATAGAAAAAGGCAAATATGTATCAAATGTCAATAAACTGATGTTTTTCTTCATATTTTGTGGAGCATTTTCCAGAGCTCACTCCTCTGTGCCAACCCACTATTTAAAGGTATTAGAGTGTATTATTACACAGAGATGAGATTATATCATGATTACCACAAGGTATTCGTTGTAGTTAGAGAAAATTAAATCATCTCATCCCCCCCCAGTACACATATTCTTTCCTCTTTGTGATACTATACCCAGTTACTTCAGGAAGATTTTTTTTTAGCTTGTCAAGACTCACTTTGATCTTCAGAAACTTCTTGACTTTACATGTTTCATGACTATACATGCTTAGATTCAAAACAAATTCATACTCTCTTTGCACCACTTGCAGCACTGCTCCTACAAGAAATCAGAAAATCTAGTGCATATTTGAGGGAAGATGTCCAGATGTAGAAGGACAGATATCCAACTTCCATTAACTTCCCTTGCCTTCTTCCACGATACCTCTTCCTCCAGTTACTATATGGTCAGCTTTTGCCTGATGCAGGTCAAATACTGTTGAATTTGATAATAGTGTCTGCTAGAATGATCAATTCCTTTATTTTAGAGTTATTCTTTTTCCCTACAGCAGATGTGTGTCAGGGTGCTTAAGCTGAAATCATCTTTCCTGATTTATGTGCGGCTCGAGCAATTTCTAGTGTATGTAGAGTTTCTTCTTTCATTATTTTGTAAAATATTTCTTTGCTTTTTCAACCAACTACAGCTACAGTCACAGGGATGGAAAAAAAAGAATTATTGTATCATGGTTATTGATCTGAAGCCATAAACTATGAAGCACCCTTAACTTCTAGGATCTGGTCCAAGGGCCGCTGGAATCAGTGCATTACTGCCATTAATTTCAATGCTGTTTGGATGAGACTCTTTAGAGATGATAATTTTATAAATTCTTGAGTTTCTAAAATAACACAATTATGAAATTTTGCCCAAGAGCCTCATCTAGAGAGACACTCACACTCTCATTGAAATGAACAGCACAAAGTAAAGTCACTTAGACCAGAGTTCTGCAAATGCCTACATTTAAGCTTCATTTTATTGACTGAGCCTGCATAGGAATGCCCAAATAGATAAAGACATGCCCATGAAATAGCAAAATAGTTTACCAGACTGGATCAGGATCACACTCCAAACACTTTTAAAGATAAAAAAATACCCAAAACAGAAGCCACTGCATTTTTGTACATGATGTAACCTGTGGTCATATTTCGTAACGAAGATGTAATCCACACAATCTCAACTGAGACATAAACTAAACGTTGTACTGAAGTGCTTAATTCAATTTAAATACTTTGAAAAACACTAGAGCTGCTGCTCATGTCCTCAAAGGTTAATGAGTTCAAGTGCTGACAAACAGCAGTTGACCTTAGAAGGCACACTGCAGTTCTTCAGATGGTTGGTCAGAAAGTAAAGACATTATAACGCTTCCTTATACAAACCAGAACTATCAAGCAAGCTAGAATATTCAGTTCAGTCCTGGCAGAAAACTACCTGAATGCATAATAATTTTTTTTTTTCGATCTAGTCTGTTTATTTTCATTATTTCACAAGCATTTAGTTAAAGTATTACAGAAAATTGCAATACAAAGATCAGACTGCAACAATGGGGGATTTTGGAGAGACACAAGGGAGAATACATGAGTTAGTAAATCACTGCAATAAATTTCCTAAGCATTATAAATATACTGCAATTATTTCTCAAGCTATTAAAAAATCCCATGTGTTCAGGGCTCTACATTCTCTCTTTCAAGAGCCAACAATGTCACAAGCACCACCTGTGAAGCCCTGAGAGGGAGAGCTACTCCCTGGTCTCTGATTATGCAATGATAAGGATCCAGGCCCTTCAGGCATATCTATTTATTGGCGGCCTCAGAAAATAGGCTGAGAATCAAGTGGGCATGGTGAGCCAGCTACCTTCCTGCTTACCGTAAGTGCAATGAAGGAAAAAGGTAATGTCTGAACCAAGTGAAAAAGTTCGTGCTGCCATTAGGTATTTAATGGCTATTCCAGACATTAGTCTATTCCGTTTGGGTGCAGTCACTCTAGCACTCTTCATGGACACTAACTTATTTACTTGTCACTATTAAGCACGCAATAATGATCCAACCGTACTCCAAACATATACGTTCGCCTGACTTAGCATTCCACAACCATCCATTTATTAATTGCTTAAAAGCATTCAAAGCAACACAGCAAACTGGCAACATGACCCTGATTTCTTATGTCCCTGGAGTACAAAACAGTAAAAATGCAATTTTTAAGAAACTGATACTCATTCCAGAACAAACAGGGTATTTTTTTCCTGAATATTTTAGTGATAACTATCTAGTTCGGAACCCAAAATCTCTATTAAGAACTTCACAATATTTTGACTGCAATAAAGTGCAGCACATTATTGATTAAGATGTTACTGTATGAAAGAGGGAGATCCTGCTTGGGCTTCTCTAATTCCTATGCATATGTTATTTTTGTAGTAATTCTATCCAAGGGAAGAACTAATACAGAATAATGTAATGAAAACAGAATTAGGAGAACTGTGATTTTTCCTAACACGCATCTCACTATATGAGACAGGTAATGTCATTCAGAAAATCCCCCATAATTCTTTTCCTTACGATTGCAGAGTTCCCTGAGATGCATTTTTTTAAGGAAACAAGCAGCTACTCTAGGCTGATCTTGCCTATATTCCCTGTCACTCTCCAGTCTTGTTCACACAACACAACAGGACGGCAGCGTGCTCTTTCCTAACTGACATCTTCAGCAGCATTGCCCTCCATGCATTTCTGCTCAGAGATATCAAAAAAAATACTATGGCAAATTTATGTCAATCAAAAGCAGCCACCCTGGAAGGAGAGGTTTTTAGTAGTCATTTTAGGGACGGAAACACTAGCACGAGGCAGTACCGCCTGGCATTGCTGCTCTCAGCTTGCTCCCCCCGGACCCTGAGAACCGAAGGGGAACAGACAGGGGCTTCCTTAAATTACAGCCGGGGAGGTTTTCAGCAGTCCATTGCTTTACCGGGGTTGTCTTGGAAGCGAGCCCCGGCCGCCAGCATTACACAAGAAGCGACTGCCATCTTCAGGGGAGCCCCGGTACCGGACCCGCGCGTACCCTCCGCAAACACTCAGGTACTGAAGTTGTGACAAAAACCAAAGGCAGTTGTGGGCGGGTGGTAGTGGCAACCGACTGGACAAAGCCCTCGCCTCGCTCCCTGCCTCTCTCTCCCAGGTAAAGGGAATGTGTTTCCTCGCGCAGCAGGGCTCCCCCTGTCCCAGCCCTGACGGCCGGCCGCTCGCAGCGCTCCCGAGCGGGGGCGGGCATCCCGCCGCGCTGCCGGCGCTCCGCGGGGACCGCGACTGCAAATTTAGTTCTTCCCGAGCAGCGAGCGCCTCCGCGCCCCGCCGCCGCCGCCCGCCCGGCACGGACCCCGGGCGAGCGCTCAGCCGCTCCCGCCGGAGGGCAGGGAGCGGGGAGACTCAGCGAAACCGTGCGGGAGCCTCCCCGCCTCCTTCTCAAGCTACGGCTGCGATCGCTGCCCTTCGCGTCCCGTCGCCGCATGGGATAAGCCGGGCTGGCAGCGTGAGCCCGTTGGCGGAGCGGGGGAGCCGAGCGCCCGGCGTGCATCTGTTGCTGAGCGGGTGGCGGCTGGCACAGGGATGCGGCCGCGGCTTCGCTGGGCGAGGCAGCCTTCCTCCCACCGGTGTACGTGCGTGCCAAGGGCAGCGGATCCCAGCCACCGCCACCGCCAAGCACCCTCGCCGCCCGGGCACCCGTCCGGGCCCACCCCCGC
>VYXC01013172.1:1128655-1178812 GCA_013397175.1 Platysteira castanea
AAAAAAAGACAAAATTAAGGCTTCGGCAGGGCACTGAGCTTCCCCGAGGACTGTCGCAACCCTGTGAATAGCCTGTGGGAAGCGAGCCCTTTCCATGCCTGTTCTCCCAAGTAGCTGTCTCCACATCTCAGTCGCCGTGGAGCATATCCCATAAACAGTCCATGGCTTTCTACGTTGCTGCCAGGCTATGCCCCCACCCCAGGGAACATGTTCACACTGCCCACCCACATCCGTGGTCTGCAGAGCCCCAGAGCAGCAGTTCACTGCAGAGTTTCATCTCAGGTAGATCCCACACAGGAGGCGGTTCGGGCAAAATGCAAAACTTTTCTTAACCCTGCCTTAGGCACCCCACTTTCTATACATATTCATAAATTTCCTGAGGTCACCCTGAACAAACCTTTGAAGATCAACCTAATACACCTAATTTATATTACACAGCAATGGCAGCACATCTGCAATAAATTGGAAAGAATTTTCATGGATTAATACATTCTAAGACCGTGAGATCTGACCTCGGGCTAAAAGCCCTCAACCAGTAATTTCATAATGCTTGTTGCTTTACAGCCTTTTGCTCAGAATGACATTCAGCAGTGTTGACTTTAAGGCATCAGTAATGAAGAGTCCATCACATCTCTTGATAAATCATTTCAATCATTAATTAGTTTCCTAAAAGGTGAATTTCATATTCAGTATCAATTTGTATTATTCCAACTTTCAACCACTAGTTCTCATCATACCTTTATTAGCCTTAAGGGGACATAGTATCAGTGATTTTCTCCCACACGCAGCGGCTAAGATTAATCACATTTTACTTTTGTAAAAAAATAAGGCCAACTTTTCCTCACCTCAAGAATCACTCCTGGAGGCACTACCAATGCACCTTTCCACATGATGTTGAACTGGCTTGTCTGACCCTGTGACCTGCCAGCACTGGGCCGTAAGATGCAACCTCAGCACCTCCTTCAGTGTCAGCCAGTTCCATATAGGCTGGGCAGGTTGGGAAACCTCATCCCTACAGACAGACCAGACAGTGCGTTGCCCTTGTGGGGATGTCTCTTTATGAAATCATCTACACCATGTTTTGAATCCATACTGCCTAAAAGCATCACTTACCTCCTTACTCCTGTGCACTTGATCTTGCACTAGAATAAATCAAACCATGAGCTTTTTTTGTACAAGTGACTTGTCCAGCAGTTTGTCACCTGCAAACTTTCCAGCAACTCATTTTCCTCCAGAAAATTGATTATCATAACACCAAGAACATTCCTAGGATGCCAACAGGAATGAATACGTGCCATATTGATTTTGTGTAATGCTATTTTTAACCAGAATGTCATATGCTAAATGATGTTTTGCCATTCTCAACTTGATCTGCAAGTTTGTCTGTCAAAATTCATTTCACAGAAAATCATTCTGCACTGCTTGTATACTGTATCATTCTGTGATTTTCGCCAGTACTTGGCTACCAGGACTACAGCTACTTGGGTCAATTTGGTGATCATTTTACAATATGGGCAGTTTATTAACACACACACTCCCATCTCTGGACCGTCATGAACTTTCCAAAATTTGGGTGTTTTTTGGAAGCAATTTCCATGTTTTTGAGAACTCAGTCTCTCTGAAAGAAAGCTTGAGGCCAGGTTGTGTGTTGCAACAGAATTAGTATCTTGAATATTATTAGCAACTGCTTGACATCCTTCCGTACTACTGCTGCAGCAGCAAATGTCCCTTTGTTAGCTGAAGACTGAAATGCATCTCCTTGCTTTTCCCACCACAGGTTGGAAGGAGTTATTGGACAGTTCCACTCAGTGTGAAGTTCAAGGCTTGCCCTCATGTGGGAGGCAGAGACCAGCTGACACTGGTGTCCCTGCAGTGCACAGGGAAGGCCAGTGCTGGAGAAATAGGGCAAAGAAATACATCTAGGAGCTGCAGAGGTCTGGAGTATGGCTGGATATCATTTAAACCAACCAAAGCTGCACTTCAAACTACAGTGCTTAACAATGTGGTACTTCTGACCTTAATCTGGTTGTCACTGCATTCCCTGTCAGTAAAACAGGGTGCTCTTCCTTCATGGTAATACTGTGAAGACAGATTAATAAGTATTAGAGAAACACCAAGAAACTGTAACAATCAAGTTCTATAAAAACAACCAACCAACCAACCAACCAAAAGGAAAAAAAAAAATAAAGAAAAAAAGAAAACAACTCACACTAAGAAAATAACTTTTACAATTCAGTCTAGGGATTTGTTATGGGGATGCAAATAAGGTCATATATTGGACAATGTGGATTAAAGTAAGCCTCTCAAAATTCTTCCTGTGTATCAGTGACGCATGAAAAAGACAGTTTCCCCATCTTTTGTAACAAAAACCCAACAAAAAACCAACAAAAACAAACAAATGAACAAAACCCAAACACCCCTCACCCCCCAAAACAGGGAATGTATTGCAAGGAAATCATGTAATTAAAAATCATAGTGTAATAGACACGCTGAGGCCAACTTTGGATTTCACGAAAACCTTTATTTCTGGCACCTAAGTATTTAGAATGCAATCTGATAGAAAGTTTCCTCTTGTCCAAATACGTTTTCAACATGATTTTATGTTACAATTGTATTTTGTAAAGCCTGCTTCTTTACAATTCTCAGCAGTGAGAAATTTCTTCTTTCTTAGGTACTATGCTGTGTTTATGCATAACAGATGCCCAGGTAACAGCTCATTTTAAATAAAAGGAGGCCTAAAGGAGAGTTGCACCAAACTGCTTATTAAAGATTGTGTCAGACACAGCCACTTGCCCAGCTGCCTTTTATTTTTCCCTTAGAAATCCCCAGAATGTTCTGCGACCATCAAATTGGTAAAGTGCGTTCCCTAGGATGAAATCCTCTGAAGCAGCACACATCCTTTATCTGTTAGGCAAAAAGGCTTTATATCCTCATTTGGTGGTCCACATCCGATACCCTCTGCATCTGTTTGCTCCTTGTTGGCTAAAATATCAGTTCACAAGAACTGTAGAACCTGTTCTCTTATCTCAAAAATCAAATGTTGCTTTCTTCCTGGCATGTTACCCAGTCATTTCAGTGTTTCAGTCATGTGAATCCTTCAACCATATTTCTGTAAAAACACTGTCAAGTATCTTCCCACTAATGATCACTTCCAATTTCTCAGTTATTACTAAGTCTTCTCACAGTGTATGCACAGTTAACAATTTTGTACTTTATATATTTCTATTTGCTCAACACAGAGCACCTAAGTAATTCATTTCACATTTAAGCATCTGTACTGGTATGACTCCCTTGACCACCTTTTCTTCAGCTGCAAGTTAAGTATCTTCAGACCATGGATAAAGTCAAGAAACCCAGAAAACTGATTTTTCCCTTAACACCAACAAATAAATTGCATCTGCTGCACTCTGGGAGATGGTTCGATGCTACACAGACCACATCATGCAACCCCTTAAGCCAGCAACTCACTCCCTGTATGTATATTCCTGTATATTCATCTTCTTACTACTTTTGGAGTTTGGAGAGGTCACTGAGAAGGTCCTGCCCTGTTTTTGTCTCCAACCACCTTTGCAAATCCTGGAGGCATGCAATTCCTGTCAGTGCTGACTGGACTGGTCTAATTAGGCTTTGTCTATTCATAAAAATATCAGTGACTAATGGATTAAAAAAAAATATATTGAAAACTGTTAATCTAGGCATAGTAATTTTAGTACTGCAGGTACGTGCATAATGTTTTTCCTCTGTAAATGAGAAATGTAAGAATACTGCAATGCTGTAATTCAAACCCAGCTATTGCTGTTGTGCCTCAACAGAACAGGGGAGAGCTCTGCTGTCCTTCTTTTCCCTCCCTCCCAAGTGCTTTCCCACCTACCTTGGCTGACTTGCTAGCACAGAGTTCCCTATTTGTTACAAGAGTATACAGCATTCTCAAAAACTGCCAAAAAACCTGCACAGTTGCAAGCATATACACACAAGTGCATGATCCTAACCCTACAGAAGTCTCTCTGGACATCTTGATTACTACGCCTTTATATCGGGGTATCAGGACAAAGCTCAATTAACCTCAAATTAATCCCCAAACCTAAAGGCTTTAAGAGAGGCAAATGAAGTTGAAAGAGCATCAGATTTTAAATTACTAACCAAGCACTATCACTGTGTAAGTGTCCATGTTTTCATAAATAGGAAATAGGAGCACAATCTCATCAGTTCTGGTGTTACCGACCAACACGAATTTCCCCTTGCAGTGCATCTTACCACTTCCTATAAATATAACAAAAATTGAACACAGTTTTGGGTCTCTGTTTCAGCAGAGCCAGCAAGAAATACTACTTCCAATTCACGTTGACTGCTGCATGTACAATGATGACTGTCGTTCCCAGGTGTTTGTGCAAGCTCTAACAATTCCCCAACATAATGGTTCAGTTGAGGCAATATATACAGAGGTTTTAGTGGTTTATTTCTTAGAAGGAAGGTTCACGTACTGTCTTCTGTTGAAGTGAAAATCCAGTAAGTTTTGGCCCATGTTGAAGACTCACAATTTTTAAATTAAAGGAAAATGGTGAGTGAATAAATGAAAAAAAGGTCAAAATCATTACCTGATGATTTCAGGTTAATATGATAATTAGGCACTGATTGTAGATGGCTTTCTAAAAAAAACTAAATAAATATGGGAATACAAAGACTAAGAAATAAGCATTGATTTGTGACTGAAATCCTCCAATTTTTCCATTTCTATGAGGCATCCAGCCCCATCTCTGCTCAGGAGAACTCCAAAGTCCACAGTCCATTCCTCAGCCCTGACCTCCTGCAAAAGGAAGCCTGGAGATGTTAAAGGAAGTCTGAAGATGTGCATTACGATGCTTGATGGAGTCCTTCACCCTCCAAACCTTAAGCGAGACATTAATACAACTCCAGTGAGTTGAAAAGAAGAAAAGGGTATAAAGGAATAAAAAAATGGTAAGTAGATGGACTAAAAGGCCAACACAGAGGGAACAAGCTGATGGCATTGCTGATGCTCGGTGTTTGCTTTTGAACTCAAGTGTGTTTGTGCAGCAAATATGCAACCCAGGCTAGTAGGTTTGCTGGCATATGTGAAAACATCTCAGCTGCAGGAAGCCAAAAACATCAATACTTCCCTCTAAACAAGGGCAAAGTGAAAAGATGTATAGAAAATAATTTCCAGTTACTAAGCTTCACTTGCATACCACCATCTGATGATGACATCTTGAAATCTCAAGACTCAAACCTCACTGAGAACGGAGGTCAGTGAGAGCTTCAGGTATGATTCTAGTAGCTGGGCTTTTATCAGCTTACTAACATTGTTCAATCAGCAGTCAGGAAGGAAAAGCAAAACTTAATAGAAAATCCTTGCTGTTCTCTCATGTAGCCACCCACTTTTGATTTGTGGCTCCACAAAGTGTAAACCACTGCTGCTACCAGGTGAACAGAAGCATTACTGAGTTCAGGAAACAGAACCTGAGACACCATAAAATAAAGCTGTCTTCTCCCAAGTGCTGCAGGGATCTGGGCCTAAGAGATCAGCAAAATGATTGAATGAAAACCACTGACCACAAGAAAAAAGAAAAAAAAGAAATAGTTGATATTTCCCACTCTACTGAATCACAAAATATTTTATTAATCCTAATATCAATTTCATCAGTCCAGCCCACAGAGACAAAACTTTAAAGGTGCTCACAAAAACATTCTATCTACATGTTTTAGGAAGACCTTGGAAGAACCTATACATGTATCTCCTAGAGACAGAAACCCTCCCCCCATACCCCAATCATATAAATAGGTATGCCAAAATGGCATGAGCGTATGGGGATTCAAAGAAAAGGCTGTACATTTTTTATAGAAAACATGAACAGAAGCAAGTAACAAAATACATACTAATCAAAACAGATGCCAAGACTTCTGAGGGGAAAAAGGTTGAAGTTTTCATCCTTCTACACATAAGCATTCCTTCATCTGACAGAGAAAGAAACTCTTCTTATGAGCTGAAACCCTTCTAACCAACATGGTAAAGCTGATGGTCAGTGGCCAGATACAGTGCTATACACACAGGACTTGTCTGGTCGGGCAAGGCAGATCCCACACACCAGGGCACAAACCATCCTGTAGTGGTGCAGATTAGGCCCCATGTTTTCAACAGGACCATAGGCAGGGTCAACTCATCTAAAAGGAGTTCCCAGATAAAATGTAAGTGATACCCAAAAGACAATCCTTTTTCTATTAATATTACCCGCATTTCATAGAAATCAGTTGCAAAATCGTTTTTAAAATACAGTCATTTTTACATGAATCATTTAAACACTTAAAATTTAAAATTCATTTTCTCTAACCGTAATTTCAAAATTTTTTCAAAAGAATTATTGGTAGGTCTTATCTTGAAAGTTTTATGCATATTGAAAATCCACATAATGTTAAAGTTGGTTGTGCATTCCAGGACACAGCCACATAGCTGGGCCCATATGAATCTAAATACCTTTTCCCAAAGAATCACCTTTAAATATTGTTGCCTTCTGCCTTTAAGAAAGATGAGAAAATCCCCATTTTACTCCCAAACCAATCTTAAGCATGATTAGAAACTTGTCAAGTGCTATGAACATCTAAAATGGTCAGAACATTTAAGGTATAGTATTGTCAAGCATGTGCAATCTGTATGCATCTAGATTGTTATTTGTGCAAAAACGTGCAGGCATACTCTGCTTTCACGTGTAAATCCACACCGTCTTCAGTGAGGGCTTTGTGGTAGTCACTTCGGGCAGAATAAGGCCTACATTTACCTTCTTGGTATTTAAAAGACAAGAATAATTATTAACTACTCTCTGTTAAAAGACCCAGCTGCAGAATGCTTTAGTAGAAAAATAAACATTTTAAGTTATTGGCAGATTAACATTAGTGCAATTATTTTGACTGCCTTACTTCCACACAGTAGATTAAAAAATACACTGTCACTTGTGAAAAGAACCTAAGACACTTCAGAAGCAGCTATGTAGCTGCCAAATAAAGAGCAAAGGAGCAGATTCTGTGGCACTTTATGAAGCTCTCAATACTTAGTGCCTTCTAAAGCTCCAGGAAACGAGATCCAAGGCTTGTAAACTAATTACAGTTCTTTCCATACAAAAATATATCACTTATGAGATTTTCAAAAGGCTGACTAACTGCTGACTAGAAAGAGCATATTTTTTTGTATTCAGCTATATCCTAGACAACATCTGGATCAACTTCTTTCTTTGAAGAACCATTTTTGGTAGTCCGAGTTGGTACAAGGTCGTAACAATGGTGCTGGGTTCCCATTGTAAGCATTTGCCTCGGCTTGTAGGCACTTCTGGGTTTGTGGGTGAAACAAGGTACCGTCCTACAAAAGACAGAAATTGTTTGCTTTTCAAGTCTCAAAAACTGCAGACATATCACTGTGTTTTAAAGTAACAGAAGACATTTGCAACAAAGAAATATCACACATATCCTTCCAATGGGGTCGTGCAGTAAAGCCTAACTTGAGGATCTCTGAAACTTCATCAAAAGATCCTGCTTTTAAACTTATAAACATAAACATTGCTCTAGAGTGACTCATGAAGTGACATCTCAGCCTGTAAAGGATGCGTTAACTTCGTTTGCTTTCATTGCCTTTTGTTACTGGACCAGAACATGGCTGAAAAGATCAAAGCCAAGCACAAGCATTACCCAAATTTATCAATTTATTGCACATCTTGTAAATATTGCTCATTAAGTGTCAATATAGGAAATATTTTTTAGCCAGAAATTTTCCTGTCTCTTCACAGAGTATATTTCTGGTGGAAAAAGTAAAAATATCTAAGCATGCCCCTTGCCTGCAGATGTGTGTGGAGTCATTTTCTTTGCTGAGGAGCAGTACAGCTGCCTCAGAGGTGTAAGGTCTGACAGGCCTCCACAGTCAAATTCCCTAAAGAGCACATTTTGAGACTTCAGGCCCTTTTTTACAGTTCAAGATCTCCGGTTCAAGTCTTTCATTCCAATCCAGGAGCACTGTCAGCTAGGACAGCGAGCTGCAAAAGGGCAGTGCACCCAGCCATGGAGGACTGCCCTGCTCTGAGGCCATCCCTTTGGCCTGGATGACACTCCCACATGCAGGCATTCCCAAAGCCTCTAGCAGCTTGGAAACCAAATGCCAACGCCTTGTTTCTGAGCATAGCCTTGACTCCTGTGGAAGTCTGCTCCTTCCGCCATCAGAAATGCTGCACTTAATTGCATCCTGAGCCACAGCTCCTGATGCCCAGCTCTGTGTGCTGGCTCACAGGCTTGCTGACAGACTCAGCTGCTGAATGACTTTCCTGGTTCTGTCATGATAATTCAATTTTTTGAGTGGATTAATCAGTATCCATCTCACTCATTTTTGACTCTGTGTTGGCAAGACCTTAATTCTTGCCAGGCTGCTGGAAAGGCTGCTCAAATTTTTGATTATTCTCCATCCATAAGGACAGCTGTCTGCCACTACTATGCACAAAGCAAGAGAAATGTGGTGCTGACACCTCACCCTTCACTCGCCTTGAAAGGTGGGGACCGCTGGTTTTGATTTAGTGCAGTAGCAGAAGAGGAATTGGAGCCGAGCAGTGTGTTCAAATCACACACAGACACAAAGTGATCACAAGAAAGAACATTGAAAGTATTTCCTAAAGTTTCAGATGCTAAAATTAATGGTGAGGAGTACAGTGGGAGCAGATGCATTCCATAACTTTTTTCAGTTTTTTCATTCTCTCAATTTGAAAATTTCAGTTTTCTCAATTGCTTCTTGAAGTGAATGAAGATCCTCCAACATATGTCATTTTAGGGATTAATGTATATGATCTTGAGCAATTTTATTAAAAGTCAGCATTAAAAATGAAACATCATTTATAAAGTCAGCCCCTTAAACATTTTTATTTAGTAATAGCACTATGAGCTTCAGTCTGGACTAGATTTAGGAAACAGAAAGTAATTTTCATCTTCTTTTTCTGGAGTTTACCCTGCTACCTGTCACTGGTGGTAGTACCCAAGCATGAAATTTGTCAGCCATGGAGCCTGTAGAGTTTAGATGCATTATGCAGGCACATAATGTAAATATACCATTTTGATATATTATGTGACCTTTTCCCTTAGCCAAATAACAACACTCCAGAACCTGACCAAGGCCATAATTTTTCATCCAGCTTATTTTCTCTCAGGCATCCAGGAGCTTCTTTAGAGACTCAAAACTACTAAACACAAGTTTTTCTAATATTATGTAGAGGCAGCTGCTTAAAAGCAGGAAAGAGCCTAAAGTAATAGTGGTGTGTGAAGTATTGGGGATGTATGGTAATATAAATATGGGGAAATAAGTCAAGGAAAAGAGAGCAAAAGTAGGCCAGCCATATGACCGGCTGGGGAAGGGTTATATTGAGGCACTTCGGTCTCAGGAGAAGACAGTAGGGGTAACATGCAAGAGAGAATGTTCCCAACCTCCTTGATGTTAACAAGGGTGCTCTCCTTCCTCTCATCCTCCTGTTCTTTATGACTGGAATACTCTTTGCCTGCTACCCTATTTCTGTGTTCAGATATTGAAAGCCAAGATAGCCTGTTTCTCCCAGAGACCCGTGCCAGTATTGTGGCCTGCATGATGTGTTTGCAGTAAGATAAAGATTTTAAAACTTCAACAATTCTCCTTTCACCCACTCCCAAATAAACCAAACCCAAAGCCAAGCAAGCACATTTACCTCTCTGAAAATAAACTTCTGGTTTTCAGGAACACTGTGGCCATTTTCTTGACACAAGTACATTGTCAAGTAGTCAGTCCCTGAATCGACTGCTGCGCAGACTTCCGGTTGTCGTGTGTTGTACCGTATTTCATTATGGGACGTGTACTCGAAAAACTACAAACCCAAGAGAAGAAACAAAGGGCAGCAGTCATTTCATATGTACACAGAGAGTATTTATAAAGAAGCATATACTAAGATACTATAATTAGGTTCACGAATAAAAGTTGCTCTTGTGAAGGGAAATTCTGCCAGAAATACTCAAGGGTCCTTAACTTCCGTTACCTACTATTTTACAGAAAATCAATCTCAGCACAGCACTGCTTTACTCCGGCAGCACTTAAAAGGCATGAAATGCTGAATAAATGTCCTGGAAAACACGCATACCAGCATTAAAGAATTTACAAAATTCAACTGTAATATTTGACTTCCATATTCTAGACCCCCCTTAAAAATAGGATGGAAAACAGTTTCTGGCCTGACATTACATCTTCTTAATTCAGTCATCACAAAGTAATGTTACTTTTAACTAAGGAGTTGCTCACTGCATATTTCAAATGCAGTTTGGTCCAGGTTCATTTCCAGTTATAATGGTCATTTCCAGTACTAAGGATGCATACTGATGAGCATTTTATTCTCTAAAGTTTTAAGGTATTATTTGAAGCAAATGAGTTACGGCTGCTTTTAAACATCAATAAAACTTCCTTAAAGACAATTTACTATCTTTGCTTGTTGTAAGATATTCTACAGAAGTGTTCTGAACGTGCTTTAAAACTCCTGGCTTCTGTAGCAGTTATGGTTGAAGACTTCCTTAAAATGTTATACTTATCATGGACATTTGCCAGCTTTTGGACTTCATAAAAGGGCAGCAGAGTTTGAGAGTTGTTTGTATTTAGCACGCTTATAAATAATTTAGATGACTATAGTGCACGGATGTGTGTTTAGATCTGATTTAGATTATACTCAATAAAGTAGAGGTGAGTTTTATAAACATCAGAAAATTGCTTATTACCCATAGTACAGCTGCATTAGCGGAGACCAATAAAAGGATGAGTGAGAGAAGGAGTCCTCTTTTGTTTTGTTTCACCCCTGGAGGCTGTAAGGCTTTGAGAAAGGGGCTGTACCAATTCAGAAATACATATACTTGAACTTACCACAAAAACATCCTTAACAACCACCAAGGCTAATAACCTTGAACGAGGAGTTGGAAATGGAGTTTCAGTATAAACAGGACTGTGTGATTACAAAATCTGCAGCCATCCATTTCCAAGTGTAAGAGCTCTGATCTAGACTACACTGATGGTAGTTGTTTCATGAAATTTACCCCTCCCATTATCACAGTCAGGAATTTCTCTGCCAAGGTGGCTGTCACAGCCATACACCGACCAATGCTGCCCACTGCATCACCCTGTGGAGCCTCATGGTTTTTCTTTTCCAGCAATGATGGAAGTGACTGACACCCANCCCCACCCCCCAGAATTCACCTGTTTGCCACCATTCATTTGTGGTAAGCCACAAAGGGAAATGAGTGTTTTGAGAAAGCAACATCAGGTTTAAAGTCTCCCTGCTGACATTAAGACCCTGGAGACCATGATTTTCCCTTGAAACCTATTGCTAGGATCTGTTCCCACAATGTAGGTTGCACTAGCTTTACATTTCCCTTATGCAAAAAAAATCTCATCAACAGCAAAAGTAAATTGTGTGAATATTGGTACTATTATTATTATTTTCCCTAGTAGGCAGGAGCTATTCCCTGGCCTTTAGGCTTTATTCCCAGGTTCAGCATCTGGTTGGCACAGGGAAAATCCACTACTTTGGGTGCCACAGTGATCTACAGGGACATGCATTTTAATCCTATGGCTTGTGCATAAAGAAAAAGCCTCAGTTCTGCTCAGTTATGTGTGGATGGACACTTTTTACAGCTGCCACTTTCACAAAGCCATATTTAGCGCCTTGCTCGTTAGGGGATTTATTAGATATAATAACTCTTTAGCAATTTGTATTATAAGTCAAAGCCTGCAAGCTGCTGACTGTACCAGATGCATCAAGAATAAATGGAGCAGCTACTGGATCAGAGCACTCCTTACTACTGACATCTGTCCTGAATGGTCTCTCAAGGACTTGCACCAGATTCCGAAGAACAGCGAGTTTATAAAATGGTTAATTTCTGGATAACTTTAAGGAATGGGGTTATAGTACTAGCAACCAAGCACTCCTGCCTTGTTGCCCAATGAACTTAATACAGTTCATTACCCTACACTGCTTCAAATTGAATAAATACTTCAGCTTGGGGCTTTTCCAAGCTCTGGTAATACATGGAATAAATCTCTTCCTCCTCAAAAGGTAAAGTGTTTTTTAGATCTCTTTTCTTGCATTCTGTCAGCAGAAAGGAAGCATTTTCAAACTAATCCATGGCCCAATAACTAGTAGCCTTACTGCATTTCTTTCCTTCTGAGAATCAGTAGATTCCCTTAAGTGCTACTGGGAAACTTGATGAGGCCTTTTTCCCAGTGTCTCTGGCTTCTGGACAATCTACAGGATACGCCTCAGCTGCATCACTGTCTCACTGGTACTGGGCCAGCAGCAGATTTTGGCTACCTCACTGGGCTCTGAAACACACTCTTACCCTTCTCTGTGCCTGGCTACTGCTCTTTTGCATGCAGGAGAAAGTTTGCACTTGATGGGTAGGACCTCTCTGCTAACAGCAGAGAGGTTAGCAAGTCTGATACTCTTTCTTGCTGAAAACCCAAGGGAGCTTTGCTAAGTTCTTTGTTTCCCTCTCGCTATTTACGTCAAATGTATCCGCTCCAAATGGGAAT
Source organism: Platysteira castanea (assembly GCA_013397175.1). Classification (NCBI taxonomy): domain Eukaryota; kingdom Metazoa; phylum Chordata; class Aves; order Passeriformes; genus Platysteira; species Platysteira castanea. The sequence continues at coordinate 1,141,227 of VYXC01013172.1, forward strand.
TCTGGGAAGAACATTGTCAGTCAGTGTTTTCCCATCCTCTTATCACATTAGGTTGATTTCTTGCCATCACGTATTGGTGCCCTCTGTACTGCTTCCCAGCCATACCAAGAAGGGCAAGGGGCTTTACTGGTGGTGAATTTCAAAGCCTTTCATTCTCATCTGTGGGGCACATACTCCCACAAAACATAAGCAGCCTGAGGTGCAAGCAATCAGCAGCCAGTGTTTTGCTTATTTCCTGCCTCTCTTCCATATACACTCAGCTCTTAACACTGCAGTGTTATCCTTACCTTCTTGTGGTAATGAACATGCTAATTTTAAAAAACCTCCAGTTAGTTTTCTTATGCTCACACTAAAGGAGTGAAGGAAACCCTCTCAATTAGGCCATGGATTCAAGGAAGAACAGCAACAAACTACCAGGAACTTTAGTTTTCTGAGAGTGGTTTTATTCACTGAGATGTAAAACTGGAGCAGGTGCTGGACCTTATAAATAAGCATGAGAACTCTCCTCTCAGCACAGTGCACACAGTTATTCAGAGGTCACTAAGTAGAGATTTGTTTCCAGTGACAAGAGTTTTGGAGTTGTCCCCTACATAAAGAGCCACCTGCCTCTGGTATGGGACAGGAAACTGGAGTGAAGCTTGGAATGAGGGTTTGCTGTTAAAGCTCCATATAGGTAATTAGTGGAGTGATGGGAACAAACTCGAGGAGAAAAGGCAAGAAGAGTTTGGCAGATTCCCTTTCAAGGGGCCAAACAGAAGTTATGGGATGCCTGTTGTCAGTAAACATCTCTGAAATTCTGTGGTTGTTGATAATAGGGGATGACCAAACCTCACCACAATCATTTAATCAGCAGACAGTGATGGATGTAAATGTGGAAGATTTGACTGTTTTGGTCCTGACAGTGTCACCTGCCAAGGAATTCACATAACAAGGAACAACCTGCTACCTTTTCAGAGTGACTGTCAAGAAGATAGTGGGATGGGAAAGAAATGGAGAGAAATGTCCTGCTGGTAGGTTTCACAGCTACTTAGGAGCCAGGAAATGGATATGCAAGTCCAGCAACTCCAACTTCATTTTCCATCTCACTTGTGTTTCTACATCTTGTCTTATTTTAGCATTCCTCTGTTCCCTCACTCAGAACTCTTCCTGCTGTGCACTTACTCTCTTGCAACTCCCTATCACCCCTACTCACACCCCGCGTTTGCAACTGGTATCTCGGCTCCCGTGCTCAGTAACCCTGCCCCTTTCCGCTAAAATGTTCTCCAGTGACTCTGCTTAGTTCACTCCCTGTCCTACTCTTTCCTCTATCATGCTCATCACCTTTTGCCCAACCTCTGTCCCAAATTACTACTGCCCTTTGTCCCCTTGGCCCTTTCTCCCTGGCTCCTGCCAGCCCTCCCATGCCTTTTGTCCATGTCACTAATCTTGTTTTACCCACTTCCTGTGTTTGGTCTTCCCTCCTCAGGTTTTGCAGTTCTCTTGAGTCATCTCCTACTTTCCTTTATTGGTTTATATTGCAGTCAGGTAGTTTCTCCATTTCTCCTTCCTCCTCCTGCTTGGATGCCAGCAGAGGGAGCGGTTTGCACAGTTCCGAGAGTGTCGCCGCTTTCAGCCTGGCGCCTGCTTCCGCAGGTACACGGATGCATTGCACCATCAGCAGAGATGGAAGAGCATTAATATCCAGTGATGCAGTAAATTCAGTTAATCTCTTAGTGCTACCTAAACAAAGGATAACTGTAAAAATGTCATCTCCTGACAATTCATCTCTCAACTATACTTCTCTCTTGCTTTCACCCTTTATCCTATGCCTTTATTTTTTGGGGGGAGATAAAATTTAAGCAAGCTCTTTTTGCTCAGAGAAATACAGAAAATGCAACCCCTCTCCTCTCTGTAATCTGCAATACAAGGAAAATAAGTCTGTAAATACCTTTGGCATGTTACCAGGTAATCCTATACATGAAATACTTAATCTACAAAAGCAATCAACTCTTACTTATAAGAAAGTGGCTTGACTGGGTTATCTGATTATTAACTTCTCTTCTATATAAATCTATAGAAGTATGCTTAACTTGGGCATGAAACTGAACTGAAGGAGTAAAAGGGGTCAGGTGGGGCTTAGCATAATTGGCATACATCTGTCAGTATTGAGCTCCTTTGGCCTTTATGGTGCAAGATTCTCTTCCTGCCTTCTGCTGCATATTGGCCTTCAGGGCAGAAATACTAGGAAACTTAAGATGTAAACCAGACCTGAGCTAATAAATAATACTAAATAGTTATAGTTATAATACTTTAGGCAATAAACTTGCTACCAGCAACAAATCTATTTCTTTTTAAGATCTGAAGTACATTGTTTCTTTTCCCTTTCTCATGTAAAATGCAATTCATACTAGAAGCCTTCTCCTCAATACAGACTTGTTTTATACTCCTCAAGCTTATAATTTTTTTTAAAGCAGAATTCAGAACAAGCAGATACACTGCTTATCTGGCATCTCTGTTTTCTTTCAAAACTTTGTTTTCCTTTTTCCAAACATTCTTAATTGAATGTTTGGATTAATTTCCTTAAAAAAGGACCCAAACAGTCAAGCCACTTAAGCTGACACAGGGTTATGTACAAGAGGTCTCACAAGACCTTTGGTACTTGTCACTGCTGAGACCATATCTCAAATACTGTGTTCAGTCTAATCTGGGTCAGAAGCCAAAAATGAAAATAGACAGGCAAGTACACTCTCCACATCAAACACCAAACTTCAACTCTGGAGGGTGGTCACTCAAAACTATGCAGAACAGCCACCCTAGCTTGGCACACAGTGCCCCACAACACTTCTACCATGGCATTATGCAGAGAGGTTTATGGGCATCAACACTAACCACTGCTGCACACAGTTTCACTCAGCATGGAGAAAGACACCAGCATTTTCAGCATTTAAAACCTAGAGAGCAAGAATGAAAGTGTTAAAGAGAACCACTGCTCTCCAGGACTGTGGAGCCCAGCCCCAGGAGGACATTTCTGCAGAGTGTAGTACAGGAGAAGATGTGGTCCAAAACCTCTCATACAGTTGTACAAGCACCACAAGGAAGAGACATGATGACAGACACAGGTGGAACTAGGTGAGGTGTGCAATGTTATTAAGGGTTTTAGAGGCGTGGACAGATAAAAGCTCAGAGGGGTTTTGGAGATGAGTGAACACTGTCCTATGAGCACTATGGCTGCACTGATGTATTATTAACCCCAGCTAAGGAGCTCTGTGGAAAGGCAGAATAATGGTAAGCAATGAGTTCCCTGGGCTGGGGTAGACACAATCTCAGAATGAAGAAAATCTGACTTGAAGATTTATCAAAATAAAGTGCAACATTTAGTGCAAGAATCAAAACTTGAACTAAGATCACATTACTGTGGCAACACATTCTCTCAGCCCTACTGCAATGACTTTGCCACACTTCCTTACATTACAACCATAAGTGTTAGTTAAAATGAAAAAAACCATGATTCTTACCTGATTTTGACCCATGCCATGGCATGGGTAGAGTATGACCCTCTGTCCAGTTACTTGATGTTCGTTTGTAGGGTTATAATCAAAACAGAAGTTTTCCATTCCTCTATTCTTCAGCTAATTAAAGCAAAAGAACATTTTAAAATATTAGTCTAAAGTAAGAAAGATATTCTGTAGTCACTCTACACCCATCCTGCTGGGCTCTGAGATCCATCCCAAAGCTGGTGCACATTAACTGGAATAGATCAAAGGGATCCAATGGTAATATCTCCCAGACTAATGTGAAATAAAACTGTCTGGACTGTCTTGACTTTGAGCACTGAAGCAGCCAGACACGATGGCTTCCCCTAGGAATGACACTGTGTTCCAGTGTATTTGCAAAGGAAGTAGGTAGAAACTATGAAAAAATGTGTCGAAACCCAACAGGCCAGCAACTCATGCAGAACAAAAGAGTCTGCCATGCCTTTTCCCCCCAGGATCTACTTTTTCAATTTCCTTATGAAAAGATGACTACGTACTTTTCTCAGTTTGTCAAATGGGAAATGTTAGGAGGATTTGTTCTCTCGAAAGGACGCCAGTACCCTCTTGAGGCAGAACAAGACAGATTTTAGGATCAGAAATCATGAAAGTAGGCAAAATATATCTTTGGAAAGAGACACTAGGTGTGGTATTAAATGCTCTTTACTCGTGTTGCTGATCTCTGACAGAAGAGGTGCATAAATTTTAGATTAAATTTTAAAATAATAAGTTAGCTAATTTTAAAAACAACAGGCTAGTTAGCAAGGATTTGCATTTAAGTATTCAGGAGGCAAAAGTAACTGAAAGTAAGTTAAACAACAACATAAAAACCACTGATCCTGGTATTAGCCACATAACCAAATTTGAAATTACTCAGAGAAGAATAGGTTCTGTAAACAAGAAGCTGAATGCCCCCGTTACTGAGTGTAATTATATCACAGACAAAAAGAATAAGCAGAGTAAATCTCAGAAGAGTTGGTTCAGCAAGGTGTAATTTCACTGCTTTTCCCTAGTCATGATAATCGTATCCTGAGTTCTTAATGTGGAAAATGAGCAGACACATAGGGATTGCAGGAGGCTAAAACCAAACAAACAAGACAAACCCTGCAGGACCTAAACCCACCACAGAGCAAACCACACAAGTTGGAAAATTAAATACTTGTGTTCTATCTATGTTTGCTTTGCCAACTTCTACTTTTAGTGCTACCCAGCATCTTCTTTCCACTGCTTTGTGCTCACTCCCACATTAGACCACTGCAACCCTCCTTGAACAGTCAAAAGAAAACATTTTGTTTACCCTCCTAATGGGAGGCAAGAATTACACCTAGAAAAACAGGAAGAAGAAGCATCTTACACAGACTGTTTTTAACACTGCCATGGAACTACATAAACCAAACAATAAGCTCCTCGTGTTTCTACATTCTACATCGGGAGACATCAACTTGAAAGCCATAACCACTTAAAAACGTAATTTTGTCTCTACAATTGTTGTCAGCAGCTGTCTTCAGGACCAGAGGGTCTCCCATTCGTATGTTTAATAACGTATGACTCTGCCTGACTCTCTACTGGCTCCAAGGGCAGCAAAGCCCTTATCCATGCTGCCCTTCGAGGCAACCCAATGCCCTCACTACTGCTCTTTACCATCAGCCCCTGGCACGTGCTCAAGCCTGAGCTCCCTTTTGGGGCCTGAGATTTTAAATAATCTGTTTGAAAATGCTGTGCACCACCAGAACTACAGTAACTCTCCTATGCATGTTATTCAATGCCCAAATACACAAAACAAAAGCTGTGTAAAAGCTTACTAAACTTAAGCTTCATTTCAGATGGTTTGAAAATGAGACTATATTCCAGGGTGTTACCATGTATGTTCTCTCCTTTTTCTCTTTCATGCATAAATGCTTGTGATACATGCCGACATCCTCCTACTCACACATGATCCCTATTTTGACCTGGTTCTTCCATTTTGTTAGACATTGGTAGATATACCCACACTACATCAGGAAGCCAAATAGATATTCAAGACCTATTCCTAGTGGCAATAGCATATTTGAAGTTTTTAAATTACCTGATCTGAAATGACAGAAAGATTTGAAAATCTGGCTGCAGCACCATTTATAAAAAAAACCCAAAACACAAACCTGCCCTTTGTTCTAAGGCAGAAACAAAGTATGAGAGAATTTGTGAAATACTTCTCTCCTGTTAAATGAGAATATACGGTTTAAGTTTCTTTTACGTGCAACACCTCTATCAAAACAGTGATCATCCACTCATTTCTGAAGCTATGTTTATTCCCACATCCACCATAAACAAGTCATGCAGTAAGAACAAAGTTTTCTCTGTGACTTACCTTAGTTCTTTTGCAGAATGCTGCATTAGAGAAACAGAAGCAAGAAAAAATGTTGATCACCTTGCTGTTGAAACACATTGTTCAGATCTACAACATTCTACCCAAGCAGGACTATTGGCTGTGTCTTTCTACAACATGTGCCTCCTATTGAAACATTGCTGGTGTTACTCTACATGCCCTTTAGTTGCCACTGTTTGGAGGCTGAGACAGGTAATAAACAGCAACTACTGAGATATTCACCTTATACCTTGTCCCTCACTGCTTGGAGAAATTTAAATCTGTTGTTTCCTAATATCTGGACACTTGCCTATAACTACACAATACAGATGGCATTCTATGAATAATTCTTAATTTGGGCTTGCATTTTTTTAAGATAAAGTCCTTTGTAAACAAACCATCAACAGCAGATTTTTGACCTTAAAACTTCATTACATTAGTTGATAAATACAGCCAGTGGAGCACTGCCAACTTTTCTCTACATCCACAAAACAGATCAGAATCCTCTTTATTCTGCCAGTGTGGCAGTGGTGCTGATCTATTAGTGATATGTACAGATGATACTGTGGGACACAGTTAGATATGAATTTGCAGCAAGCTAAACAGCTACACTAGTACTGATCAAACATAAGCTTTTACCTCAAAGGTAATCCAAGCAGTCTCACGGAATGATTCTACTGAGTGAATGCTATTTTCATATCACCTTTTAACTTAAGGGCAATGCTGAAAAGGCATACAACACTGGTGACTAAAATCCTCTCAAGGAACCAATGATGACACACTGCTGTTGGATTCCCTGGCTCACCCCAGCAAGTCCAGATCTCCCTGGGAGGCTCAAAAATGTATAAGCATGTGGTTCAAACAATGGGATGTTCACTTGAGACTACTATCAAACACTTGAATTTCTCCCACTTCCTTTTAAAAAGCCTCTCCCAAGCTTTCAGAGGCTGTACAGCCAACCAAGTGGTGCATATTTTCCTGTGATGGGCATAAGATCTCCAGGTCTAGTCAGTCCTAATCTTGGCTACCAATTCAATCTCAAGTGGTGGCTCTATAAATTGGATTATAATGCAGCTTTAGAGGTATATCCTACAGAAGGGACCCCAATACCTCTGAGAACTTGGAACACCAGACATGCAATAATATCTTTGATTATGTAATTTAAACCACATAGCTCTCTTCTTCTGCAAGCCTGTCCATATATATCATGTGTTCTTTACATAATTTAAATAATGTTCTCTTTCATGTTGCAGAAAAACAAAATTCTTCATAGTTTTAAAGGCACAGTTTAAAATCTTCCTTCCAATTTTTTTAAGGTTATATCTAGTCTAAGTTAAAAGAAAATTATGACTGAGCACTTGGAAATGAAGATGAGATGGTCGTGGAGGAAAATGGGGAAGGAAGCTGTCAAAACAAAAATTCAAGTTTTTGATTTCCCAGCTGATTTAGTCAGTGACAGATGCCTTTACAGATAGATGGCAGAAAGACCGACTGGATAGAAAGTCACAACAGACATCTATCAGCTTAGTTGCTTCACATTCAGCTGGAGGAAATATCAGCTAGAAACTGAGAAGAACAAAGAAAAACTTATGGTGACAGAACATAGTATGGTCTCACTGCCAAGTGATCAAACTTACAGAAAATTAGAGTAAAATCCTGATTTTTGTGTCACCACTGGTTTTTAAAAGCAATCTTGGTGCCAGGTTCAAAGCCAAATTCACTGACTGACCATAATCTTTATCCTCAGGTTACGCACCTCAAAGCCAGCAATACCTATTATATACCTTAGTGGAGAGGAGAGCCCTGACTATTCCCTTGCTTTGCAGCCATGCCTTTCCACAGTCACCCATAACATGAAAAGATCACAGAGCTGCCCAGTTGCTCTATCTTCGTCCAGCTGCACAATGCAGCCCTGTCACCAGACCGACTAATACCGAGCACACCAGCTGGCTCCAAGTTCTTCCTCCAGGTGCCCACACCATCCCTTCCCAGGGTAGTTAGGATTTGTAAGCTCACCCAGTCTGCGCTGTCTAGGTGGGCAACCTGTGCAGATCTGGGGCTCAAGTCTTGTTAGTTTCACACCTACCAAAGCACAGGTCCAGTATACGCTCTGCCAGGAAGTACATGCTCAAGGAGGGCCAAATCACATGCTGTGCCAGAAAAAGTCCTCTACACAAGTGCCTAAAAGGTATTATCAGCCTTTCCAGAAGTGCTGACATCTTATTATTTTAACCCACTGAGTGCCTACCAGCTTCACTCCCTCCTGCCCCCCTAAAGAAATTATTCAAGTCAAAAGGTTTATGTCCCACAAAGTTCCAAAGCTGCATGAAGCCCAAGGACAAGCAAGATATTTATGTCATTTCTAGGTCTCAGGCAGTTTGCAGGAATGCAATCATATCTCAGGCAAAAAGGTTCATAATTCAGTATGTTTACGTAAAGTTTTAGGCAGCTAACTTTGTAGACAACCAAGGGTACTATGGATATTTTTATCTATGTATCAAGAAAAAAAAATGTAGCACAAGAGTCTGCTTGACAGTGCATAGCACTGAATGCTGCTTAATAATTCTTGATTCTGTTTGAATAACACATGGCTGACTTATGGGTAATCTTAGAAATATTTTCAACTTCAGTTCAAAAGTAAAAAGACTTTTAAGGGAGGTAAAAATACCCATATTCTCTTTGAACAATTAAATAACCTCACACTAAGTTGAGCTGTTACCAAAGCTGACACTTTTAAACACTGTATTTTTGTGGACCAGGAAAGCACTACACAGCTAAGGTGGGAGTAAAGAACAGCATCAGTGATTCATTGAAGCTAGCAGATGGGACTCAATATCCACAAATCAGCTGAATCAGTAAGTGTCATTTCTGCACTCTCAGTTTCTCAAAGTACAACGGTATTTCAATCACATTTTAAATTCTTCCTCCTCCCAAAAAATGGTGTATTCTTATTATGCTCACGACTAGATGACAGCATTTACGAATTGTTTTTAGAGAAATGTAGAGAGCACACCTAAATTACACTCTAGATACCTCAAGCAGCTCTGAACAAGAGTTATTATTTCTAGGTACTGTCAACCCCTTGCCTGAGGATGACAATTAAGTCATAAAAGAAACTGCACAAATCCGTTCCCTTCCCAGTAGGCTGAAGCACTATCACTGGCACCAGTCTAACCCTTACTTTTGGAGGGGGAAGGATGGGAGTTGGAGGGAAGGATAAAATTCCGGAAATGCTCTTGGAAGGTAAGTCTTATAATATCTTAGTCTCAGACCTTGTCAGTAGAAATCCAGCACAGAAGAGCTAAAACTGAACCAATGTTGTACCAGGGTTTGTTGAAGGTACTGGATAATGGTGGGTAATACCTTCCACGCCAGTGATCACACAGATACCACCTCTCCTGCAAGCTCCAAGACAAATGGAGGAGGGTGGCAATTCTCCCAGAGGCTCCTAAGGGCTTTTCTGACAACTGCTGCACTCCCTGTGGGAACTCCCACAGCTCCCCAGGGGAAATACAGTTCCCTGGGGGAAACCACAGCATTTCCCCACTATGAAAAAGGATCTTTTTCATTCAATCAGTTACAAAGCTATTAGGGCAGACTGTGGGGGGACTTGGTTCCTGAATGTTTTGTATGTCCAGAGATCAGATTTTTTTCCTTTTCCTGAAGGAGATTCAGCAGAGGCTGAGTAACTGAAGGGCAGATGGCAGCAAGACAAGGGCTGGATGTGATGCGGCAGTGTGGGAATGCAACTTAGCTGGATCTGCAGAGCGATTGACCAGAAAAAGTACTTTTAAGCCAGTGTGGCATTGGTAATCAGGAAGGTATTTGATACATCTTTGCGTGGTGGAAAGGTGCAGTTTTGTGTTCCTAACATGCAGCAGGTATCTGGTGATTTTTCAGAGGAAACAGGTATTTGCTGCAACATCTCTGCCTTCATCCCTTCCAAATGAGATTACAGTAATGGAGCTATGGATGTATATGGAGCTATAGTTTGTATTTATTTGTAAGCTGCAAAAAGCATAAAGAGCTGTCAACTCCTAAAAAGAGAAGAGGATTCTGATATTGAACCCATTGCCTGTGAAGCCTTGCTGGTCTAAAGTGACCTCCAGATTAAAAATTAACATGTTGGTTTTGATATAGAGAATCCCCTATGATCTGGAAGCACTTAGCACCAGCCCTCTTTCCTATCACCAAAGCATCACAGTTTTCATCAGATAAAATGTACGAACACGTTTCAAAGCACACTCTTTCTTTTCAATTCAACAACTGAAATAAAACACTTTACTGTTTTCTTTTTTTGTTATGCAACATATCAAGAAATAAAAACCTCATCCTTTGCTGCCTTTAGCAGTCCCAAGATGTCACTTCGAAGGAGTAACTCCTGGCAACATTACCTGTTCTCCTAGTCTGTTACAGAACTCCTTCACAAACAGCATTCTCTTAAATAAAGATTCTGATAGAAAACACATTTTGAAATCTACCAATTTTAACTGAATTCTACCAAAATCCCAAACTAATTTTGGCACAAAAACACCTTCACACTGACTTAGTAGGAGAGCTCAGAGAACTGCAAGCAGGCCCCCTTCTCAGCAGCCATGTACCATTCCAAAGAAGCCTGGTCTGTCCTCGGGTACGTGAAGTTCTGGATATACGTTCTCCAAGAACCATTTGAAGTCCTTACATTTCAGTTTCTCTCGTAGAAGTCTCCTTTCTGTCACATCTCCATATGGTTCCTGAAAAAAAAAAAATCCCACAAAGAAAAGAAAGAAAGAAAGGAGGAAAAAGAAAAGATTAGAAAAAAGATTAAAAAAATCCAATCCAGAACAGATGCTCTCTTTTAAATTATCTGTATACGTTATTAGGAACCATATGCTACAGTGATGAGTAGGACTTCTAGCCAGGAAAAATCACCATGTTTGGGTGCTGGATTTGATTTCATTATCCTTACATTTGTTAAATGTTGACAAAAAAGAATTGGAACTGTGCAAGTAAAACTTTAAAATATTCTAGAAGACAGTTTGTCTGAGAAAACTCCCTGAATCTGCAAGTGAGGAAGCCCTTGAATACAGATTGCTGGAGACTGAGAAGACATACTGGAAAATAAAACTTCCTTTAGATAGATAATTGAAAATCTCAAAAGCAGTGAATGAATCTTGAGGATTTTAAATTATACCACCATCCATTTGCAAATTACCTGTACAGTTTCACACTTAAGTGATGAAATTCATAAAATCTGCTAATGCATACTTTGAACTTCATCATTTTGGGGGGTGGGGAGCATGAAATTTTAAACCTCCAGAGAAAAGCTTTCATTGCAGACTTTTCCCTGTCTATGGATTGGAGCAGAGTTCACATCTTTTTATGTCTGTCTTCAAAAAACCTCTCTGTATATTGACTAGGGACTTCAGATAGTCAGACATGAGATAGCAGTTGCAGCCCCCAGATTTTTACAGGTCACTTGATGCACTCTTACATCAAACCACAGATGTATTTGCATTTCTCAAAGCTGTGGAAATACCACCGAAAACACAAAGCAAATGTAAAGCAGAGGCAGAGATGCCTGTTTGAATAAACAAACACCGTAACATATTAGCTCCGAGGTCTGAACATTAATCCTGAAGTGAAACTTCATGGAACCAATTTTTGCAGCATCAATCATTTTCCTGTTATGCTACGGAACTGAATATTTGGGTTTGATGAAGTAAAAAGGTCTGAACTCAACCCCTGCAACAAATGGTGCACAGATTATTATGGAAACCGAAGTTCAGCAGCAGCAGCTTTGATATGGGGGAAAAAAACCTGCATGAGTTTCAGCTTATATCCACTGTGTTACAGTGAGCCAAAACACAAAACTTCCAATACTAACACATAGATATCCTTTAAAGTTAAAGCTCTGTCATTACACACATAAGATGCCCAGCACTTCACAAGAAAAATTGTCAGCGTTTATTGCTCTTTTTGTGTATGACAAGCTGAAATCAGCCTGGCGTTGCCTATGGGTGAATCCCATGTTTCTCTCCAAGTCAGACTCTGATAATAAAACCTAAATGGCTTTTATGATGTTAAAGTAAACCAATTATTACAAATGTGTGGGCTATAATAATCTAATTACCCAATTTAATCCACAGAAACACAAGATGAAAGCTAACCAAATTCATCTTCTGCAGCATCCTCCAGCGTATCTTTTAAGAGCCTCGTGTTTTCAAGAGCAGTTTTCCCCTGGCATGTCTATTGGGGTCGGTCATTCCAATGAGCTGGGGACTCCCTGTGCCCCACACTGGTCCCTCAGCTCTGATCCAGTGCAGCTGGGGGCAGGTGCCCAGCAGCCCACCCCAGACACAAAACCAGACAGACAGTGTTTAGAAAACTTTCCATGCAAAGAGATCATGCTGGGGAGATCAGGCACCTCCAGAAACAAGCAACAGCAGACAGTGATTTCTTTGGGGCCTGAATTTCAGACCTTGTGCCAGAGGTTCATTTAATTCCTTTCTAGACACTGTGAGGACATTGCAGTGTTACCGTCTTCCAGCCTTCCAGCCCCTCACCATAAATACATCCAAGTTATTAGTTTGTACACTGCTTTACTGTTTTGATGTACTAAATTTCCACAGTAATAATCTCTTGAAAAATTCTGCAAACAAATGATCTTGTATTTTCATTTCAAGGCAAATAATAACATTAACTTAAAAGAACCTCCAAAACCAACAGAACTGATACTTGAAACATTTTATTAGGAACATTTTCATCTCAGTTCTCATGACTGATTTTAATTAATTTAATCTTTTCATTATTGATTTTGGTTTTTTCTTTCTTTTTAACTAAACATGGTGCAGCAGTAAATCAAACAGACAAACCTATTCTATTTTACATCAGTCCAAAGTTTTACAATTATCACAAGACAGGTAATTTTGCTAAATATTGTTACCATGCTGTTCAACTGTCCACTGAAATTGTTGATTTGCATTCATTAATTGTGTGTCTGTAATTCTTTTTGAGAGATCCTGTATCAGGCATTTCACAGAAGTGCACATTTTAGGCTAAACAACTCCTCCTTGCTTTGATCACCTCACTTCACATTATTCTTTCATTTATTTATTCATTGATTTAATATTGACATAGATTGGGCCTCCTTGTGCTCTAACAGAATTCCAATTTTTTCCAAAGAAGTAAAAATCATACATTTATTCTATGCCTGGGAAGAAGTTTCAGAAGAAATAAGAGGTAAGCATAAAAAGCACTTCATGTTAAATAGTAGCTTAATCAATAGTTGGTGGGTTGAAAACAAATTCTACTGAAATTCCAGGAACAATGGAGTTGAACTCACCAGGCGAGCGTGTGGGTTCCGGTGGTAATAAAGTTGTTTGTATTCATCCATCCACACTTCAGCTGCACGCACACTGTTTGCCAAAGCTTTGGACCGTGAGTACGGAGCTTGTTTGGGGAAAACATGACCTACATGGGAGCAAGGATGGATCTCAAGACTTCCTCCACACTGCCATATCTGAGCAAAGAATTGACATGGTGTGTATTGTTAATTTGAGTTTTTGCAAGCTCAAGGATATAGTAACAGCAAGCTTGTGTAAGAATAACGCCGTCTCAAGAATACACCATACTACAAGTAACACATACAATAATTTTGTGTCTCATTTGATGACTAAACTGGATAAAATTACATCCTTGTTGCTCTTAGTAGTTAGGTCTGAGTTCACAAGGAGATAACCACATCTCTGGTTTTATCTGGAGAGCAATTTCCTTTCTCAGTTTTATTTTCTCATACGATGTGGTCTACAATATAAGTTCTGCAGGCATTGTTAAAAAAAGAAAAAAAAATTTTAAAAAAGGAAAAAAGAAATAAATGAAAGAGAGAAAGAGAGAGAAAGAGAGAAAGAGAGAGAAAGAGAGAAAGAGAGAGAAAGAGAGAAAGAGAGAGAAAGAGAGAAAGAGAGAGAAAGAGAGAAAGAGAGAGAAAGAGAGAAAGAGAGAGAAAGAGAGAAAGAGAGGGGAAGGGCGGGGAGGGGGGAAGGGGGCGAAAGAGAAAAAAACAGAGAGAAAAAGAGAAGCATGCTTCTTTTTCAAATTAACCATGTAAATAGCTCTCTCGAAAGATACCAACAGCTGATAACTAACTCCTACCAGAAATCTATAGATCTATATATCATCTATATATTTTACTGGAAAGCTGACTTGACAAAACAGGTACGCTTGTAATATCACTGAAGAACAGTCAGTTGTGTTCCCATTTGCACATTCACCAATCTAGAAGGGAGGCATAGGTGCCTGGTGATGAAATAACACTAACCTTTTCCATTGGAAAGCTGGGAAAGGTACCCCAGACCCAACACATGAAAAGAAAAAGCAAAATACTTCTATTAACTTGTGGAAGTCCAACCAACAACAATGAAACAACCTCCCCTATCTAAACCAATATTCCTGCTTGATGCCAAGGAAGCACTTGCACCTGAATGTGGAATTGGCAGAACCCTGCCTACCATCACTCTGCCCTTGTGCTCATCCTCGTGTCTCTCTGGCTCCCTAGGTCGGGAAATATACAGCCCGTAAGATAAAATCCAGAAACAATCATCAAGTGGATCCATTAGCCTCAGCACTCTGTGCACATTTTTGTAATTACACTCTTCTCCTCTAAAAACCAAGGACTTTTGGCAGTTCATCTACACAGCCACTTTCCCGTCACCCATTCTCATCTCAATTCTGATTATCTGGAAGGAAAGTACAGCTAGGTATTTCTGATTTAATATTGTGTGTGACCACAACATGGTAGACAACCTGTTTCTGGAGGGTGCCTGAAATAAGTTTTCTGAAATTTAGTCAGATGGGAGGAAGGTGGGACATGCTGCTGTATTTGAACTAACTTGAGGCTGTCACCAATAGCTCTGATAGACTTTCCATAAAAGATTTAGAATTCTGCTCATGCAGTCAACCATGCGTAAGTGGCAGCTCATCATTCCTTTGTAAATGGAAGACAAAGGAAATTAGCTGGGATAGGCTTAAGGGGTAGAGGTTTGCTCCCTGACAACCTTCTTGTGTAAGACATACATTTTTAATTACATGTTATTCAAATGAACACAGCAGGAGTGAAAGCTATGAGGCAGCAAATAAAAGCTCTGTTGCTAACAGTATCAAAATATCAGTGCTGGGATTTTTCCCACCTCTCTCTCTGGGACTTTTAGGGATCTAAAAAGATGAAGGCTTTCAGCACACACAAGATGGGACTTGGTTTTAGACTGCTAACTTTTATTTTCTTTTAAGTTACTTAGAATTTCTCTCAAATTTCTAAATTTGGAAATCAATGAATGCCATCTCCATTGATGTGGTTTTGGATAACAACATCGGACTTTATGCATGACACAATACTGTGCCTAATTACCAAAGTGCAAGCACTCTAATACATATGTTTACTCTTGAAACAGAGAGTTTTCTTAAAGATATAGGTAATATCTTATTCACCTATAGGGAGTAGCGTATAATTGTTACTTCCTGGATTTAAAATTTTAATTTCTTGTTTTTCATGTGAGGTTTCTCTCTTCTTTTTTGCTGCTTTTCAGGGAAGCAGTATATTTGCCATTTGAACAAAGACAGTTAAAGGAATTATACAAGAAATCTAGAATTCTGTACTGATCTTTTAAACAACTTGCATATTTTCTTAACTAACTTATGCTACTGGCATGAAACCAACTATCCACTTTCACTTTACAACCTCCTTTTTTGAGATTTGTTTCAAAACAATATTTTTCATAATTATTATTTTTATGTTCAAGATTACTTTTTTAAAGCTGCAACTTGCCATTCAAGATTAGTCAGCAAATATTAAGAACCGTACGTTTATTAGTTTAACAATTTCCAATGTTATATTCCACATAAGAATTTTTAATTGATCTTGTTTAGATCAATCTACTTTTAAATAAGATATTAGGAACAGATGATAAAGACTACTGAAATAAAAATGTAGAAGGAAGCACTTGTTTCAGCTCTTCCATGATAAAGTCTGATTTCAAAGGAATGAAACAAACTGATCATACCTCTGTTAAATTGATGACAAAAGGAGAATTCCATAACAGCTGAATTTTTAATAATTAAAGCTCTTTAAAAAAATAACTGTAGCTTGCTAAGCAATGCTCATTAAATTCTATGTATTTCATAAAAACAGTACAAAAATTATCTTCTCTTCCTATTACAAAAGAAAATTAAATATATTTCAGCTAAAAAAATTCTAAAAAGGCTTATTTGCTTTTATTTTAATGGAAAACATCATTACATCTATATAAAATCAGGTACAAACGAACAGCCATAAAATAAAGCAAGGATTTTAATAGGGAAACTAAAGTTGATTACTAAATGCTAAATAAGTGGCTCTGCATAAGATTTTCCATAAAACTAGTTCAACTTTCTGTAACAGAAAAGCAGATTAGGTTTCATGTATATTTTGCAAGCTCATGTACATGAAGATCTGTTTCTTTACTAGGTCTTGGCTAACTCACAGCTCTCATTATAAAAGCACACGTTTTTCGTTCACTTCAATAAGAAAACATGGTGACATTCCTTTTTTTTACTTTCACTTTCATCTTGATGCATGCAGACTACTGGCATATTTCCTTTTGTTTTCAGAGACAGATGGTGGCATTATGAAAACCTACAGAAAATGTTCAGATCTCACCTTGGGATCACCATCCCTGCCAGGTCACTGGACAACTGACCTAGTGCTGGGTCAATGAATGCTAAAGAATAAAAGCTCTACCAGCTCATGCTAACATTTTAAGACTATCTGAAAGAAATAAAAAACATTAAAAGGATGCCACATCCTAAAAAAGGGCAAAATGTGGAAAACCCTATGTTTCTGCTGCTCTCTCTGCTACAATTTTTCTTGATGACTTGTGGCTGAGCCCCCACTGTGGTGCTCACGCACAATCTGCTGGAAGCTGGGTGGGTGGAGAGGCACCCGAGGCACATGGACCCATCCTGGCTGCTCTCAACGCAAGACAGAGTTCCAGATCCAGACAAAAAGAAACAATACAAAAATATTGGAAAAGAGAAGACCCCAA
Organism: Platysteira castanea; assembly: GCA_013397175.1. NCBI lineage: Eukaryota > Metazoa > Chordata > Aves > Passeriformes > Platysteira > Platysteira castanea. Next base: position 1,158,137 of record VYXC01013172.1, read on the forward strand.
GTGTTCTGAGGCATATAATCCAGGCTCATGGGCAATAATATCTCTGAGAAGAAAAACCTTTTTGCACATGGTGGGCTGAAGGACAGACCACAGACATATTAAGCTTTGGTCCAAAAACAAACTTACATTGCAGCGCCACTTGCAGGACCAAGAGCAGAGAGGGGAGGGAAGCTGTAACCAGGTTCCCTTTGCTCTGGGTACAAGAGGGAGAAGATGAAAGAGCATGTTTTGAATCCCTCAGAAAGAGGATTTTCAATGCCCATTATGCCCATGAAGTGAAATTTTATCCAGCCAAATAGCATTAAGCAATCCAAAATCAAGGTATATTGACTCAATTCTGCATTCAGCACGTAGCCTCCATCTCTCTTAGTCATCATGCTTTTAGTGAAAGCTTTGTCCTTGTTGCACCTCTCAAAACCACAGAGAATTTCTTCAGTTCAGAATAATCGAAGTGCAAGAAAGAGGAGGCTTGAGGACAAGTCTTTTCATGTCATTGGGAGAGAGTGGTGTTTTCAGAGACAAGAACAACAATAAATTAATTTACAGTGGTTTTGAGTAGTTCTGCTCCTAATTTTCAGGTCCGACAGATCTAGAAAACACAAGGACAACAACACTAACAATGATTTATCCCTTCTGACCTCTTGGAACACTGTGGGCAGCCAGAAGAACTCAGTTAAACAACATCGTAGCACTCTGCTCTCTTCCACAAAAATCCTCACCGCACAGAGCACAAGTATAAGGGCTCCAAATCAAACAGAGCAAAGCATGTTGTGTACAAATGCCCAGATGCTACTGGCAATCTGCACCAGGAAAATTGGCATGGCCAAGCATATTCGTTGGCCATTGCACAGTCTGTGCTGTTAAATCATTTATCTCCCAGGAGTTGCTTGAGAGCACCTGCACCCACGTGCTGGCTTAGCCCCTGCAGGGCACGACAGCGTGCACGCTGCCTCCTGGGGACTCTGCTGCTCCCTTTGTGCTTCTCCTGTGTGCTGGGCTGCCTCTGATGCTTCCTCTGTCCCATGAGACCACGGTCCTGCATGCTGAAGGAGTAAAGGCACTGCTCATACGTGCTGCTGCACCCCACGGAGTCCTGGCTCAGGGGGACCAGGGACATAAAAAATGAGACTGGCTGCCAGAGCTTCATAGAGGTCAATGGCAATGAAAGACTGGGTCTAAAGCAGCCACTGGTGCTGGGGCACTCTGTGTCAAAGGGAAGGGGTCAGGCTGTCTTGTGGCAGCCAAAACCACAGAGATGACTAATAAGTGAGCTCTAATAAGTGGTCACTAATAGCTGTCTGCAAGCCTTGGTCTCCCCAAAAGCAAGACACAAAGAGCAGAAAGCCAAGAACTGCATGTCAAGCGTGCCATATTTGAGGTTTTCCACCAGGAGTTGCAGTTCTGGATACACTGGAACTGGAGACTCCTGCTTCAGAGGGTCACAGGGCTGATGGAGGTGGGTCAGCTGCTTTGCACTTCAGGCGGAGGCCTGCTGAACTAGACCAAGACTACTAAGTAGGCTGTGTTTGGGCTTACTTGCCAGGCACTTTTCCCTAAGTGAAAAAGGAGATGGTCATGAACTCAGATCAAACAGCATTTCCAGCTGAGAAATCTCCCTCCAGAGAGAAACCATATCAACTCTAGGCCTGTTCTTGTTATCATTCCTAATAATTTTTGTTCCTTATTTTTATACCCTCTTTTCTATGATTTCTGCACTGCAGGCAGCAGGAGACCAGAACAACAGATAGGAAGACTCCACGCTTCTCTAGTTAACACACAGACATCAAGAGAGACAGTCTGCTGATGCCTCCTTTCTCAAAAAAGTGGTTTTGTAACATTAAAATGCTATTTATCCCTGAAATAAAATATTTATGGTAGAAAACCAAAAACCCTCCTGTACCACAATTCAATGACTCACAGAAATGCAAACATGACCATCAAATATGACAGATGATGGGCAGAACAGACATGGGAAATCCAGGATAATAAGTTTTGAACTCCCTGAATGCCACAAGTGGCCCTACAGCACCCTTCTTACGTCACCACTGGATGGCTTCAATGAGCTAAGTGTGATATGGGGCAAACCATAGGCAGCCAGTGCTCAGTGGGAATCAGCCACAGCACTGGTAACAGCTGAGCTGAGGAGGACAACTCTGCTTTGCTAATCAGCCTGGACTGTCCTGTGTCTCCCCTCTTTTCTTGCTGTAAATCCTTTTCATTACAGCTATCTGCCTCACACCCGAGCACTTGGTCCAGCCTCCTGTGGGGTACAACTCTACAGTTACTGGAGATCTTCCCTCCCACCTTTTATAACCTTTATACAAACTTTTTCTCAGGTGAAACAGAAGAAAGCCTTAAAATTAGTACAGGGGCTGCCTTCTCCTGCCTCACTGGGAACTGCTCACTCCATCAACCACAGCAAGAACTCTGAGTCACATCAAAGAACAATAAATCTTCTTCCCAGTGACCTCCCTCAAGCCACGGGATGTAAACTCCACCCGCTAATATCACACCCCTTTTTACATTTTATACTAGAGCTCAAAACAAAGACATGTTTTTATAAATTGTTTTAAAATGACTATTTGGAAGAAAAAAACAGCTATCCTGAAGTGTAAGAAAAAGATTCATATAAACACCTTCCAAAATACTCCCTTCTTAACACTTGCTTACATTACAGCTACCTCATTAAGTAAAAGGGCATGAAGAAAGAAATAGGAACTTGTTGTATTCTCAGGAAAAGAAACTTTCAATTAAGCCACCTACCCTAAATGAGAATTCAAGGTTTTCTCCTCCCCAGACTTCCATTCCTGTGTCATAGGAACCAAGATAATCAAAATACTTCTTGCTCACAGAAAATAATCCACCTGCCATGGTTGGAGACCTATAAAAGAGAATAGTAACTCTGAATTGAATAAAAAGAAAAAATATTGAACTAATGCAACAGATAAAAAAATATTATCTATTTTTATTTTCCTATTTTCTGTCTTTTCTGGATACAAAATAACAGTCAGAAATTTATCAATTATTATGAGGCCATTTGAATTTAATTTTGTAATAAAAAACTGTGTCTGAAACAAGCACCAGAATGTAAAAATATTGTGTTAAAATAAATTTTTCCTATTGCAGTGTCGTTGTGTGTAAATGAAGAGCCTCTTCACGTAACAGAACATTAGCTTCCTTGTGGCAGAACTGTATTAGTCAGCTCTGAAATTCCAAATGCTGTACCCTTATCTATTTTACTTAGGTAATAATTAAAGAAATACTTGTGCTTTAGTAATTAAAAACAACACTCTTGATCCCACTAATATCAGTTGAGAAAACTCTCAGACACCAATTATTTAGTAAATATAGCTCCTAAAGACATATGTTTTCTTTCTAGAGAAAATCTACCCCTCTGTACGTTCTTAAATTTTTTACTAAGTTAGTGGGGATAAAAAAAATAAAATCAGGAGTCACAACTGGGTCCTCATTGAAGATCACAAGGCCCAGGGTGACAGTGCACTTAAGGGATGTATTTTCAGTAGGGCACAGTGTGCACACATGCATAAATTTGTATTTGTTCAATATTGTTCCTGATTGTTTACAGTCTTAGGATGACTCTCCTTAAAGTGCCAAGTATATAATGCTGATTAGAACTAAGTTCAGCTGACATTTTGGGAATTTTACTAAATTGCTGCTGAGGTAAACATAAACAAACATGAGATGCAGTGATCAATTACTCTTAATATGTCAAAACTAATTTTACCAGCTATCTTTTTGAAGCAACACTGTCTCACACTGTCATATGTTGTTTCAAAGAATGGGATGAGATGAGACAAGACAGAAGGAAAAATAACAAGCTCCATAACCAGTTCAATCCTTCTGTTTCCCTCCAGATCTTGTCTTCCCAAAGCTGGCTGTTGGTGACACCACTCCCAGCACAGCTGCTTTCTCCAGACACTTGTCAAGCTCACAGTCCTCAGGCTACCATGAAACCTTATCCCTCATCATTTTCTTCTTGGCATGTCAAAGACAATTCTTCTTATCATGAAGAAAAAAAAGCATCATATTTGAACTAAATGTTTTTAAAATATTTACTCTATTTGGGATTTTTTTAAGGAGGATATGGACTAATACATGCCGAGAAAAACTAAATTACTACCTCACTTTTCCCATTTAAAAGAAAGCTCACTCAGTTGAGGATAAGTTCACCAATATTTGTGAAATACTGGGTATTATTATCATGATAAGCAACCTAGAAAAGACTGAGAAAAACTAGCACTTCCGTATTTTTTGTGGTCTATATGATAACAGATAAATGTAACAAAATCACAGTATTAAAAATGCCAAACAGCTTAATTTACTACAATAAACTGCTGAAATACAGCAACTTCCACAGCAGATAGGGATGGGTTGAACATGGCAGATCCTCAGCTATCAGGATCTTGTCTACCATTCCCATTTTCCAGATGCCTTGTTTGTTCTATTATCTTACTTCTCCTAAAAATACAACACTGAGTGACAAATAATACCCATTGATGGCATCTTGTCTTAAAATAAAACAAAACTAAAACCCACAATGAAGACACTGGCCTAAGCTCTGCGAGTTAGCCCTTCACAGAAACCATGGTGGATAGAGGTGTATTATTTCACCCCAGTAAAGAACTGGCAAAATGGTTCACCTTTGAAAATGGCACAGTGAACTACAACTACCACTACAGCACAGAAAAAAATCTTCAAAACTACTTTTACCTTCTTACTGGTTAGTGATTTTTTCCCTTTTCATCATTGCCCATGATATATTTTTTACAACACGGAGCTCTTTGCACAGAGGATATCCTCCAGTATTAGTTAATGAGTTACACTCTTTCCACATGCTGATAAGCATCTGTAAGAGTTTGCCTAGAGGAGTCAAAAGACTACTTTGCAATAAGTTGTCCATATAGAAGATGACAGGAATTTCAGCTTTTAAAGCAATATTTTTTCCAGGAGCATGGTAAGCAGGAGCTATTTTGGAAAAAATGGGGAACTAAACAAAATAAATAATTTTTACTAATATGTTCATTTCCCAAATATCTTTCCACCAAATATCTTTCACATTTTAAGGTGAAATTAAAAACACATTCAGAATGTCATAGGATGCATAAAAATTAACCTGATCACGTCGGTCTTGGACTTCCTCCGTTTTTGCTCTCTTTCAGGGGTACTATGCCAAGTAAAGACCAGCCTCCAATCAAATCCACCGATCTGTGGCTCACCAGCATTTCCCAAGTACTCAAATGTATTCCAGTCAATAACATCAATAACAGGGCAGACAACAGCTGTTTCTTCTTCAGCAATCCTGGTATGTTTTTAAAACAAAAGGGTGACTTCCGTTAGAAACTTCTCTAAAAATAAAAAACTAGAACTGACAAAAACAAAGAATGCTTACAGATACCAAACATGAAGTTTTGGTCCTTTTCAATTCATGCTGCAATACAAGGAAATGATGGTACAAGAATAGCCCCCACTTTCCTACTGGGGATCATCAGGAGGATATATCAGGATGGACTCTGCTGTAGGCACCTGGCAATCATCAACCCTCCTGGACAGTGGAAGCAAGGTATGCCAGATGGCTTGAGATAACACATTCAGCATCTGGCTTGGCTGCCATAGCCAGCACCACTTTATCAACAAAACCTGTCTATTTTCTTTTGTACAGGTAACTACTTTTAAGAGAGCAACTTGATTGCATAGTTCTGCAACTATAAATAATAAACTAGCCAGCCTCTTGGCCCTTGAAGTCATGGCTATTCTTGAAACTGTGATCATCTGCAAACGTTGTACTGATTACCATAACAGTAACTCAAAAAGAAGCCCTGAGCTTAGGGAAAAACAAACCTGCAACACGGGAATTAGACCTCCAACAATGAAACATACCTGCAGGAGATACCCTGGCAACATAGGAGGTGGAAAGGAGAAACAAGATAACACTGCAGAATGACATTCCTATCACCAAGGGTGATCTAAAGATAGCCAAGATCTTTATCATGCTAAGAATACATCAGAGCTGGTGACATTTCTTGCAGGTCTACTTCTACAAGGAGATAAACCCCTTCCTCCCATTTCTCAATACCATGAAGGGTTTTCAGGATTCCTTTCCAAAAGGATTTGTCATTAGGCAGTGGGATTCTTAGCCTTCTCCTCACCATTTAGAATGGCCTCCCTGAGTACTAGGAGCAATATCAAGCACAGAAGCTCAAGCCAAGGTCTTTCTTCTAAATCACTGTTAATCATCTTCCCTGTTCTAGCATTAGACATCCCCTGATAGCTCAGTGAAATGAAGTAACTCGTTTGACTCAAAGATGCAGGTATGCACTTCAGCCCTGCATCTTCTATTTACATATTTCAGAGCTGAAGGAAAACTGAACACATTATACTGTCAAACAAGTAAAAGATGCACTGCGTCTCTCATTCAAAGGGAGCTCGCTCCACATGGGATTGAGCGTAGGCTGACCAAGGGCTCATACTCTGAAATTAGAGTAGCTTGTGATGGTTAAATGCAGCAGACAACAGCAGCAGTTCCAAAGAAGTATTGTCTGAGCTGAGAAAGACTGCCTTAAGTATGAAATGGCTTCTTGTTGCTGGAGGGAATATGCGAAACAGCTGTTTTCTTCTTTATGATCTCCCATTGAGATCTTGTTTGGTAGAGCACACAAAAGGACTTATACAAATATTGTTATCTCCTGTCTCACTTGCATAAAACTTTGCACAAATCCTCCTTGTACAAAACAATGAAAATGATACACACACACAGAGGAAAAAAACCCCAATAAAATGTAAAAATATTTTGCTCCTCCTGTAACAATTAGGAAAATAAGTAAAATTAGGTAGCTGGCATATGGTTTCAATTATGAAAGGAATGAACTAAGAGAAAGGCCATCACCTTTTCTGTAAGTTAAGAATTAACTAGATGGTACAATGCACAGGCAGCTTACAAATACAACTACATTTGCACTGCAAAATGCTAACATTGACGTATTGCTGCCATACATTTGAGTCAGATAGGCTGCAAAAAAAAAACCAAAACAAAACAAAAAAACCCCTTAGATATGCACGTCTGCATCTGCAGCAAGAACAGCAGGAATTCCAAGAGAAGGCTAACTTTTTACAGGTGGTGATTTTTACGTTTAAAAAAATCCCAATCCTTCCTCAAGATTGCCATCTAGTGGTGCGGTGAAGAAGTGAAGAAATCGCAGAATCGTCTCCCCAGTCATACACTTTCTTTAGGGGAGAAAAGCTGGCAAAACCACGCTTAAGATTTGATGTTTAACCCTTTTCCATTCTTCATGTTATCATAGTTACCTGGAATACACTCAGTGTGAAATTAGAAACAAGGTAAGTACGACAATTTTAAGAAAACCAAAAACTGAAATTGTATTCTAGATAAAATTTCAAAGAGACATTGGGAAATTGAGAACACAAGACCCACTAGGAATCAGGAAGACTTGCACACATAAAAGCACTATGTGCTTTTGGAAGTCTCTCTCCAGTTTGTATAGGGCTGTTTTTTCTGGTCCTTTTCTGTAGTCTACAGCACCTGGTGGGAATCTTAACAGGGTCCAAATCAAACCACTGGCCTTGAGAAAAGATTTTTTTTTTCTTTTAATTATGTTTTAAAGAGAGTTGGTTTTCTATATACAGTATTTGGGAGGTCTGATTCAGGTCCTGTATCTATCAGTATCTGCTAATGGCATCCAAGGGGGTAAAGACATGAGCTGTTAGCAAAAGGGACAAAAGCCTCATGACATGATGCAGGAGCAGAAGGTGCTGTGGTGAGGTACCAGTGGCTGAACCCACAGCAGGAACTGTGCATGTATGGCTGCTGGCTACTCATGGGTGAGGCTTCAAGAACATAATAAATATTCTCGGCTGTAACAGAGGGCAAGTATTCTGGTTTGTCGAGGGTTTTTGTTAGAGTTTTGGGAAAGTTCCTTGGGTTTTTGTTGTTCACTTGCTTTTAATTAACAGAAGCTTTCTGAACAGCCTGATGGATCTGCAGTATAGGCACGACACTACACAGGCATAAAGTACAGTGTCCCAGGACAGATGGTTTCCAAGCAAGAGTCAGTGTTGACATAACATTGACTCCTCCCTATCCTACACCATGATGCTTTATATCAGAACCAGTCTGGAAAGGTGGATTTGCTCAGGACTAAGAAGATGGAGTTTATTGACTTAGATTCCAATCTGTTTATGTAAATGTTGCCTTGCAGGGGCACACATCTTTCCTGACCTTCTGCTCATCCACTACCTAGGCTGACAGAAGTAGCCTCCTTTACCAAGGTAATTTCAAAGCTGGGGGCATGGACTTGTCTTCCTGAAAACCAAAACTTTCCATTGTCTGAAGAAAAAGAGCAGCTTGGTCCTCAGGAGGAAAAAAAAACAAAAAACAAACAGTGACAAAAAACCCACCATGTCCTGTTCGTTCACACCTCCATTTGCTTCCCTACAGGCAGGAGACAAACACTCACAGTGTCTCAGGGACCAGACTGAAGTAACCTTTGGTAAACGATGAGTCATTTTTCCACTGCAAAAGTGGGCCAAACTGTCTCGCCCCTTCTTCTCCAGAGGGAGAGAAAACCAGCCCAGAGCATAAGCTCACCTTGCCAGTAGTGGCTCCAGCCAGCCCTCGTGGCATTCACAGTGGCAGTCCAGGAAGGTGAGGATGTCTCCTTTCGCCACAGACGCCCCCAGCAGCCGGGCTCGAACCAGCCCCTCTCGCTTATTTGCGCGGATAAGACGCACCTTGCGTAGGCCAGCCACGTAATTTTCCAAAGTCTCCTTTAAATGTTCTGTAACAAACAAACAAAAAAGAGGGAATAATATAGCCTGAAATGATTAATTTACATCATGCTACAGGAAGCTCTCTCCTTAGTAGCATATCACTTACAGTAGTGTCCTAAAGATTCTGACATTTTGAACTCCAGTTCTGCTATACATGTTTAGAAAGGACACAAAAAAACCACTGAACTTGGATGGACACAAATCGAGGTTACTTTTAAAAAATTGAATGCTTCACATTTGCCTCTCTAACTCATTTCCAGATTCATAAATGCTTCTCAAATGTTACTTAGAACTTTCTGTGTAAAAGTTTTATTCTTAACACAATTCATGTGTGGTGGAAAATGCCAGCATTGCCTTTATGTCCCGCTATTCAAACGAGACCAAAGAACTAGGTCACTGCCATTATATGAGACACCAGGGGAGCATTGGTGCAACCGAAACTTGCTCAATGCAGGAAACCTGAAGTGCTCTGATCAGACTGTAGTTATCTATAGATGCAAGCACTCATGTTACAACACAGCAAATGTGCTTCCCCATCCTAACCTAAATTTGGTCCAGAAGCCAAATTTTTCACTGGCACACTGCAAGAAAAACTATTTTCCAGTGAGATGCCTTTGTTATACAGTTTTCTGGTATGTGACCTGAAGAGCATAACTTTTTCTTGTATGACTGGCTGACCAAAAAGGGTCATCAACAATCAATTTTATTTAGACTTATTCTTCCTACCTTTGTCACTGTAATCATCTACAAGTATAACTTCTTCCAAAAGTATATCTGGAGATGTCTCAAGAACACTGTGAACAGTTCGCAGAAGCGTTGACCAAGCCTCGTTATAAAAGGCTATCACAACAGAGGTTTTTGGCAGGCTATAATAATCATATTTCTTCTCTCTGCATCTGTAAAAGTGGGGATAAAATTTAGTAACAGTGCAAAGCATTTATTAATTTTCAGGAAACAATTCTCAAATCCATTCGTATGCTAGTTACTTAGTTCAAGCAAAAACACAGAAAGGATCTTAAAGGAACTGCAGGTGTGTGCAAAATTGTATGAGAATACATTAGGAAGTTGCTCTTCCAGAGGTTCCATTTCCACAGAAACATTATGAATAAAATTCTGAAAACTACCAAAATGTCTAAAAAGAAAAGTAATACGAGGTATTCTGGGCTGGTGCAGCTGCAGTAGCTGTCTTTGCACAATTTCAAACAGAAGAACAAGCAGTGGCCAAAATGTGCTTCCAATTAAAGAAAAAAAAAGAAATGTAAACTGCACCTAAGTGCATTAAAAGCAGTAACATAAACTACTGATAACTTGTGCTCTGGAAAATGGAACAAGTGCTAGACAGTAAAAATATAACTGTGAAGGAACAGCAACATATAAAGAGGAAAAAAACCCAAACCAGCAACAAAACTGAAATGTATGTACACTGAAGCAGAATATGGAGAGACCACACAACTGGCAAAATCTAATAGTAAAATTCACAAGAACCTAAAACATACATAGAAATGCATGGGTTTGGCACTATGGAGAGCCAGAAAGTTTGCAAACCTTTGGATTAAGCTCCAGAATGTATTTCCTATAAATACATATATGAACTTTCCCAAATGAACATAAGGATGCCAAGAAACTCATAGCTGAGCCAAATGTATAAATTCTTAAAAGAATCTCCTGGTCTAGAAGAATTTTAAAATAATGATGGCATTTATTACAATTTCTCCTCTTTGCTTAGAGCATTCCATATTAGCAGTTTTTATTGCCTGGAGTCACCAAGGCTTGTAAGGGGCAGAATGACAGACTTCAACTTCTGTACACCGCTCAGTCACAACAGATACCAAAGCAGGCAGGACATCCCTCCTACCAAAACAGAATAGCAGTGAGTCCTCCAAAACATATGCTATGGGGAGCTGAAAAGGTAAATCAAAACTGATCGGTAGAAAATGCAACAGAAAAATCCCTTAGGTCAATGTAGGGGCACAAAAATCCCCCAGAACACGAAGAAAATGACATTAAAAGCAAACTGCTTACCTATAGTACATTGAGAATATTTTTACAAAATATTTAAAGCTGCTGTGGCTGCAATTAAAAAAGACTTGCAGGTTTCTTTAAAGATTAGGCAGGTTCTATTAGATCTGTTGTACAGAAGGAAAAAAAATCTGAATCCGATTACACCTAAAATTAAAATTCTTACAAGGAAAACAAAAAGTCTGTAGAGTACTTCTGTAATCAATATGTGAAAATGAGGAAGCAACAAGGACAAATGACACTTGGGCAAAGGAGGCACCCAGGATGCTGCTTCTCAAACATGAAAGGAACACCAATATATGCAACAACACCCATGCATACAGACAGATATACATAGGTACGTACACATACACACACACTTATCTAGTGAAGTACAAAAATGCCTGCCCCTCCAGGCTGTAACTTGTCCTGAGGGGCCTTCACAGCAGGAACTGTTTCATACCAACACCTGGTGACAGAATTGATTTATTTAGCCAGACATTCATGTATTGACGCATAAAAAATGAAAAGGAGTGACGAGTGGCATTTTAATTAACTTTTTTATTTTTAATGCAGAAAAACCTACTGTATGAATCCAGTTTTACTTTAGCGTACCAAAAAACATTTCTGCTCAGTACTGCCAGGAAAAAAAATCTCCATATATATCAGTCACTTGTACCAGGTAATTCTGAGTTCATTTCTTGATGGAAATAGGATCTCTATATACCCATTTTAGAAAACTGAAGGAAAATATAAATAAATTTTTAAAAAGACCAGGAAAGCATTCTTTGAAATATATGTCAGGAAGATTCACGGAACAATAATGCTGTATTCCATTATTTTAAAAAAAGGAAACCCAAAAGGTTTAAAGAAGCTTATAAGTCTAATTATAGATTAAAGACTTCAACAGATTTGCCTGAAAATTACATGCTGGAGACAGGAAACATAATTTGGCACAGAGCAAGGCAGTCCCCACACTGTTTGTGATTCACTGTGCATTGCTGCCTCCTTCCTTGAGCACACCCCATGCTGTAGGAAAAGGTCAGCCTACTACAGGACAAACCAGAGCACACATTTCTTAGGTTTCTGAAGTCAAGAAAGAGGCCAGCACTAAAAAATGGGTTTAATTTACCAGCTCTGTGGTGGAAGGCAGCATGGGAGTGCAGAGAAGTGACTTGCCATGGTAGCAGGGTAGGCTTCTGGCCAGCATGGCCACCCTGACCTGAGCAGTGCCCCAATAACCTCATTAAAAAAACAACAAAAATTAGTAAAAAACCCCCGTTATTCAACTTCTATGCATATTTGCAGGTTTATCTCAGAAATTATTTCCAAGACGCATATTTCTTGCTAATTTGCTAGAAAATCTCAACTGTTAGCAGTCTCAAATAGTGTTGCTAAAGTGAAGCACACTTTTCCCTATCTTTCTGTAATGAAAGAGTTTTGCTAAGCCTTAAAAATTAATCCCACTCGAGAGATTACAAACCCAAAGCATTTAAACCCTGGAAAAATTATAGTGTAAGAAAATCTTTAAAAAACTAATGAATCCCTGAAATGGAAATGCTTGGAAGTGCTGCTGAATAACAATTAGGTGGCACACATATGGACACTAAATATTACCACTTCACAAGAAATAAAAGCTTCAAAAAACCCACTATGAGTACGAAACCTGATTTAAAGCCTAGTGGTCATAACTCATCTTTTCCATTTCTCAGCTCCTGTTTACCTCAGAAGTGCCTTAGCAGCCCATCTTCTGTGTTCACATTTTCAAACTTCAAGAGGTACTTTTATTCTCCATGTGTCAGCCAAGTATCCCAGCTCGTACTTTCCAAGTGAATCATTTCACTCCTACTTTGGATTATTCAGAAAAACAAATGCATTATCAATTATGGTATGTCATTAAAATGACAGCAGCTGGTGGCAGCAGTCCTAAAATATGTTTTTGCAGATCCTGGCAATGTATATTTATGTATACTATACTGCAACCTGCTTTCAGCTTCTGACTAGGGTGCTCTTTAGTGCCACCCTCAACCCCGCAACACCGTCCTTTCCAATAGAGAGGATCATGTTACGACAGGATTAATTGCATCTCACATTATTCATCCTAAAAACTATGTGTCACCTTTGAGCTGATGGTCTGGGCTCTGCAGATCCATAAAGACATATCCAGAAGGCAACTCACTTCACCCTCCTTAAGACATTGATCCAGCACAGCCAAGAGACCTCAGTGGGTCCCCACCTCCATCTTGTCTATAGAGGTTTGATTATGGAACAGTTGCTTAAATTTTCTAGTAAAGTTAAATGACTATAGGAAATTACCTATAGTCCCTACCACTGACTGTGATACATTACCTTGAACCTAGTAATCATAACTACCAAATGGTTGGTAAAAGTGTAACACAGACATGAGGAAATTAGTTCTGTGTAAGTGTGACATTTCCAAGCATGGACAGTAAATGCAGGCACATTAGAAGTCTAATGTATTCTTTCACTACTCTCCTGATCTTATTCAATCACAGGAACTTTACTATTTTGTAGTAATTATATATATTTTAAAATAAAAAACTACTTAAATTAAAAATGTGTGAATGTTGAGTGGGTTCATTTTCTTCAGAGAAATACCCATATCTCTAGTCAACCGGATTTTGGAAGCAGTTATCAGATACCAGGATCAGTCACTGAGGAAAAACCTGTTCCCAACACATCCAACAGGCTTTTCTAGAGTCAACAAAATAAATGCATAAAGTTTTAAATAGGACTCAGATTTCAATGACAAACACTGGTATATAATGTATAATAACCACAACAGGTATGGCAATGCAAGGGAGTGACACCTGCTCAGTCTCTGCCCTCTGGTCACTCCTGCTCTCTGCAGATTCACTAGAAAATGCACAAGCAGAAGCCTTGTGCACAACAGAGCAACACCCAGAGAAAACATGGCCAGGACTGACCCAACCACCTTCCAAGGAGCAGACCGGGACACTACAATGCTCCAGCAGCAGCCTGCTTCTGCATCATCCGTCATCTCCCTCAGGCACTTTCTGCCACACTGGATGGGTGTTCCAGGGACCTTCCTGCTTGATCACTGTGGTGTAAGACAGGCATAAAACAAACAAAAGCTTTGTCTTCTGGCATTTCTTATCAATTTACACTAAGACAACATCTATATTCTAGAATTCTAAATGTGTTCATCCATAAATCTTTAAATCTCTAGATGGGAAGAAAGAGAAAATAATGCCGGTATGTGCCTGAACACAAACCTACATTCACTATGTACCACCCTTCCTTGATGTTTCACTACAGCAGCTACTCAAACATCTAAGTCCACAAAATGCAAACTGAAGCCAAACATGTATAAGTGTATCATCATACATCCAAATTCCTGTGGGATTTTGGTTTTACCTTTTTTTATACTGCATTTTTAGGTTCCAGGCTAACTGAGAGTGTATATCTGACAAGTTTAATAAATTAACCTTGGAATCTACTACACTACACAGCCTTCTGTTAGCAAGTTTTACAATAGGTTATTTATTAGAAACTAAGGAGACATCACTCAGGAAATGCCTAAACAAAATTAAATGGGTTGTTTTCAAGAACATTTGTGTCAATTAATGTAATCACTCAATCTATTTCTTTGTAAGGAGCTGTTTCTCTAAGAGATGTGTATCTATACACAGGGAGAGAGAGCATGAATGTGTGCACACTGGGCACACTGCCATGAGTTAATTAGGAATGGTTGCTGACATGCTGTTACTTAAGACTTTCACCACAACTGTGACAATGATACAGAAAGGGAAAATAGGCTTTTAATCTCCAAATTTGATGTTCTATACGCACAGTTTTATATTTTAAGAAAAAAAAAATGAAGTGTTCTGTGAGTTTTCAGAGATTTGTTAAGAACACAAACTGCTCATAAATTATTTAATGCTTTCTGAAGGTATACTATATAAGTTTTGATTTTGAAGTTTCAGTGTGAATGCCCGAGGCAAGTTCAGGATTGTGTAGCTTCTCTCAAAAAGTGCAAAACAGCACGTGTCACTGCTGGAGCTGATTCGACTTGATTTATGTGACTACAGTATGTGACATATACGCCCCATCACCGTGTGATCTAGAAAACAGAGCCAGGGTTCTACTTCAGGCTGGCTTTCAGGTGGTGGGCTAGGAACTAGGTTGGCTGGGCTTGTTATGCTGGGCCATAGACATGCTGACTCACCACACAATCTCTTTTCCTCTTCCTAATTTGAACAGTTAAAACACTGACCTAAACTGCTCTTTCAGTAAGAGGTGTGCTCAAAAGTGGCATTTTGTAGGCTGTAAGTAAATAAGGTTGATGGGGGTGAATGGCAGCATCCATGGGCATCTGAGTCTAGTTTCACCATCTTCATTCCCATTCCATAAACTGCAGAGGCAGCAATGTGGGCTTTGGAATCTGCCAGTATTGGTATTTGGTATCTTTACCCGAGAGAAAACACCTCCTTTGCCCACCTTCCCAAAGCCACAGCAGAGGCCACAGATGTACTGGGATCTTCTACCCCATTTTCTACTTTTGCCCAAGCAGCAGCTTGGGCTTCTGCACATTCATCCACAAGCGTCCCTAAGCCCTGCAGCATGACACAGGTGGTTTTACACACCTACACAAGCCACGTGTGTTCACCTATTGCAGGAAAAGGCATTGGTGTTTACAGAAGGTGTGTCTTGGTGTGATTAGCAAAGCAGATAGAAGCAAGTTACTAATAACTGCCAGAACGACCAAAGTATTCAGGGCAGGGCTGGAACACTTTAGCAGGTGACTTTAGCATGGTGGCCTACACTTCCCCACCACCTGTCCCAGCCCAGCAGGCTGGCTAAAAGCTCCCTAAATTATGTCTGCTGAAACAAACCATATTAGAGAGAGCATGCCTGTACAGTCTACAACACTGTGATATCATCAAGTCTCTGTAAACGAGCTGGCTAGATTTTGAAACAGTTTATTTAATGTTCTATAGAATGATTCTCACAATGACAAGAAGGTCTTGACAAGACAGAGGGCCAAAAGCTGTCTTAAGATTTCAGATAATAAAGGGCTGCGCTGCCTTGCATACCAACACTGTGAGAAGCAAGGAAGAAAGACAGTAAGTCTGAAACAGAAGAAAATATTTGTTAAGAAGTTGGGGGGTGGGAGGGAGGCAGGCACAGAAAGCAGATCTGTTTAAGACAGATTATAAATACTTTAAGAAAAAAATGCCTAGAAAGACCAAATATGAGAATTGACTAAATCTGTATCCTAAAATCCACAAATTTAGGAAATCCATAGAGCTTTCTAATTCCAAATTGTTAGAGGAAGCTACAGAACTTCCTACCTGACCCAGATTCTGGATGTGCAGAGGAGAAGGAAATTTTGCATGTGACAATGGGAAAACCCACTTGATTTTTATTTTATTTTGCTGAGTTGAAACAGTGGTTACATTTTGCTCAAATGTTTTAAATTTTCTTCCAACACAGTGAGATACATTTAACCTTTGCACAGAGACACACTATTTCCTACACCTACATTCAAAAACTTACTTTAATGTGAGCAATTTGATTCAGGACAAGAAAAAATATTTTGCAAAGCAGTAACTGAAAGAAGCTATTGTACCCATCACTATAAGTAAGGTGTGGATGCACCTGATCCTTATAGACAACTGTGTACAATAAAAGCAGTGTTTGAATAAAGAAAAATATATCAAGTTTTGCTTACTATTGATCACAGATCTGGTAACTTTGTCAATTTTAAAATTGAATTAGCCAAAACCAAGAACTAATATAGATGCCAAAGAAAGTTGAAGAAGTCTACCAGAAGCTGGAAAGAAAAATGGTTAAAAAATAATCATGTGAGTTCTTCCGGAAAATATTTGCTGGGGATTGCTAAAAGCATAATGACAAAGAAAAGTGACACATTTTTACAGAAGATAGGAAATAAAAATAGCAAAATATGCTAAATATCAAAGCAGTAGTGGAAGCATTGCTTCATTTTGTACTGCTATAAAATGCAAACCGTCTTATTAAAAACAAACAAACAAAAAACAACCATAATGAAGAATTATTTTTACTTCACTTACTGTATGAGGAAAGAACTAAATGTCCTAGAGAAACACAGCTTTGAAGGTCTAAAGCCTGTTTATATATACAAGAAATCCTGCCAACTTACACTAAAGTAACTTACACTAAAGTGTGTCATAACTGAAAGGTACTATGATTAATATAGTTACTAGTAACCAATTACCTATTTCAGAAAAGCTCAGAACTCAAATCAAAAAAATCCCAACACCAAACAAGTGATCCCAGTGTTACAAAACTGCTAGACCAAATACACCTTTAACTGTTTAATGCAAAGCCTTTGCTCATAAGAAGTAGTGTGCTGTGTCTCCTGATCAGATGCAAAGCATGGCAATACCCCTGCCAAAGCCAGCTGTGGGCATAAGGTGCACCACCAGGTGCAGGTTTAGAGGGAAGGGATGTGCCAGAAAGGTCAAGCTGCTGCTGCTCACCTCTTCAAAGAGTTCTATTTCCTATATGTGCTGGGGAAAAAAAAAAAAAAAAAAAAAGTCACTGCAGTTGTTTTGCCTTTAGGTAAGAGATGAAAGAGAAGCTCCTGGGTGAAGTCAGACAGTCACTGTGGGATGAGGAGGAAACACTCAGCTTCTGCGCCTTTTGCGAAGCAGGGTCAAGTTAAAACTCCCGGCAGGAGTAGCTGTGATTTTTGGAGTAGAAGAGGAACCAAAACCTAGTATCAAGGCTTATTCTGGGAACTTGCTAGGAGATACTATCAAATGAGCATCCTGGCATAATTTAGTATTTACAGCCCAGAAAACAAACAAACCATAGAAGAAAGCAAGACTCTGACAGAATCAAATTCAGATATAGGATCAAACAGGAAAAACAGTTTTGAAAGGCAGAAAAATGTTAGCACAAGATTGTTTTGCTGAAGTCTAACATAATATTCCCCCAAAATAAATAATATTATAGGCATAAATGATGGTGACAGAGGAATTTAAGCATTTGTGTATATCTAGCAATCTTTACAAAGACACTTAAAAGATATACACAGATATTTAAACATATGCATAAAATCATACATATACAAGACATTTATAAAAAGAATCTCTCTCTCCAAAACACAGAAAACTACCTAGAATTAAAGAATAAACCTCTAAAACTTTTTTTTTAAGCTGAAAATTATTAAGCAGACCACATTCAATATTTTGGGGGTTTTTGTGGCTTCTTAGGAAAGACAGGAAAGAATTAAAAATCCATTTCCTTGTGATCACAAGTAAAATGAGCCCCAAGGGCTGAATCAGGCTTCTACCATGTAAGACACAACATGAGATGCTGAGTCGGCACAAAAATGCCTATTCCTGACTTGTTCCTTTTGTACCAAGAGTCAGCCAAAAGGCACCTCGTGTGATTTTACAGAAACCATCCCCAAAATAAGTGGGCAATGCATTCCTACTGTAAGACAGAAAGAAAAAAAAAAAAAAAGTAGAATGTCTAAAATCAGGAACAATGCTTGAAAATAGCCCTCAATCTAAAAGAACCCAATTAGAAAAAGTGGAAATATATTTCTTACACATTGTAATAAGCTGTAAAAGGCTAAGAGAAGGTATCAGTTGTCTGCCTAGCCCTACAGTCCTGTAAAACAAGCACACAACAAGAAGCCCTGTGGGACACAATGCAGGCGTGTTGTTGCAGGGGGAGGAAGGCAGAGCAGCAGCAGCCAAACCCCATGGCCCAGAGCTCATCATACTGCACTTACAGGGCATCAGCCCCAACAGGAGCCTCAGTAGGTCAAGGTCTGGCAGAGGATGCTTGCTGGTTTTAAACCACTTCTACTTGTTGCTCCCTTTATGAGTTCAAACGAAAATGAAAAAGGGTAGACATTGGGAAGACAAGCTGGGCCATCCAGACAACACTATCAGGGAAAAAAAAAAGAAAATGAAATCATTGTGGCAGTGATGTAAGCTTGGAAGAGGTGTTCAAAGGCTGTTGAATCTCCTCCTCGGAGACTTGGAGGTCGGACTAGACATCCCAAAGTTTCCTTCCAACCTTCATCCTTCTCTGACCCTATGGCTTAATTCACTTCTAGCCTTGTACAAACTGTGTCATCATTTAGTAACTTACATTCTTATCCATAAGATTCTTCCAAACTGACATTTTTATAGATTGTTTATACATAATGTTTATATGTATACTTCCAATAAAACTAAAGAATTTCTGTGTGATGAAACACATTATCAGTTGCTGATGTCAAGCTCAGTTAAAGGAAGCAGAAACTGTTTAAGGAAACAATAGTATTTGTTGAGTTCTTTGGGTCTGTGGGTCAATAGAAACAGGATCAGTTGTCACAAAAAGCATGTTACGGTGATGGGAACAAGAAGGAATAAAGACTTTCTGAATATTTTCACTGTTGTGAATATATTAGTAGGAGAAAGACCTAAATTTGAAACTTCCTGGATTCATTGTCAAATATCATCAATCGATATGTTATTTGAGAGAGTAATCTCAGCCCAACTATTCTTCTCTTTCTGCATAGTATTACCAGATATAGATACTAGCAAATACCTGCCACACTTCTGTTCCCATGGCAGGATGTATAACATGCAGCAGTAGGGAAAGACTGTTGGCATCAGTTTCTGGTACAGTAACACCTTGTGCAACCATTTTGCATATCACATTTAACAGCTTACTGGTTCAGATACTCCGTATCTTACTAGCAAAACTCTAGTTTTCACTGGATTCAAATGTTTTCATCAAATCACACACAGAGAATGGGTTCATTAATCAGTGTGGGAGGACTTTAACTTTAAAAGGAGCAGTGGGGCATCAAGGTGGTGGTAATGTTTTCTCTATTTCCCCTTCTTTTATTCTCCCATTTTATTGGTACCCAAAATTTCCAGACTTGCCTCCACACACACATGAATATGCTGAAACAGACCAAAAGCCCATAGCCCAGAAGAGAGTCTCCAAGCATAGTATCCGTCAATATCTCCTGAATATTTGATTTAAATTTTCTAGTGGATGGACTTCCCTATGCTTTACAGTAAATGGATTTTTGGAACAGAGAGGTGGCAGAATTTGTTTTATCCACTTGCACGAATCAACCATGTATTGCAGCAGCCCTGCAGGAGGTACACTTCCAGCAGCCCACCTGTCTTTCAGGCTGAAGACCTGTAAATTAGTCACTTCTCTATGAAGGCCATGCTGTAAGCTGAACAGCGTTTAGCCCAATACAGATTTCTGTGGGATTTTATCAGTGATTCTTCACTCCTTAAAACAAACAAAAACCAAACCAACCAAACAAAAAACAGAAACAAAACAAACAAAAAAAAAGCCCAAAACAAATTCTTCACAGCTCCTACTCAGTTATTTATAAATGCAAGGAATTTCCACCTTATTTCACAGTTGTTTAAGGAACTCATCAAGTAACAACACACTTCCTTATCCATATAAATTACAACCTTCAAAGAACTCAAATAGGTTTGCGAGACACGTCATCCTTGACAAAAGCCTTGTTGACTTTCTCAATAGATCACACCTACCCATCTGTTACTAATTCTTTCCTTTACCACAGTTTGTAAATAACATGCCTGGAAAAGATCCAAGGCTCGCCAGCACACAGTTCGTTGGTTCTCCTCTGGGTCTCCACTAAAAAAAATGGTGCCTTTGTCACCTTCTGGTCTTCAGGTACAAAAGTTGTTACACTGATCATACCTAAAATTTAGCCTTTGCATCATTTTGATGGACAGCTGAAGCCTAGTTGCCATCTACCATTACTACTTATTTCCTATCACTGTAGCCTCACCCATCACCAAAATGTTCATAAAGGGTCAAGCATTGCCCATAATAAAATTAAAAAAA
>VYXC01013172.1:1198460-1245215 GCA_013397175.1 Platysteira castanea
TTTTGGGGCCTATTTTACACTATAACCTATGACAAGCCGGAGAGTAGTAACTCATTTGGGCAGAGAGGGGAGTAGAAATGCTACTCTTCCACACAGATTTTTGCATTGGTTTTTGACCATACTTCAGCCTCCTCCTAGTGCTGGGGTCTTGAGCTGGAGTCTTGAATATCCTGTGAAGAAGAAAGATCATTTCTGTCATATGGAAGACAGGGAAAAAGGAACTTTTCTTCTGATCCATTGCCATAGATAGGGCGAATTGCCTCCCAGGAGAAAACAGCTCTCTTCTCAGGGCTGTTCTCAGTAGCAAATTCAGAACTACCTGGAATGGCTTGGGTGCTGCCTGCCTTCTGTCCCTGTCCTTACTTAGGCTTACCCAGATGGCAATCTTCCCTTCTGGCATATTCTTATGGTCTATGGTCTTCTGCTCCCTGAAGCTGCCTCTCTTCCAGGGTTTTCACATGGCGAGTATGAAGCCTGGTCCTTTCCTAAATTAGTCTTTTGAAATCTGTTTCCCAGTGGTGAGCTCATACACATAGTTCCCTCTATGAGAGCAATTTCTGAATCAGGAGAAAATGTAGGACCCATCACTCTCTTTTCTGGTCTTAAAATAAGTGTTTCTTGGAGTATTTTGGGCTTTTCAGCAATTGCTTTTGTTCAGCGTATTAAGATAACTTCCTTTGGAGTCAAGCTGTGAACATTAAGCTTTTCTGTATTTTATAAAAATGACAGATTTGGGCTCACAAGATCTGTCAGTGTCTCCTTGTTTTCCATAATTCTTGTTACCCCACTGATTCTGTAGTATGCGTAACAATTTGGAAGATAGAGGACAGTATATTTTTCTGGCCTGAGTGGAACATGAAAAATATGTCACTATTTTTTCTCATCTTACGTAGTGTCAGAAGTTTCAAAGCACTGTTAAGCCATGTCAAAGGAAGGATTCTTCAGTCAAAATATTACCATTTGTAATAATTACAGTTCTTCTTATGGGGATGGTTATCTGGGAGCTGAAGGATATTAATTCACAAGTAGCAAGCTGTGTAGTTAAATTGACACTTTTATTTTTGTGACCTTTGCAAATTAACCTGGAAATACTCAAGAGGAAATAAAACTGGGGAAGCTTGTAAAACTCCTTTTGAGTTACCTTTCAAAATAATCCCATACTATTTGAGTGTTCACTGTTGTACAGAGGATTTTACCAGACCACAGAACCATACTGTGGTTCGTTAGTGGATATTTTAGACTTCCAGGCAGGAGACAGAAGAGTTTCCAAATACAATTTCCAGATGGAGAATGGAAATGGGAAAGCCTGTGCTGGTGCCTTGTTATAGTTTCTAGCTTTAGCTCTGCACAGAGAACCGTACAGGTGAGTCATTCTTCCCAAAAGTAATAAAGAAGTTGTCAATACTTTCTTTGTTCTTATAAAATATATGTCTAAAGATATGTTTTATCATACTTTAAATTTTTGATAGTTTTTCCTATAAAAATTTTACTAGAAATTATTGCTCTTCTTTTGATTGCTAGTAAAAATGTTTATATTTCTTTCAGATACAGAAAAGAGACAACCTGATGTCTTTCATGCTTTGAAAATGGGTAAGCACTGCCATAATTCTTCCCCCCTGTCTAGTTTTTCTAACTTGAGAGCATGTCGGTGTGCTAGCGTGGGAAACACATTTTTTCTGTTCCCAGTCTTCACATGCGAGCTACCAAAATGTCTTCCTGGGAAAGCCTCAGGTCTGTTACATTTTTAGAGTGATCATGTGCCCTTCTTGTACCCTTGGGATTTTTGAGATTACCAAATGTTAGTGCTGGGTCAGAAGAAGTATCATGGGAGGGGCCAAACGAATACTGGTCTGCACACTGGGTTTGGGCTTTTTTACTTGGTTATGGATGGCAGCACTGTTAAAAAAGCAGCTCACTAGGTTAAGGAGTGTCCAGGGTTCAAAGTAAATTCTGGAGTTTTTGTAGGTTCCAGGGTTTCTGTTTAACAAAGTCTGTGCTCTGGATCTGTGTTAAAAAAGCCACCTGCTGTCTTTTACCAAATTGGAACATGCAAAAAATAGTTCTGTGCTTTTCTATCATTCCCATTCCAAGAAATTAGCTGAGTGGTGTTGGTGGGTGTGAGTTTCAATGAGTGCATTCAAGTGCCTGCAGGGTTTGTCTGGAATTCTGGCTGACTTTCCAAGGAAAATGTTCATGCCGGTGATTGAGTTGAAAGCAGCCCATGCCATGAAGCAGTTTACCATCTGAAGGTTTTTTTAAATGGTGAGAATTTTGCCCTTTGCATGGCAGTTCATTATTTGCTTGTTCTTGTCCATGTTCCTGTGGTGGTACACACAGTCACAGAGATCTTTTTTTCCGTTATCTTCTTCCCTGCTTTTGCCTGCCATAGGGCATAAAAAAAATACAGGAGGTAGGTGAGTTTAAACTCTCTGTTTAAGGTAATCCTGACTACCTCATACATTTTTTAAAAGCGGTCCTACTTCAAGATTTGGAAAAAAGCCCACAACCTTGTTCAAACAGTGTTCAGTAACACATTTCATGCTGCTTTTTCTAATCTAGGCAAGAACTCAAGTGACTAGCAGCTCTTTCATGTGGAAACCTGAAAATTAGATTACCTTTTAAAGAACTGGAAAGATCACTAATGATGTTTTACTCTTTAGCAAGGAATAGGCAAGTTTTGTATTGAAGGTGTAGTTCAAATACTGGAGGCAGAAAAAAAAAGTCATTCTGAACATAAGAAAGTTGAGCACTGGGATAAACTGACTCCTTGAGAGGTTGTGGAATTCCATCAGTAAAGGTTTTTAGAATCAGTGAGCTATCTTTGTAAGAGGAACTTATGGGTCAGTCTGAGACAGGGCATTGTTCTACCTGCTTAAGGCAAGGGGTAGCCTCCACCACCTCTTAGAGTGCCTTTGTACCCACCTACTTTGATTCTAAAATTGTTGATTCTGTGATTTCAGCCTGTGGAAGTGGGACAGGGGTCTTTGAAGGACAAATCATGTTGCCTCAGCATCATCAATTTTCCTTGCACAACATCATCTTATGGCAATTGATTAGAAATATTTCTTATTTGTGTCTTCACATGCAGGATGCACTGCAGTTCATACAGCCTTGCTTAGTCATTCATTTCAGAAAATAATTTTTGTAGTGGGATTACACATTAAGTATATAGGTAGAGAAAATGAGGAAAATAATCCTAACCCTAGCTGCAATTTTATATAGGCTGGAAAGATGTACTAATTAACTAAAAGACCAAGTATCAACACAGGTACTTAACTTTAGTGTTACAGTTGCTCTAGTACTTTATTTTTTTTCTGTTTTAGTTCCACTAAATGCAGACCAATGTCAACAAATCAAAATACATAGTAATTCAGTGGCTAAGCGGTTCTCTGTTGCTCATTTAGGTTATGTTTTGTCACTGTTTTGCAGGAAACTTTCAGCTGGTTAAAGAGATTGTTGATGAAGATCCAAGTCAGGTTAATATTACCAATGTTGACGGTGCATCTCCTTTAATGATTGTGGCTGTAACTGGACAGCTGCCCCTTGTTCAGCTCCTTGTTGAGAAAAATGCTGATATTGATAAGCAGGATAATGTTCATGGCTGGACAGCACTAATGCAGGCCACGTACCATGGGTAAGATAAGTTCTCTCTTTGTGTCTAGCAGTAAAGCAGTTTAATTTTCTTACATCCCAGTAGAAAAAACCCTTTTTCAATACTGGCTCTAGAAGCAGAGAGGTCTTACAAGAAATTAAGAGACTCATGACCTCAGTTTTTCATGATTCTTGCACTGCCCTCAGCTTTTTGGAGTAGATCTGAATCACATTTTGATCACCACAGTACAGGAAAGACATTAAACTATTAGAGAATGTCCAAAGGAGGGCAACAAAGATGGTGGAGGGCCTTGAGGAGAAGCTGCTTGAGGAGTGGCTGAGGTCACTTGGTCTGTTCAGCCTGGAGGAGACTGAGGGGAGACCTCACTGCAGTCTGCAACTTCCTCATGAGGGGAAGAGGAGGGGCAGACACTGATCTCTTCTCTGTGGTGATGAGTGACAGGAACTGAGGGAGTGGCCTGAAGTTGTATCTGAGGAGGTTTAGGTTTGATATAGAAAAAAGGCTCTTCACTCAGAGGGTGTTTGGGCACTGGAATGAGCTCCCCAGGGAAGTGGTCACAGCACCAAGGCTGACAGAGTTCAAGGAGTGTTGGAACAAAGCACTCAGGGACATGGTGTGACTGTTGGGGAAGGTGCTGTGCAGGGCCAGGAGTTGTATTCAATGATGCTTGTGGGTCCCTTCTAACTCATCTTATTCTGTGATTCTGTGGTGGTTGGACTTCAGAATATGTGGAGCGTTTGGGAACCTGAAGCACGCTCAGTAGGTACTGGGAGCATAGTGCTCCAGGCAGTCCCTAGGAGCCTTGGTGCAGATTTCAGCTTCCATCCTTTGATGTTTTTCAGTATTGTGATGGATACTGCCACCTCTCCTGTCAGGGTTGTAAGCCTCCATGAAGTTGTGAAACTTCAAGGCAATCACCCTTCCATGTGCCCTATTTTCCAGTCTTAAAACCATTCCTCTGTTCTCCTATTCAGCCTTTAGTTTTCATGGAGTTTTTGGAAATTCAACCAAAATAATTGTCATTTTGCATAAAGCTCCTTCATAAATGTAAGTAGATGCTTAGGAGTCAGACCAGAAAGTGGCCTGGCTGGTACTTCCCATGTGATATCTATCATATACTTAACACTGTCTGCATACAGGATATTCAGTGTAGGAAGGTGAACTTTTCTCCATTGTTGTAGATGAGCCCTCAGCAAGGGGAAGGTTCACTTCACTGCCTGGTAATGCATTCATTGTATAAATGCAGGTATTCTGCTTCAGCTTTCGTATTTAGTCAGCAGATCTCATTGGACTATGCAAGTGCAACAGAGAGGAAAAATAGGAGGTCAAGTTGCCTTGTGAAACTTTTCTGAAGTAGTTCTTGGGACCTTTATTGATAGTATTGATTCCACAGAAGTGCACCAAGATCAGTTTCTTTGGTGCAGCTGTTTCACTTAGCAGTAGTCACCCAGCACCCAGCTGGAATAGAAGCAGCCAGCAGAAGGTGATGTGCAGGGCTGCTGGCATGTCCCCTTGCTGGTACTCAGGTACTTCCCTTGTCTCTGAAAGCACATGCAAAGCTGAGTCCTGCATGTGTTCAGATACTGGCTGTTCAGTTTAATGGAGGACTGGGTTATGAAAATTTCCTTCCCTAATATATCAGTCAGTCTTCATAGTATGAAACTTCGTTAATTAATTTTGTTAATATGCTTAACGTTTGAGGTAGTGGAATTTTAGGAGTCTTTGGTATTGTTCATGCTTAAGAAAAGCTAACTAAAGGACACCAGCTCAGTGAAAAGACCAGAAGGATGTCCCAGCTCTGGAAATAAGGGCGTGACCTCTTGGAAACTTAGAGCTATCCACGAAGGCTAGAAGATACCCCTAGTCATCCAAGATAATGCCAGCATCACAGCCATCTATGAAATCCTCTCAGTGTTGTCTGGTGTCACAGGTAAGTAATGACAGCAAGACTGACTCCAGGGACATCTGGATCAATAGATGAGCAGCAAGAATGCTACAGAAATGCAGTTGCTGTGCTAAGTTTTACTATGATGAGCAATCATAGTACCGGTGTTAGTACTACACCTGAAGTGTACAAGAGCCCTGTGTGTAAAGTCACATTCAGAGTGTCCCAGTGTGGCTGGAACACCTCATGTGCATAAATAAATACTTACCCTTGTAATTCTATACTTTGCATCTGAGCCTTTTTCTTAGCAGGGAGATTTTCAAATTTTCATAATGTTTGGAAATCTTCGGCCTCCACAGAGCCTCAGCTAACCCTTCCTCAGGACCACCAATAGTGTGAAGGGTCTTGGGCTTGAAGGAGGGAGCACACAAGATCTTTGTGAGCCAGAGGCACTAAAAAATTGTGTTTCTGTGTGTCTTAAAGGTGCAGGACTGAAAAACAGGATGGAGGGATGATAATGCTAAAGAAGAGGAGAAGAATAATAGGAAGTATGCAGAGGAGCTGTGGTGAAGATAAGCAGAATTCTTGTTAGAAGAGAGGAGTAACAATCCTCCTCCATTTTAGGCTGATTTTGTGTGGAGTAAATTCAGGAGTGAAAATGTAATCTGTATGATAAGAAGTGATGCTCTCAAGTGGAGATGTTGAGATCCATTTGTCAGCTTCTTTATTAGAATTTGTAGTTACCTGTTGGGGCTTGAGAATGTTTTTTCTTTGTGTTGCTGATGTGTGTCAGAGTTTGTTTTTATACAAGATCAGTTGCTGCTCAAGAGTTTTGTATTAAATATATATTCCGTAGCTTTGTTGTCTGCTCAGTTATTTCATAGGCTGAATCAAAGTATTGTTTTTAAATCACAGGGCAAGTCATGCTTATTTACTCAGGTGTATCAGAGGGGAGAGGGCTAACTGGAACAGGATGATGAGTGTCTTTTATGTAGCTAGCTTTGAGGAGCTTTTGTTGGAAGGTGTTTGTGTTGGTTGACATTTAATGCTGATTGTTTTTGCATTTTAAACACCTCAAGGAAGTGGTAATGTGCCTTCTCAATTATATAATTTATAGCTGTAATTAAGTGAAGTACTGTTTGAAGTTTATAAATTATCTTCAGTCAATTTGGCTTTTCTGTATGCAATTTCTTAATGTGCAAGTTGTGAAAATGAGGTTGCGTTGAAGTATTAGTGATGGCAGATGATGACTACTGAAATGACCTTTGTCGTTTTATCTACTTTACTGCCCTAAGCATTGATAGCTTTCAGTGGGAAGGTGTTTAGCAGCTTATTGCAGTCACTTCCAAAGGATCAGTTTAAGAAACTGATTATGCAAATTAGGGTTTTAAGGCTGATTTTTTGCATGTTGATTAATGTAGTTCGTAGTGAGTAAACAGTGACTGACAAAGGACTTGTGGGAGCTTCTGAAAAGCTTTTGAACAAATTTTACACTAGGTTAGCTGTAGAACATGTAAAACTGATTGTAATTGAGGAGCAATGCTATAAAAAGTTGAAAATAGAGTTTTGGGGGCTTCTTTCTTCATTTACTTGTCCTTTAACATGATCAATGCCTTTTTTCTTCCCCTAAAGGAACAAAAACGTTGTAAAGTATTTGTTAAATCGAGGAGCTGACGTTAACCGTCGTGCAAGAAATGGATACACAGCTTTTGACCTGATAATGCTGCTGAATGATCCAGGTATGCTATTTCAAAATGCTCTGGAGAAACATACAACATGAATAAATATACATTCTTTTCAATCTAGAAAATACATTGCAGTTGCTGGGAAGTATCCTCTGATGTCCAGACTGGACTGGACCAAGACAGGACACGGTGTGAAAATGGTGGGGCTTGAGTTAATTGGTTAGATGAGTGCATACATTTATGTGATAACAGATTTTGTGCATTCCTCTTGCCTTTGTTTCTGAAAACTGTGCTGTTTCTGTCACCAGAGCCAGCTGAGTGGCATTTGATCATGGGGGCACTGGTATTCTGTAGTGTCATTAGCACAGAGCTATGAGCTGGAGCTAGAAATTGCCCCTTGGTAAAGAGCAGCAAAGGGGCAGGACAAAGAGCACAGTCAGAACAAAACTAGGGAACTCCTGGCTGAACCTCCCACTAGTTCTGTAAAGGCTGAGAATAAATCACACCTCAGGGTTCAGGTTGTTTGTATGGGAGTGCTGGAGAACAAGGCAGCATGTTTTGAGGAGGCTTGAATGAAACACATTTAGTTTTTGCTGTAGTTTGTTTAGCATACATGACTTGTTATTCTTAACTGTCCTTGGTACTTGAATTGATTTATCTGAAGCCGAAACCCATTACTGCTAATGAAGTCTCTGAATTCACACATTATGGTGGTTTTGGTTACTAGCAGATTGTTTCCTTTTTCAAAAGTAGATCACTAATAGTACAACATTTTAGACAATAAATACAGTGAATTATTTTAGAACTAACTTCTGTGACAGAATAGTTTGTCTTGTTGCTTCTTTCTCTCTTGGTCAGTTCTGTCTGCCCTTCTGAAAATCTTACCTGGCTGCTGTACAAAATGCAGATTTACAGAATTTTTTTTTTTTTTTTGCTTTCCTGTCTCCTGTCATGCTTGTTCTTTTTTTTTCTTCCTCTTGTTTTATGTCTTACTTCTTTTTTGTCCATCTTTTTTCTTACCATTTCTTTTCAGTCCCTTCATTGTCCAGGCTGAACATCTTCTTTCTCTTTGGGATTTACTTTCGAACTTCTTTTCTGCAACCTACGCTTGAAGAAAGAATATTCATTTTTCTCTACTCTCTTCTGTGTCAGGTGAGAAAAGGGAGCATCACAATATTGTTCTTAACTTGTACAAAGTGTGAAAGAAGGCAGTTCACTTGGTCACGTGACAGATTCCAACTGAATAGCATGCTTGTTTATATTGATAAATACTTTTGGAGAGGTGGTAAGACTGCAGCCCACAGTGTGGGGGGAAGGCATGGGAAAATAGGTCAAGAAAGAAAGGTTTGGGGATTCATCTGCTTTGTGTTTGAGAGGGAGATCATTTTCTACTTGTATGAGATTTACAGGGAAAGTGTCAGTGTATTGGTTGTAATTTGGGAAGGCAAAACAGACCAAACATATCTTAATTTGCTTCCTTTTAGACACAGAGCTTGTACGGTTATTGGCATCAGCATGCATGCAAGTAGATAAAGACAAGAATAAACTGAACAACAGGTCATCTCTGCCTTCTTCCAGAAGTAGGCAGTCCTTAAATGTCCCAATGTTGCCAGATGACAAAGGAGGCCTAAAGGTAAGTATATTCATTCTTGATAAAAATTCATTAATTCCTGTAATGTATAAGCAGAGAAAGTAATTGCTAAGAAGTATTTTGAATCTAATATGTAACTGGGTTTTTTGCGTGAATTCCTTGTTGATGGTGCATTCTAGTTTTGTGGAGTGTAGCACGTGTTCAACTTACTTTTTGTCAGATGTCAAGGCAATGGGAAGAGTTTGCATTGAAGCATTTCAGTGCCTAGAAATAGATCTCATGATTAAGTGGAAGGTACCATGTTCATAAGTTTGGAACTCAATTTCCATTATGATCTTGCTTTTAAATCTGGACAGAGGGTAGGTTCCTTTATAGCCATAAATGGAAACAGACTATTGACACTGAAAATTAAAAAGATCATAGTAGAGATTTTAGTATGAAGAGTAGTGGAGGAGTGTGCACTTCAGGCTTACATGTCTTCTGGCATGCTGTATCGTTAGCTCAAAACTGATGGTGGTCCAGTAGAAAACAACATGGAGTTAGAACAAGAGTATGCCACTTAAACAAAGATACTGCAACTTACATTGTCTGTTTGCAAAAGAGTAGGAAAAAGAGTTAGTTTTGTTTTTGTTGTTGGTGTTGCCTGTTTCCAGGCATCAGTTTATTTAGGTGAATAATCTTTAATTATGGTGTACCTCAGAATTTCCTGGAGTCCATGATGTTGTCTTTTATGCATAAATATTACCAGGGTCTTGAAAACAGACGTGTTCATTTCCAGGCTGTTTTTGATTTGAGTTTTAAAGACCATTTAAAGTTCTGCCAAATCTGTTTTTCAGTTTTAACTATGAAGGAACATGTGGTTGTTTTCACGTGATTATGCTATTATTCAGTATGATAGAACATGATTATTCAGTTTAGATGGACCTATTTTATTTAGATGGGAAATTTTCAGATTAGCTTTTGGCTTTGTGGAATACAGACCAACAATGGATTGGGTTGCAACCCTTGCAGTGTTATGACACAAAGGCTTGAATTAAGATCATAAAAGACTGTGAGATGAGATAAAAAGATTTGTCAGTGATAAGGATATACACATGAGTATTGACACAAATTTAATATTCTGGAGTATATAAGTATTTCATCTCAAAACTACAAAATACTGCAGTGCTTACTAGTCATAATCAAGCATTTTTCCAGCAGAAATTGTGTTCTGTGTAGTTCTATAACAAATAGAACCTGGAAGCCAATATAATCCATTCTTCCATCACTGCTTAATGCTTTATTAATCACCCTGTCTGACAATGACTATGTTACACATGTTACTCTTCTTACAAAAACTCAAAAGAGGGTAAAAATTATATTTTCAGATTTTCTGGGTCAAGGGCAATGTCATAATAGTCAAGTCTCTTTGGGCCAGCATGTGAAGAAAGGGCTGGAGAGAAGGACCTCTCGTGAGCTTTGTAGGAACAGTGTTTTCATGTGGACAACTGCTCTGTGGTGAGCTGGAACTGTAAACAAAAGATACTGGCGACTCTGCCAGTACAGCATTTTTCTGTCTAGATCAGTGCAAATGACTGAATGTAGGGTCTGCGGGATCATGGAAATGTGAAAGTCAGAGGGTATTCATGAGGCTCACTTTCCTTTACATGAGGAGACTGAATAAACATGCCGAGAACATCTTTGACAGACATCCGGTTCTCTCTTCTTTCACTATGATGAAGAAGATCCCCTCATCCCATGGTCTCCATCAGCACCCAATTCTATTGCTTGTTGCTTTTTGGGGTCAGAATTTTTTTCCCCGTGATTTAACCTGTATCTCTTTTGTTGTCTGTTAAGTTGTTTGATTGTTGTTCAGTGGTCATCTTCATTTTTATAATAACTGTATAAGCACTTACAGAACTAAAATATTTGATCTTATTTTTTCTAGTCTAAACAAAATTGATCAATGCAAATTTCCTTGCTTGTAGGTTCCTAAACTTTTTACTATTTCTAGTTTGTATGTTATCTGTCAAGATGAGGGTTCTAAAATGAGTGATGAGATTCTAACTAGGGTCTCAATATCACATAGTAGCTTACAAAAACTATGTCACAGATCTGTTTCCTGTTATCAGTGAAATTTACTTTTTTTGCAGCAGCAGCAGTAACTCTGTACATCTGTACTTAGTTTCTACTATGTTGTCACTGAATTTTTTTTCTTTAGTACACTTGCTTTGCTACTAACTTCCTTTCGTAGATTAGTACACATGATTTCTTCTTGCATACCAGCTTGACTTCTACTGAATAATGTCAATTTGGCAGTGTTTAAATTTAGAGTGTTAAAGGTGCTTACGAAACTGTCTAGATGGATATCTTCCATAGACTGTGAAAAACATGTTATGTTTAATTGTTGCAGTTGTTAGTGAACATTCCCAAACCTACTGCACAAAGTTTTTTGTTCTCCCAATTTGAGATCAAATCATTCACAATTTGTCCGATTTTTTGGCTGTATTCTTTTCCCTTTATTAATTTTACTTGAACCATATTTTTCTCAATTGTTTGATGAATGCTACATGAAATAGCAATAAAAGCTTTATTAAAGTCAAGCTACATTACAGCTTTTCCTCCCTTCTGCTCACTTGACTCTGTCAAAAAGAGATTCATTTGGCATAATTTATTTTCAACAAGCCCATGCCAGCTGTGTCTTATGTTTTTCAGTTAGGGCTTTTCATGTTAAGCATTTTGATCAGTAAATTTTCAGATTTTCCTTTTTCAGTGATTGTATATTTGGCTTTTCTCTGATTTCTGTAACTTCTTTCATACTCTTTAACTTTTATTGAAGATAATAAATATTTGTTCAGAGGTCATGTTGCCTATAATTAATCTGGGGTAATTTTGATCCATATTGTCTGGTTTTAATTTGTATAAACTCATTTGAATACTCTTACACTGTTAGGCAAATGCACATATATTCCTGCCTTCCTCCTGTTAATAGTATTCATACTAAAATACCTGATCACAGGTAGGCTGCTTTTGAAGTTTAAAAAAAGTAAATGCTTTTCAGTCTCACCTCTTTGATCACTTTTGTCATTAACTAGTAGACTATTTATTTTGTGATGTGTTTCTTTTATTTTTAATTTATGCACAGTATGGGCCCTTGTTCCTTTACCTGCTGATAATGTAGTGGATATTCATGATCTCATTCTTCACCTCTATCACACAGGAATTGTTAACTGCTTTGTTTCTCACCATTTCATGGCCTCTGTGTGAGTCAACACATAGGGGTAACCAAGGCAACCACCAAGCCACAGCTAAAATGCAAGGAGTAGATTTATTTTGTTACCTCAACAACAAGGCTGGGTGCCAGAGACATACAGGGACCCAGGCTGCAGTAGGCTTAGCTCATCCTGTAGCAAAAGGCTTCCTGAATATCTGTGAGAATGTGTTACCTCTACACAGAAATTCTACTTCTCCAAACAGGCAGAGGATGAACAGCAGTAGGCATAATAAATGGAGTTTTCCACACCTACATTTTTAGCATTCCCAGCTGAAGGGTCACTTTTAGCAGAAATGCTTCCCTCCTTCTCTTTGATTTTAACCTTTTCCTCTCCACAGCCTCAAAAACAAAGTTGTCCCTTTTCCATAAGCAAAAATTGTATCTCCTCTTTTTTCTTCCTGCCTGTTCTTCTTCAGCAAGTTACACTCTCAATGTCAGTATTAGAGCAGTGTGAATTATCACATTTAGTTTCTATTTTAGATTAAAATTGTTTGAGCGCAGAGATTTCCAGTTCTCCCCCTTACTCTTTAATTCCTAACATTGTTAAGAATGTCTATGGTATTTCTGAAATGGCAACACAATTTTTCTAGTTCTTTGATACTGTTACTTTCTCCCACTGCTGCTAGACTTCAGCCTTTTGATAGACACTATTTTTAACCAGAAATGCATTTTTGTTACTGGACTGCTTCAGTCTATTTAAAGCCCTTTATTACAGCCTCTGTACATGTGTGATGTCGTAGGGGTATATGGAGAGGCTTCAACCTCCTGCAACAGCAAACTAAAAGCTCCAGAGATCAGATCATCATACTGTGAACACCAGAAGACAAGATGAACCTCTCCAGTGTCATTACTTTCTTGCTAGAGAGCAGTAGTTTTTTTGTCTGGTAACATGGTGGTTGTACTTACTCTGTTTCAGGGTAGTTTGTGGTGTCAGCCTATATTAAGGAAGCAGAAGCACTGTGAGGAGGAGTAACAGAGATGATGGGCAGTTAGAAGTGATCTTTCTTACAGAAGCAAGGTAGCTTCAATGACCAAAACCAAGAAGTGCAAGCACTGTCTTTTGTAAGCTTGTTGTACTCTGTGTTAAAACTAAATGAACTTCCAGTTCCTTTTGGAAGGTGAATAAATGCTGAGCTGTGGGTTTTATTGCTTTCTCAGAGCTATTTGTCTCTCTTGCCTTTCTTCATCAGATCTTTGCTGCTGAAAGTAATGTAAATCTTTATTAGTTTTGACACCAAAGAGATACAGAAGTCTGAGAACTCTATACATTACTAATGCTTTGTGCAGATTTGAAATGGTTTTAATGGTCTTCTGCTACAAGGATTAATATGCAGAGGAGAAGTTTACAGTTTATATTACTTCTATCATAAGACAGTTGCAAAGACATATATCAGTGAGTAGTGGAAAATTATTAAATGCCAAGAAGAGAGCAGAGTATGGATTGTGAGAAGGGATTGCTACCTGGATTTGCTATCATCTAAACCTGCCTTGATGAAATGTTGTCACTTTAACATGACTTTTATAAAAAAAGTGTTCCAGAAAGGGAAAGAGAAACTTTACTAAGAAATAATCAGAAGGTACTTATAATCTGATTTACCTAGAAGCCACATAATTTTTAGCACAAATGGCATAGGTTTAGTGTAATCTAGAGAACTGTCTTGCTAAAGATTTGAAGCAACTTGCACTGTCTGCCTGCAAAAATGTTCAAGTCTGTGAATATTTGAATAAATTATATTTTGAGATAATATAGAAAAAAAAAGTCCTTTTGTGTAACAGTTTCCACATATGTGATATCTGCATGGATGGAGGTCATAGATACATAGTCCTAAGGTTTGTGTTGTTTTCACAGCTGCTATTTCCTTACCTTGCTCTTTTTCAGTTTATAGTCTTTCCAGTCTGGTTTAAATTATCTGTGTAGCAGCACTGTATGGACTGTGGATCTTTAGTTTGACAGGAATACTATCAGAACTCTTCCAGTCACCACTGATTTTGAAAATCTTGAGGAGAAGCTTTGATGCAGATCAGATAAGCTCATATGCACACCTCTAAAAAGCAGAAAATAGAGATGCCATTTATTGATTCCAGAGATTGTAAGAATTGGTGGTGAAATTGGAGGTTAATGGGAAAATTAAATATTTGCTATATAGCTGCAAAAATTCCCTATTCAAATTGCCCTAATACTTCTATCTACTTTGGCCTTCCAGATACTGTGGAAAAATATTTTAAAATATTTGCCAGGTGAAAAATAAGGGACGAGATTAATATTACACATACAAATCATGGTGAAGGATTCTGTTGGTAACTGCAAACCACTTTAACGTTGCTTTTTAGTTTATTCCAAAAATCTTTGATAGAATTACCACTGCTGTAAAGGTTACTTAATTATACATTTCTTTTCCTCTTTTTTCCTTTTAGTTGGAACTAAATTGTTTTGTCTTATTATCAATCTAGTCCTGGTGGAGCAGGATGTCCAATCGATTCCGCAAGCTGAAGCTGACTCAGACATTGCGCCATGGATTTCCTTCCAATCAGTTTGCACCTTTTCCGGATGAGCCTGAACCATTATTAAATTCCACTATCAAAGTAGCCTCACAGAGTGATTCGGACACTTCTGGAAACCTCGATGCTGCTACAGCTTGGAACACAAATAGCAAAGCTGGTGGTAAAGGCAGTTGTCTTGTGGGAAATGAGCTCTTGTGGGGTACTCTAGATGATACTATTTCTGATTTAGTGGTTTAGTTCTGCTTTAGCTTAATATAAGTGAAAACACATAACGTATTCATATTCTGTAGAAAAAGAGATGTTTGTACTCATTGTTGATCATGCTGAGTGCAGCGTCACTTAAGCAGGAAAATGCTAATATAACCATGTTACTGTTCTTTAGTAAACACCATTAAATTGGACAGGGCACTGAAAAGTGTTAGTATCTGCCATAAACTAATTTATGCAATGAAAACCAATTTATTTAAACAAACAAACAAATAAATAATTATGAGAAGAAAGAGAAATGGGAAGAGCCCAACTTGTAAAGCACATCTGCTGAAATTGTACAGCTCTCCATGAAAATCCCCCACAGTCTGTGATGCAAAGTAAGACTTGGCTTAACTTTAGTTGAGGTGTGTGACTGTGTCACTGGAAATCTTTGTGCTGTGTGCTTACTGAGGGTAAAGCTGTTGATTGTTTAAAAACAATGAGCTATCCTTGGAAACAAAAGTAGAAGCATGTAAACAATAAAACATAATTTATGTATTTTTCAGGTGCAAACACTGCGAAAGGAGGAAAGGAAGATGAATTATTGACAACCATGGTATGTTGCAGTGTTCCTGGTGTCTTCAGCCTAATTCAGAGGGTCATGTAGCTCCCATAATTTTTACAATTTTTACCTCCTGTCCAAGTCATCTCTAGAAAAGAGCTTGTTTACAGTCACTAGACTGGAACTGACAGGCTTTGGTACACCCACCAGTAGTTCTTAGAAAGAACTTAGTTCTAGAAAGTACGAAAAATAGTATAGTATAGAAGCTATACTTCTTTCAAGAGTTACCCGTAGCTTTGTTTGATCAGCAATGAAACAGTAAAATTACTGCAACAGCTGCTTAGTTGCTGACAAGCAGTATGAAGTGAGGAAAACATGGATGGAACATGGTACAATGGAGGTGTGAAATTACTAGTAGAGGCAACCATGAAATACTTCATTTGGGATGTGTATTTGTGTTACTCTATTTCTTCTTTTGTTATTCTGTAGCTTTATATTTCCCTGCAACTTAGTCCCTGGTGATGTCATTAAATTTGGCTGGTTATTATCTTTATGTTCTTTTGTAAGAACTTTTGATATGACTGACTGACAGAACTCCAGGGAGCAAAATCACTTGTGGTGGTTTTGTCTCATTGTGCAGTACAGATACAGCAGGAACACACAGTTGTTCACTGTTTCCAGGCATCCTGTCTGGGAATACAGAGAGGACTACATTGTTATTTCTTTGGAAATTGATGTTTAACATTCTTGTTTAAGTCAACTT
The DNA here is from genome assembly GCA_013397175.1 of Platysteira castanea. Classification (NCBI taxonomy): domain Eukaryota; kingdom Metazoa; phylum Chordata; class Aves; order Passeriformes; genus Platysteira; species Platysteira castanea. Next base: position 1,214,504 of record VYXC01013172.1, read on the forward strand.
GAGCAATATTTTTAGCCCAGTAAAGGAAGAGACAGTTTCTGCCATTCAATGAACTATATTCATTGTATCAAATGAATAAGCATAATACTGAGGGGTGCCACAATGTTCTTTGGTTTCTCTCTGTTAGTATGTGTTGTACTTCTCCTCAAATAGTACTTTTGTGTCTCATTTCCTTTCTGTTGAAAAATGCTTGTGTTTTCATCTTTTTGCCTAACTTAAAATTTTGAAACTACATCACTAGCTCCCAGTAATCTTTCTTAAGAAGTGAATCTTTTTCCCCCCATTTTCTCTTTTTTCCCTCTCTCAGCTGAGGAGTAGTGCTCCATTTACCAGGCTGCCCAGTGATAAGCTGAAAGCAGTGATACCACCTTTCTTACCACCCTCAAGCTTTGAGCTTTGGAATTCTGACCGAACACGACTCAGCAAAGATGGCAAATCTGAACAGATGAGAACTGCCTGGCCACAGAGAGCAATCAAGCATGATTTTAACAGCAGTGGGAACTCTGATATAGTAAGCAAACTAAATGTGCATGAAAATACTGGGTTATGCCCAGGCCCTGCTGACTGGTGAGCCACTCTGTTGCTGATTAGAAATTACTTTTAACCCACTGTCTCAGCAATGGCTTGTCCTTTTAAGCAGTGCTCCTTAGAAAGTGCCCATTTGTATGGAAGGAACATAATGGGACAAAAGTTTTGTATGAAATGAAGCAACTGTTTGTTTGGTTTGGTTTGGTTTTTGGGGGATTTCGGGGTTTTTGATTTTGTTTGGTTGGTTTTTTTTGTTTTGTTGGGGGTTTTTTTCTTTGTTTGTTTTTTTTGGGACGGAGGTTTCCTGTTAACCAGAACCACCAAGAGTGTGGTGGAAACTGCTCTGATTTGGAAGACCAGGGACAGAAAAAAAGAATAAAAATTGCTCAATTTTTTAGTAACTGAGCACGAGGGAAGAAGTACCAATAAAACCAATATACAGACACAATATTCTGGAAGATTAGCAATAGATAAAATTGTAGTGAGTAGTGATCAAGTGGGCTTGAAGGCACATAGCCTTAAGTTGGAACTACTTTAAACTGGAAAAGATCTCAATTATTTCTGTTTTTAATAGAAGGAGCTTGCCTGATTCTACAATGTTTTCAGTGCAAATGCAGACCAAAAGAAAAATAGGTGGTTTGTCTTGAGACAGGAAATAAAACAACCTTGACAGCCTGTTCTTTTGTAGTTGGAGAAAAAGGAGAAGTGCTTACTCCCCTAACTGTAGAAGACTAGTCCAGAACTGTCTTTCAGTGTCAGTTCCAGAAATGGGACAATGGAGACATTTAGGAGGAATTTTTTTCTCTTTTCCTTTCTTTAAGTGGAAGTTAGCTTAGTACTGGTAGAGGTGATTTAGGTGGAGTAAGACAGAGTATTAGAAGGGAAATGACATAACAGGAAGGTAAGTGATTATCATCCCAAAAAAGATGGTTCTAATAACGTAACTGGATAATTGGCATGTGTATAAAGTGAGGAGCAGGGAAAGTAGGGGAGGACTAGCCATCAGTCCTTCTGTGAGGAAAGAAGGGTCTTGCTGAGGGTATAGGAAGGAGAGAAACAGTAAGTCAGAGTTAGAAGAAGTAATTTGAGCAACAGGATAAGAAACATAAAAAAGCTGAGCTGCAAAAGCTCAGGTGACTGGCAGTGGCCAATGGTGTAAAAGCAAAAGAAATGAAGGAGGATGTGGCTGAGGATTTGGGTAGAGTATAGCTAGATCAGTAGTGCCTCAGTTAATAAAACTCAATAAAGTAGTGGAGCTAGCTGTTGAGATTGCAGGGAATATAAAAATGCAACTCATGGAGAGGAAGTTTATATCATTTCTTGCAGCTTAGTTTGTAAGAAACACAGATATGATGGATGGGAAGTTGGTGGTAGCTGTTTTGTAAAATGGGAGAGACAAAGCCCGGATTCTGCAGGAAAGAAATTTCACATGATAATGGCTTTTTTCTTCCTCACTGCTCATAATACTGTGTATATCATAGCTCAGGTGCATCATATATGCTCATTTGTGTTGGCCAAAGATTAAGAAGAATTAAGGGCTTAATGTGGTGTAATTTCTTTTACCGAATAAATATATTCAGTATATATATATATATGTTCAGTATATATGTATATGTAAAATAAGATTCTTTCTGATATCCCTTTTGTTCTTCAGTGAAAGTTTCAGAACTTGGGATAAATAAAATAGCAGTTGAAGTTAGATCTTTATTTTTTTCAACCAAGAAAGAGCAAAATTATTTTTCATTTTGTTTTCCAGACATCTGTTAGCAAAGGTACTAGACCAGTCAAATTGCCAACATTTGCAAGAAGACCAGCATCTCCTTCAAATTCCAATAACTTCAACCATTCTCCCCATTCTTCTGGTGGATCCAATAACATCGCAGGAATTAACAGGCATGGAGGAGAACTGCATAACAGATCAGGTACCATCTTTAATAAGAAAGTAATTTATATCTGATTCAGGCAAAAAATTAGTGTTTGTGATGATAGTAGATGATATTAACCCTCTTCTGAGCACTCATACCACTGTAGAAGCAAAGCTTCTGTAAATTTAGTTGACACGGGATTGGACTTCGAACACCTACCTAAGGGAAGAGAAGCCTCACATCTGTTATAGAAGTCAGTGGTCAGCCCATCTCATCCAGATTTTACTGGGTCCAGCCCTGGTGGATCAGGTGGATGCTGATTCATTGCACCATGTGTGTCACAGAGCTGACTCCTACGCATGTTGCTTACTTTTTGTTTAAAATTAAAATCAGTTTTCAATTAAAACCAAAGCTGCAAGCATTGTACCTGGTAGTTGTTGAAGACAGTATGGTGAGGTGGCTCATGAAAGCTATATCCAAGGGTGTCAGCTCTGTGTGTGTGTATAGACTGGGCTGGCTTCTCTCTTTTGCAGTTGATTTTTGTTACTTTTTCTGGAAGCTACTCAACAGATCTAAACCTTACAATTGTCTTTTGCTTCATCCAGTCAGTTTTTAAATGAAAGTTAATGTTTGCGAGTTAACAAACATTTCAAAATTGTGGTTTCCTTTACTGGGTTTATTTTAATTTTTGTTTTAGGTGGCAGTGCAGATAATGTTTTGTCTCAGATTGCAGCGCAAAGAAGAAAAGCAGCAGGCTTACCTGAACAGAAACCTAGCCAACAGCATAGTCCAGTCCAGTCAACGCCTTCATCTACTCTGTCGGATTTGCAGTGTGCTCAGATTGTTGGCAATGGACATGTTGTAAAGGTAACAGGAAATGTAAAATTTTGCATTTCCAAATTGGCTAATTTTAATATCTTATATTTTAATTTTAATATCTTACATCTCAGTTAGGGGTAGTTGGTGCACAACATTGCACAACCAAAAATGAATGAACACTTGTTAAGTTAGTGGAAAGTTTTCAGCTCTACAGTCCTTACTTTTAAGTGCAAGTCTACAGAAGATGAAACCTAATAATAAAGCATGATTTAACTTTATTATTAATTTCACTCTGTGTTAAAAACAGTAAATGTAATGCTTGATCTTAGGGTAGATCTGGACTGTTACAGTTTCTCATTATTTCTTTCTATGGTCCAGATACGTGTTTTATGTTAGTTATTCCTGGATTTTACCCTGAAGTGGTATAGTTAGTTTCTCTAGCTAGTTTCCCTTTAAAGACTCAACCTGAATACAGAGCATGACATAATTTGTACCAGGATATGCTGACTGCAGCAATATGCAGGTATCCAGTCTGCTCCACGAGGGGTTATTTTTAAACAGCAGATCATCGCCAAAGTCGGGGTTTGCTCCCGAGGCCATACTATCTGTGCTGACTTACCTGTCAATTCCCTGGAATGAATGGCTTTACCCTCATGACCTGCACATTTTTGTGCAGGTACTTTGAAGTTCTTAACTACTTTGTACAACATTTTTGAGGGTTAAGATTTTAAATCTTGAAGATCTGCAGAGATAAAAATTAGAAAGCAGAATTAACAGAAGATGTGACATGCTGTTGAGAAATTGATGGGTTTATTTACGCAGGGAAACATTGCGTTTCAGAGAGCAAGAGAAAAACACATAATTTGGGGTTTATGTTCTAATGCCTGGTATTCTGCAAATGTTAGAATACATGAGCAAGAGCAAAATTTCTCCAACTGTTGCTTATGTAGTCTCGAAGCAGCTCATTTTGTTTTCTTTTCTTTTCTTTGCATCTTTCAGTGAGATTCTTGAAATTATGTCTGAGGAAACAAAAATGACCAGAGTATAAACTTAATACTGCTGCAATCTAATTCTGTGATATCTTATATGGCAACAGTACACAATATTTGCATTTAATCAGTACATTAGAATGATAAATGAAATTGCGAAATTGTTCAGAAATTTCATGGAAATTTCTGGAGGGCAAAAATCAAGAAAAGGTGCAACTACAAATTCTGAAACAGTTTCCATAATTAGTCACTTTGTCTCTGACCTGTCAGTCCTGTTTTTGGAGGGACTACTGGTTGCTTTTCAAAGATGAGATTGGGAGCTAAAATTTCTAACTCAGCTGGACCACCATAAGCCTAAGGATTCATACCAATTCTTTGGCATATGATTATCTTTCCTCTCTTTCTCTCCCATGTAACTGCTCCCTGAGTTATAAATGATCCGTCTCCTTTTCCTGTAGACAAAACCCTTTTATCGTCCTCTTCCCTCATTAGTCTTCTCTTCAGAGCAGCTACCAAATGCTTTTCCTTTCAGAGGTGGTCTGACCAGTATGATTTAATTAAACTCTCAGCATGTCCTCTCAGCTTGTTTTTAGCTTGGAAATAATTTCAGAAGAGCTCCTTGTGTGCCCCCCAAAAGTCTCATTTTTCTCCAGTTATGTTAATCAGCCCACCTAGAGATAATACCTGTGCCTGTGAGCTTTGGGCTGGAGATCAAGCGGCCTTTTGCTGCAACAATGCTGCCACTAAGAAGTTTTAACTACTGTTTCCACTCACAGTGGGGTACATTAGGGGATAAAAGAGTAGTGAAGTGCAATGTGCTGCAGATCATCTTCTGGAAAGGCTATTCATCATTCTGTTGAACAAAAGATTTTTAAACAACATTTATGCCACTGTTTTGGAACGGCAACAGCTTTTTCAGTGCTCTTTGCTTAGATGTCTAGAAGAGTTTCATTCTATCCACCACTAACAAAACAGTCATAGTGTGGATCTCACTATAGATGTTCATGTATCACACAACTGAGGTGATTTTTGGAGACTTCTGTTGGGAGAACGCAATTAAATATGGATCCACACTGGCTCCAAAAGCTAGCAGTCTACTTTGTTGTTGTAATCAGCAGTGTAAATGCCGGAAATTTAATGTCTATATGCATTGAGGAATGGCTTGTGTCCTCCCATTAGGATCATGCTGTCTAAACTTGGAAATAGCTGATCTAAAAATGCAGTGATATTATGCGGATCAATTTTGCTAAGCTTATCCATGAGGGATGAGAATGGTGCAAGCTTTAAAGAAAGGAAAAGAAAAAAATGAACAGGATTTTACAGGATGGTGTAATTTAAATAGATGCAGACTATGTGCTAGGGAGGGAAGACCACTCTGAAACACAAATGGCCAATAACAATTTGAATTTGGGACAGAAAGTTGAAATGAGTTCATGATGTTCTTCAGAGACCTCTCAGGTTTGTATTATGCCACATTATTTTAGTCGATTCAGTGCAGGGCTAAGTCGATTCAGTGCAGGGCTAAGGAATTATTATATTCTGACACGAGATAGAGTAATGGAAGAATGTTACCATTCAAATAAATCTTATCATTTTATCTTATAAACCTGCATCTCTTTCATTAATTAGAAAAGATTTATTTATGCCACAGCACAGAAGCAAAATTGTAAAGACAGGAACCACTGTCATTCTGACTTCTTGCATTGTTACCCAGATCAACTTTTTTAACAGTTTGTTGTAGTAGCCTGAGTGACAAAAAGTATTTAGAGTTAAACTCTGAATTCAGGAATCCAGGAAAAAATCACCTTCTTTTTGGGTCACACAGTGCAGACATCAAAATATATATGTAGATCAGAGAATTTAGAAGGTGAGGTGCATTGACTGTTTTTGGAAAAGACTGATGATATGTGTACACACTTGTTTTCCTGTTTTCCATGCCTCCAAATGTGTTCTATATTTGCAAAATTCTTAATAAATCACTTTACTCCTGTTAGGCAATAATAAATTTGAGGGTTGGCTGGAAACTTCCATTACAATGCAGCAAGGGGTTTAATGCGCCCAAAACTTAGTTTATGCTTGCTATGTGTTTCTGGTTAATCCAGCATGAAGTGCTAGTTTAAATTAGCATCTTTATTGCTTTTATAATCTCTAATTGAGACTTTATTTATTTAATGAAATCTCTGAATGAAAATCCCTATTTTCAGAGTCAAAATGATTTACTTTGTTTCTGTTATTAAACTGTTTTTATCTCAACTGCAAGTTTTACTTTTACTTCTCCTGCCCGTTCCATGGGATGTGGGGAGCTGAGTGAGAGGCTGTGTGGTGCGTAGTTGCCAGTTGGACTTAAACTACAACAGTCCTTCTTGAAAAAGAATAATTGTAGTGCTTGTGGGCAGTACTGCTTTACAAGGAATCATTTTCTTATTACAGAATTATAGCTTTAATAAATGTATTTTTCTTGATGAATCTGGGGAGACAGACTTTCATCTGGGATAAAATCACTATTGCTCCAATTACTTCAATATAGATCAAGCTGAAACTTCTAGTTGTGATTACATGCTTTGGAGAAATGATAGGCAACTTAAGTAATATTGAAGCATCAAATACAGGTAAACACTTTTCGATTATTTTTTAACTGAAATGATTGTATCATTAACTGCAGCAAAAACTGGAAATGAACAAAAGACCTCCATCTGGGACTTCATCTACGTCTAAAAGCACATCACCAACTCTCACACCTTCCCCATCACCTTCCCCATCTCCTAAGGTTCAAAATGCGGAGTCTTCTGTCTCTTCTTCTCACAGACATGCCAAGAGCAACGGCTCCAGTAGTGGTACTATTACAGAAGATGGTGAGTGGCTCACTGTAATTACAGGAGATTCGTTCATCAGGAGCACTACATGTTTAAAGCTTTAACTGTACTGTACTATGTGTACGTATCTGCATGAGAGTGAGGTCTCTTTTCTTTCTAGAAAATATATTCTGGTGTTTCTTAGAGTGAGATTGGCATTCCTGCAATAACTGCCTTTTTCTCTCCCAAAACCTGTGATTCTTTCCATTTACAGAGAGACTGGTATCATCTCAAAGCTAGCATAGAACATGTCGGTAGGCCACTCTTACATGACCTCCTTCTTTTTCCCCCTTCATGGCTTAAGTCCTCTTTTTCACCCTTTGCTGAGGGTACAAAACTAGAATTTTTTTGTTTTGTTTTGTTTTAGTAAATGCAGGGAAGCCATCACTACAAAGATACATTTTTTATTCATAGTAAGTTATAGCTTTGTGAAGTTGATTAGGGGCTGTAGTACATTTATTTTTCTAAATCACAAAAATAACCTTATTACAACCTCTTTTTAACTTAAAGTCATAAGAAAGAATGATAATGTTATTACTTTTCCAGTAAGATTAATACCTTTTAAACAAGACTTTTAAGTCTAAATTACAGCTTCTAAAAAGTTATTTTACTGCATTGGAAACAGGATATCAAGAACTTTGTTTTCTCTTGTAAATATCTCAAAAAAAGTGAAGAAAATAACTTGACTCAGAACCTTTTAAATAAGAAATGGAGGCACTTAGTGCTATTTTTGTTTTTTCTGAAATTGTCTCTATTGATTTTTGGTTTGTTTTCACTTATGCTAGCTTTGTCCATTAGCACTGTAATTCCATTTGACACTGAAGACAGGTGATATTTGACCCTCTTCCTGTCCTCTTCTCATGGCTTAGCTGTAACATATTCTTGTGACTGCTGGAGTGAATCCTTTCACATTTAGTGCCATTTTAGAATGATGATCTTGGTAACATAAGAGTTGTTGATTTAGAGATACATGAAAGGAAGAGAACTCACTGTTGGACAGTGAGGTGAATTCCCCAAGCCATCAGCTGTTCTCATTTCACCCAGTGAAGCTGGGTTTTGTGACTGCACACTAATGCCAGGATACTGTGAGTTCCCTTGTAGCAGAGAAAAGGTCATTTGTCAGAAGCTCAAGTAGCTCTGGGTTTGTTGTGTTTATAAGCTTTTGTAGGTAAGTGCTCCTTTAATTCAAGAGCTTCTCTGACTCTGATTTGATTCAGCAGTAGCTGTACAAATGCTGATATGCCAAGCAGTATTCAGAAGACAAAGTACAGAAGGTCTGCAGTGCTAACTTTTCTTTTCTTTCAAGTGAACATAAATGAATAAGAAAATTGATTTGCATTGACTGCTACTGTGAAGGAACAGTAGGAAGCAGGGTTCAGAGATTTTCTTTCTTTCTTTTTAGGCAACCACTTGGTGGACCATCAACAGCTTGGCCCTATTCTGAGAGCCAGTGATGTAGAGAATCATGAAAGACGAAACCATGTGAGAGTAAAAGAAGGCTCTGAAAACTTGGAGAAAGGTAATCTTACCTTACTACTGCAGACTAGTATAAAAGGAGGTGCTAAATAGGAGTAATGTGGCAAAAGCAGTAAGAGCTCCAAGAACTTTAGCTTGCTCCAGGGATGTAGGTGAGGAGACAAGGTAAGTGTAGAGCAAATGAGAGTGATAAAGCAAAGGACAAACATGTTAAGCAAGAGTTGTAAAAGTGAGAGGTTTCAGGTTTTGTTCAACCTTAGTGTAATAATAAAGGAACTGGAAGAGGGGTAGAGGAAGAGAAAACATGGAAGGGCCTGCAGCAGTCTGTGTGTGTGTGAAAGGTGTTTGGTGTTACAGTTGTTTATGGCAACAAGACTAAGCTCAGAGACCCTGGAAGTTTCTTCCCATGTTATGGCCTACAGTCTAAGCATGACGAAAAATGAGAAGAGTAACTAACACCCTGAAAGACAAAAACGTTAATAATATATCTAAGGTCTTCTAATGCACATCCTGTTTTCTTTCTCTAAGATGATATTTTTCATCAAACAATGTGGAGAAGTTCCCATGATACATTTTTAAAACTGGTTACCTTTTCCCATGGATTAAGGTCAGGATAGTAAAGCTTTTAGCCTGAGACCATGTCATTTTTCAAATCATGTTAGGCATACCAAGTTAGTTGAACATAAGGTAAAAATAACCCAACAAAACCCTAGCAGAAAATAAGACTCAACTAGAATTTTTCTCTTCAGTTATCTGTGGACTCTTCTATGTAAAGAAGAAGTTTTCCAAAATAATACACAAAAGTGTGTTTATCTTGAGGTACTTGATGTCTTTTGAGAAGCTTAGAGTGCGAGATTCTCTTTCATGTTGCTACTGATGATAAAAGAAAAGGGAAAGTCAAAAGACAAAGAAGTGAAATAAATGAAAGCAAAGTATATTTGGTAATGGACTATTGATGTCTTTAAAATGAAAATGAGTTTATATGCAGAATATTAAATATAATTTCGTTCTATAGTGTAATAATTCATGTTCTTCATTTCAACTCTGACTTCTTAGTTTAACTGACCACTTAGCTACTTAAGGGGAAAAAACATATCGTAAGTTACTCGTGACAGCAAAGTAATGAAAAGAAAACTTTAGTTGAGAGAGGTCATGTGTAATTAAGGGAGGTAATGTGAGGTTATTCTGAAATTGGATTGAAATTGAGGTTATTCTGAAATTATGCTTTTTAATTAATCACATTTTGGATGTTTGGGAACAGTCACTGTCAGGTCCTGCAACATTTAATTTCCTTAGACTTTAAGAGGAAAGATAAAACTCAGTGCTCTTAGCCTTGGAAAGTGAGCTTGTAAAACTTGAGTTTTCATCTTAGGTGGATTTCAGCTGTGTTCAAGATGTCTGGATGTCAGGCATATAACGAGAAGAGGGTTCAGAAAGACCTGAGTTTTATCAGTGTTTTGAACAAGCTGGTGTGTGGTTGCTTGCTCTACATTTTACGTTTCTGGATGATGACCTAGAAATATGCCGTTCAGTTCCTTGCCTGCTTGAGGAGTTTTGCTGTCTAACCTGCACAGTCTGGGTCACCCATGTGGGGCCAAGCACCTGCATTTTAGGCATTGAAGTGCCTAAGTTGTCCTTAGTGGTTTGGTTTTTTAAGATCCTTTTAGTGGGGTAGAAAGGGCAATACACTGGTATTTATCCAGCAGGGTAAGACTGGATGGAATTACTGTGTATGTAAGTAGGTGAGAACAGAGTAAGCCAATATTTCAGTTTCTGATGGAGAATAAATGTGGTTGGTTTTTTTGTTACCATACATGACTATTGGAAATACAGGTTTTAATATATATTTTCAATTCATAATGCTGAGATAATTTAAAATCTTTTCTAATCCATGGGGTTGATTTCTTTTTTTTCCTGTTATTACAGATGAGCTGACTGGTATCCTTAAAAAATTGTCACTTGAGAAATACCAGCCTATATTTGAGGAACAGGAGGTATGTCTCTTCTAAATGATCTTTTTTTCTTATTGTTTTAGTGGAAGTAGGGTATAACATGTGTTGCATCAGATTTGTGATCCAGAATCTCAGATTTCAAGTTCTACAACCATTCCTGGTTGCAGAGAAGACCTTGAAACACAGACCAAGTGATATTTGTGGCATTCTCCACGATACTGCAAATAGCAGAGCCTATTACACTTAACCTGCAACTTCTATATAGATAGGGGTATTTTTCCTCTCTGTTTTTACACTCTGCTTTTTCTATATATGTCTGTATCCAATGTGGCTAAACAGTTTATAGGACATAATGTAGCATCCTTGTAATCACAGCTGGAACTCCCTTTGCAGACCGAGAACAGCAGGGTGGGAGTCACCGGGATGATGGCTTTATATTCTTTATCCACTCTTCATAAGCAACAGGAGAATTAAATTGAGGAATGTAGGCATCCGGGTAGATTACACCGGTGACACTGACTTGCTGAAGGATGCAATGAAAGGAAATATTGCTGAAAATAAGTAAAATTAATTCATTACAGTGTTAAAGGCAGTATCAGATGTGAGCAAATATTGTGTGTTTATTTGGTCAAAGCAAAGAGTACTAAGTTGCACTAATGCACTAAGTTGACATTGCTGCAGAGTTCAGGATTCAGCACAAGTCCAGACAATTTAGCTGCATCACAATATATTGGGTTACTATTGTTCCCTTGCATGATAGGCAAGGGAGCATTGTGTAGAAATTAATATGCTTTGTGTGTGAAGGTTACATCAATATGAAAAGTTTTAGATATTTATTCTTATCACAGCCTTGTGGATATGTTGTTACAATAAAAACTGATATACGTACAAAATCTAGGTTTTTCTCAGGAGACACTGGAAAAGTAAACACAATATTCTGAAATTCCAAAAATGCTTAGGGGGAGAGGGTGAAGAAAAGAAAAGAGAGAAACCTTAGGCTTATTCAAGTAGTTGCTACTGTAGGCAGAGGAATTTCTGTGGAGAGTATATATTCTCTATTAATAGAAATTGATGGGGAAAAAACGTAAAAATCCATTAATATTTTAGATGTATTGTCACAATTACTTAAATGATTAACAGCAGATTAGAAGCCTTACAACATAGTGGTCAAATGTGTACCATTTGGTGCTGGTAATTCATTAAAAATACTTTTTACACAATATTTACAGCAAGTCTATACGATTAAAAAGACCCAACAAACCACTTTTAACCTGTAGTAATGAATCTTTGCATAGATAAATTTGTCTTCTTTCTTTCTTTTTNTTAATATGCAGGTGGATATGGAGGCTTTTCTTACACTTACTGATGGTGATCTGAAAGAGCTAGGTATTAAAACTGATGGATCAAGACAGCAAATATTGGCAGCTATTTCTGAACTGAATGCAGGAAAGGTACATTTTGAAGTACTGTACTTAGTAAATTATTTTAAGGCTTGTTTATATAATGAATTCAATATACATTTTGAAATTCAGTTGCAGATGTTAATTAGAAAAGCTAAATTAATTTTTGCCAAACGAAGTGTTTCATGTATTTGAATAGTGAAAAATCTTCCATTGTGGGACTTCCTGTTCTCTTTCAATAACTCTTTCCTAGTCCAGTGAAAAAGCTATTTGTAAACAGGAGCAATATTGCAGTTCCTGAATATTGACTTCAGTGATGCTAAAAAGAATCATCTGGCTGCAATAGTCCAGCTAGAGAATGCAGTATAAAGGTGTCCTTTGGTTAGCATAACCGGTTTTGATTCCTCTCTAATTAGGTAAATAGTGCTTCTCTCATTTCATACACTTTTATTGCCTTTGAATTTCATATCAGTATAAACAGATTTGCTAAGAATGGTGTACAGTTAACAGTGCTCTTGTCAGAGGGATTTTTGTATTGGAAGATGTCTTTGATTAGGCCTGCTGAAGCTTCTCAGCAGCATTTTTAGATTTGAGATCCATTCACTCTCTAATAGTGGAAGCTCAGACAAACAAAACACAAAGACAATTTCCCTAAGTTAAGATCAACAATAGTGATGAGGCTAAAAATTAGGGGAGGTAGATGATGTTCCATGCTAAGATATTCAATAAAGATAGGAACAAAGTAACAAAAATGTTTCTGTTGTTGTCTGGTAGTTTCAGGAAGGTTTTCTATATGTGTCTGTGAGGTAAGGATTTGTTATTATTTCTAATAGTATACTGAACATAGACACACATTATTTACACATTTGTTGTGTACTCTTAATAAATTCGGTTTTTAAACAGAAATTTAAGAATACCTTGTTTTATTTTATTGTTCTTTTACAGGGTCGAGAGAGACAGATTTTACAGGAAACTATACACAACTTCCACTCTTCTTTTGAGAGTAGTGTTAGTAACACACGACCGCCAGGTCATTCCCAATGTAAGTAGCACCTGAAGTGAATTGAAAAATGAATTACAGGTTGAATCACAGAATCACAAAATCAGTTAGGTTGAAAAAGACTTCTGAGATCCTAGAGTCCAACCTATAACCAAACACCACCATGACAACCAGACCATGGCACTGAGTGCCACATCCAGTCTTTCCTTAAACACCTCCAGGGGTGGTGACTTCACCACCTCCCTGGGCAGCCCATTCCAATGTCTAATCACTCTTTCAGTGAAAAAAGACTTCCTAATGTCCAAATGTGTGGTTATTTTATTTAATACTTGGCTGGAAGACAGAATGTGACTATCAAGCCAGTTAGCTGCTTTCGTGGTTAATGATGTGTGTCTCTTGCTGAGACTGTAGAGGAGATTTCAACATGAAGAGTAGAGGTATCTGTAAGATGTTTATACACCCTTCAGTACTATCTGAAATAAGATTTTTGTTTTGCATTACTAAATACAGAAAATGGATGTAAGTATAGCAAATCAGAGTATACAGTATACTGTCTGTAGTGTCTGTATATATGTAGCATCAGTGGGAGGTGTTCCTGTATGATACATAATTAACATTTGCATACTCTTTTTAGGAGACACTTTAGTATGATCAGGTAGAATAAATATAATCAAGATCTAGAATTTAGCATAATGCTTTAGGCAGCTGTGTTAATTATGTATTTACGTATGTATACATTAAGTTAGTTTGCATAGGTGGTAGTTTTATGTTATCTACAGTTGGATTCTTTGGAATACGTGTATTCCAAACACCGGTGTTATCTGCTAGCCAAGCTGGAGAAACTGCATTTTAAAATGCACTGTCCAAAACATACAGGAAGGTGTTGCTGACGTCTAATTAACGAATACATTTCCTACACTCTCAGATACAAAAACTGCAAATCTCCGTCCTGCCAGCCACCTGAAACAAAGGCAGATACTCATCTGTTACTCCAGATTAAGGAGTGGGGCATAACCTATTCACATGTGTACTTTTGTATCCATGTTTCAGTAGAAATAATAAAAGCCATTGACTAGCCTTGACAAGTTCACCATGTTAGAAGTGCTTCTTCTTCAGTTGTTTATTTTGGTGCTTTCATCCGCTCACAAAATAATTTCATTTGTTTAGGGGCTATATTAAATAATTCAGGTATTGTATGCTTTAGGAAACCTTAATGATGAGCTAGTCCCAGTTGTTTCAATCTCAGTCAGCCACATTTCACTAGATATGTGAAAGCAGGTGCTAACTGTTGACCTGCTGATACCTTGGGGGAAACCAGGAATTGCTAGGGTAGTTAGTGAACATGGGCTACTTCCAGTATTCTGTGTAGTCTGTTTGGCTGAAAGCCACTATCAGGTGTCCCTGTACGCATTGTGCAACTTTGCATTCTCAGCGTAGTCAGCATGTGTGGGAACTTCTGGATGTCTCTTGGTAACATCCCAGAGCTGAAGAGCCTCTTCTGTGGGTGCTGCTAGGTGAGCAGAAGCTATCTGGGACTTGATTACGTGGTGCAAAGAACTGGAATTACTCAAGAACCAAGGAAGCATAGAGGCGTAATGTATCTGCAAGCAACTTGCTGACCTTAAGTGTCTTGAAGATATCAAAGGACAAGTGTGGCCGCCCAGAATACTCCTCAGACCGTTTTTCCAAGTGGAAGGCTTATAGACTGCTTTGTCATTCCCTATATCATANAACGGTGGCACAGAGTTGGGGACAACATCCTTTTGTAAGAATGGAGGCAACGGTTGCTCCTGTTGAGCTTTTGACAAGATGCTGCAAGAAGGCTGCATCAGAGATCTAGCTTTTGGTTTTTTGTGTATGAGAGCTCTGTGATACAGATTTTGCTGTGAAACAGAAACAGAAGCACTAACAGAGAAGAGGAAGAGACCATGTAGATAAAAGAAGTTTCTGCACCAGCTAAGCTGCTTTTTATTGTAAAAAGTAGCAGTGGAACCCTTATGCAGTCTCTGGAACTTGAAGTAATTCCCAGGAATGTGTAACATTTTAGAGCATAAGAGCAACTGTACCAAGTCAGATCCAAGGTCCATACAGTTGTGTTCACCTTTTTCATGCAGTCTCATCTGACACTGATGTGAAGAGCTGCTTGCTTTCATTTGCTGTGATGTGAACTTGCCATGTCTTGACTTCTTTTGCTTCATCATACTGGATCAGAAGATATGTGAGCAGTTGTTTTCCCTTCACCGCCTCCATGCCACTGATGATTTTACAGATCACTGACTGCTCTTCTCTGTTCATGTTTTTTTCCAAATGGAAGGCTTATAGACTCCTTTGTCATTCCCTATATCATAGTTTTTCTCTTTTTTTGATACTACCTTTTCAGATGTGGGGGATACCAGCCTAGCATACGGTGTTCAAAATGTAGGCATATTATGGATTTACCTGACAGAGTGATGTTTGTTTTTCAGTTGTGTTCTGTGCTTTCCACTCTCTTGCCCTTTTCTTAGTTATTTCTGGTACTTTGCTGTGTTGACCATAACTGAAGACTGAATTGGCATTAATTGCCAGCTTTTACAACCTAGCTCATCTACTGAGTTTGAGCTCACAGCATATCATTTTATATAAACACACATATGTCTTCTTTTCCATTTGCCTTACTTCATATTATTTCATATTTGTCTTCACCAAATTTTGTCTGCTGTCTGATTTAGGCACAAATGTCACATGAAGTCCTTTTGCCACTCTTCCATTTACCTTTCTTTTTATTTACATGGATGACTTAGGAAGGTTTGTGCCTTCACTCTATATGCCCTCTCAAAATCACATATTGAATATACTGTTCATATCCTGAATATCCTCATGCAGATCTCTATGAAATACTAGTGGTGAATCTTTCTGCTATGGAAAAAATCACTATTTACTGCAACCTTCTGTCCTCTGCCTCCCTAACAGATTATTTATCCACACAAGAAATTTTCTTTTTACCCTGTGGGTTCCTTATTATCTTAGGAGCTAACCTTGGACCTTGTGAAATGCCTTGTAAAAATCCAGGCATCAAATGGACCTCTTTTATCTACAAGACTGTTGGCACCTTCAAGGAATTCTAGTAGGTTGGTGAGGCAAGACTTCTCAAATCCCTTTTTGATTATTTTCCACAAAACTTCAGATTCTTTGTTACAGTTTTTGCTAATCTGGTTGGTATTACTGTCCCATCTCGCTGGTCTCTGTTTCCCTACAGTTCATCTTGAACTGCTGAAAAGATTTGCATCACTGT
Organism: Platysteira castanea; assembly: GCA_013397175.1. Classification (NCBI taxonomy): domain Eukaryota; kingdom Metazoa; phylum Chordata; class Aves; order Passeriformes; genus Platysteira; species Platysteira castanea. The sequence goes on from VYXC01013172.1 coordinate 1,230,656, forward strand.
CATCATATCTCAGTTATGTGACAATTTAAACAACACCCTGTGCTCTGTACACAGCAGTTCAGCTGCTTAATCCTTGTACTTCTCTAGGACATCTGGCTTAGAAATTTGCTATTACTTGCTCTGTGCATTTGTTTCGTATTCTTTTTTTGCTAGTACTTCAGGTTAAAATATCTTAAGACTCCCACCTAAAGAAGGCTTCTGAAATGGAATCCTTCCCAAGTTTTTCCATGGTAAATACAATTAGTTTTTTCTGATGTGAACTTACTTCTCTAGCTCATTACAGTCTAATCATTGATTTACATAATGATATCTGTAACTTGCTGCCTCCTGTGGTGTGTTTGAAAAGTAATACGTGAAATTTTTATGGTTCTTGCATGGTCTGTAACATCTCGTTTCTCCACAGCTCTTCATAGGAGCCTGTCTGGACACCATGAGCGAGAAAGCCATGTCATGATTTGCCCTTTTAGGAAGCTAGATGTAGCTGACAGGATAATGAAAACATTCTGCTCTTCCAGCTGTGTTGGTTTCACTGTTTTCTACACTACCCTGTGATCTCGTGAATACTTTGAGTCATTTTAAAAGCTCAGTACCTAAACCAGAGTGCCTGTCAGTGTATCTCTGCTTTTATGAAGTTTGCAGTCTGTAGGGATGTAAAGAAGAAAGTGAAGTATAATCCAGGTATATCCATAAGAATCAGAAATGAAAAAGCAGGGGGAAAGAAATTTAATCTTTACTTTCTGGAAATGTAGTTTTTAATTTTGGGAGGTCTGTTGACTGATTATTATCACCTAGTCTGCAGATGTCTACAGCTTCGACACCCTTTCCCATCCATAGCTCCAGTGTCCTCTTAGCTTTAGTTCTGCCCAAAATGCTTCAGTCCACACTGCCCAGGCTCAGTCCCTGCCCTGCTACCACTGGGTCAGGAGTTGCTGGTATGAGATAGCAGGCGGCAGAAATAGAAATGCAACCAGATGTGTGTTTATAGGATGGAAAGGAGAGCTGCAGTGATTATCTACATTCACCCTTCTAGGGAATACACTAGAAGGAAAACAAGGAGAGGCAGAATAAATAAAAGCAAGACCATCAGAAGTAGAGGACTGATGATTAATTTCACCCAACAGGCTTCTTTAGGGAACATGCTACAGTTTCTTCTGGATTTTTTTTTTGGCAGTTCAAAATCAGTTGCTGACTTCTCGTAGCTTGTGGTTGAGCACCTCCTGCTGAGATTATTATTCCTGAGCTCTGTTATACTACAAGAAGTCGTGGAAAGGTTGTTGAGTGTTTGTTGGGTTTTGGCAGATGAGCTAATCCAATTATAGTAAAGCTCACAGTTGGGAGAAAGTTTCTTTTGTACATCAGTTGCTGTATCATCCCTGGGGCTGGAAGTGAGATGATTCTGCATGGCAGAAAACAACAGGCTTTGACAAACATTTGCTTTCTGTCAGAAGTACTGAGACTGCTTCCTCCCCACCCCATGCCAGGGACACTAGGCTGTGGGAATTCCATGCTCCATTCCTTGCTTGACCTGCATAAGGCAGAACAGTGTAAATAATTCAGAGGTTACTGGACCTGTAAGCCATTGGGTTTGGAGGCACCATGAATTCTGAATAGGCAAACAGTACTTGCATGGGGAGTGTTGCCTCCATCTCTGTTTTTAATGGAAATAATTAGTCACCTATAGAAAATTCTGATGAAATTATTCATTCCAAGAGTGAACATTTTGGTGCGTTTTGACACTTTGGTAGTTTGGCTACCATTACAGCATGGAAAATTGACGATACACCTGTGCTTGCTAAGAGAAACTACTAGGAAGATACTGATTCTTTACAGCCCAGCGAATGTGTCCAGCAAACACAGAATTACCATGCTGCTTTGCCATTTAGCACAGATGACCAGCCCGTGGAGGCATGAGGCAAAATGACTGCTCTGAGGAGCAAAATGCTTCTCCTTTGTCTGGCCTCCAACTTCAGTGAAACAGCAAGTGGCGGCATAAAGTCCAGCTTTCTGAGAGAATGGGATTTAACAAATTATATTACCTCAGGAAAAGTTTCTCTTTGTGGTTTGAGGTGACCTTTTTGCTTTCATGATTCTGGTAAAAAAGAAAACTGGACTTTCTGAGCGCCCAATTGTGAGGAGTAATTGTTTAGTTTCTTTGGGGGTGGGCTGTGTCAAGATTCATACACCCAATCAAATGAGTGCAATCTCCACCATCTAAACAGCACTTCTGATAGGTGGGAAGAGAAAATCCAAACATCTGGTAGGGGCAATGAACAAAGGCAGGACATAGATAACAAAAGAATAAACTGTATATTCTCCAGACAAAAGTTTAAATGAAGAGTAGCTATGCCTATGATGGAAAAAGAATGTGATGCCATTCAGTCTATAGTTAGTGGAAATTCTGGTCTTCCGGTTTCTCTTTACATATTATAGTATGTTGTATATATTGATAGATACATATATATCTGCAGATACAGAGTAGTTTGTATATTTACTTTTCACTTTTGTATTCAGAGTCAAAAATATCAAGTGGAAATTATCCAAAGGAGGGAGTTAGAGACTGAAGAGAGAGAAGTAAAAACAGAAGCAAAATCAATATAGACTTGTGTATAAAAATCATACAGGATTCAGGTAATCACCTGCTGGAAAAGTGCACATTGAGAAAAGAGGGATACTTGACACTTTGTGGTAGTAGGTGACCTTTTCACACGAGTTTGACTTATTATACCTTCTCCATACAAGAGACAGCATAAAATGAATAAAATGAATTACAGGATCAAATTGTTAGATTCTGGTATAACAACTACATTGGGAAATGTGGGTCTGTTTCCAGTAGTTGTGGAGTTACTCTCTTGTTTAAAGCTGTGAGTCTTTCTGGTTGCAGTTTTTCAGACTTTTTTTTTTTCCCTCTTACAGCACCTGGCTGCTCTTTAAAACCACAAGAAGCTGTTTCTTCTAAAAGGTAGCTACCGGGACAAAATATTTTTTTTTCTTATGGTGAAGTTTGGCATCTGACTAAGTAAATCCAAGTGTAAAAATGAAAATTTGAAAAGTTAGTCCTGACTACACTGACATAGGATTTTCTGCAGTAACTTGCTTAAAATACAAAACCCACAAAAAGTCAAAGAAAATAACAAAGAGATTACTTCTATAGTTCAACCTAAGTGTTGAATTGTTCAAGGCATCAGTGATCTGGATTTGAGAAGAACAGAGAAGAGCAGGAAGAATGGATGAACATGCAAGAAGATGGATGTTTGATTCCACTCTTGCCTGTAGATGAAGAAACATGGGAGACCTACATGGGCACAGTGAAGAGCAATAAAAGCACGGAAGAAGGCAAGAAGACCACCACAAATTGTGACACCTTCTACATGGGGAAATACATAAACTGAATATGCCTCTATTGATGGTGATGCCTGAGGTGATAGGGATAAAGGAGTCCAGGTTGAACATGTAATGGTTTCATGGGAAGAAATATAAAGAAGTAATTCAATATTATGAGGTTAGAACAGCAGTAGAAGTAACAATGAAATACCTATCTGTAAAAACAGCACTTTATTTGAGGAAATGCATAATCTGTCACTAATATTTAAACAGAATATTAAAATATTTTATATACCTGACTTTTTTTGAGAATAAAAATTTTTACCTGGTATTGGCTGGGTTTTTTTGAACAGTAACGCTAGTATATCCTTAAAAATGCATTTTTAGAACTTGGTTTTGTAGGAATTTTGAAATTAAAGTGACAGTAATTATAGGTAGAAATAATTTTATGCTTAGTAAATACCATTTTTTGTTAAGCAGTTAAAATGCACATCATCAGGAATTAAAATACAAGTTATCAGAAGCCTCTGACACTATTATTTATCTTCTTGAAGATGCAGGTACTGCAGGTAAAGGCAAGAAGATCTAGGAGCTCCAATTACCTGAACGCTCTCCGTACATAACTAAAGATTTTATATTTCAGCGTGCTCCTCACTGTACTAGTTTTGGAGTTTGCAGTATTAGGGATAGAAGCTGGGTGCAGTGATAAAAACAATAGCACCAGTGAAAGTGGTGGGGTCCTGCTGTCCTGCAAGTGTCTGGATATGTCAGCTGGGTGTGCCAGCTGGTTCTGGGATGGCTTCATTGGTTTGGCCATCTGGGGTACCACTCCAGGATGCAGGCAGCAAACAGCAGAGTGGCCGGGCTGCAATAGGTTATGCAGCTGTGCTGTGTCAGAGCTGACTTCAAACACTGGCAGCTTAAATCCCCAGGAGGAAGAGAAGAGGTTGCAGAGGAGTGTTGCAGAAAAGAAGGTGGTTATGAGCTGATAGGGGCAATAAGAGCCTGTTAGTACCCTGAGGTCATTGCTGGTCATGCTAATTACATTGCAGTTGTAATTGGTAAAGCCATGTGCAAAATATTTTTGTTCCATTTTTTAGTACACATATATCACCGAATTTATGAGACTATCAACATTTAGAATGGCATTTTATGTTTATGGTGTGTCTTAGGCTGAAGAAAACCACTCCTTAGGCAGAATTCTGCTTCAGGATTAATTTCAGCTTTAGCATAAAAATACATAGTTTCTGCTTTCACAGTTTTCAAGAGCTGCCAGATAAGATGGCAGGAGAGATCTACTGAAGTCTTGGGTGCAAACCATATAGCATGAAGCTTGTTGCCTTGTCCTTTCCTGAAGAAACATGTGGACAGTTTTGGTTAAAGGACCTCAAAATGCAGCAGAGAGACAATTGGAGGTTCTTATTAACAGTAGAAAACAGTAACATTGCTGCTTTTGGCCCTTATTGTTTGAAAGGAGAAGTACTCACCTGCAATAGATTGAGGTGTGGGTGTTTGGGGTTTTTTTTCAGGCTCTTTTCAGTAAGACATTGAACAGTCAGTGCAGAAAACACTTCGCAAGATTGAGAGAGGTATTTTCTCTACAGTCTAAGAGGGTTCAAATTCATTTATGCTACTGCCCAGAAGACTGTAGTAACCTCAGGGTTATAAGGCAAGCTAGGGGCATGCTTCATTCTTCTGGGTGAATCTGTCTCAGTGTGAAGAAAATAATTCAGGATTCACAGACTGTGGCCCTGTAAGACATTGGTCTAGGATAGGGAAGAGGTAGGCTTTAATTTCTCTAGCTGATAGATTTATTAACTAATTCCTAAGCTATGTAGTGACTGAGGATAAATAGTGCAGTAAATTTGGGAATCTTAGCCCAAGTGTATCAAAGAACAAGCAGAAAAGAGATTTAAATGGAATGCAACACTGTCAAAGGAGACCTCCTGGCATATACATGTAGGCTCTTTGTGTTGACACAAGAAGAAAGGGTTCCTCAGATTGTCCCATCAACAAGTCCCACTATGTGAAGAGTTGGCTTTAGTAACACAGGAACAAAAAGACGTGGTTTTAGAGTTTGGGAACCTTTCATATCTTCTGCTGCACTTGGTTCTGAAAGGTCTGTTTCTTTGGCCTGATTCAGCTGCCATCGTAAGTGGAGAAATTAAACAGGTTGTTTACCATGGCTGCTTTTTCTGCCTTTGAGAGGAGGTAAGTTTGAGACAGAGTCCTGTATTGTATGTCTGTGTGTCAGGGCTGGCACAGGCAGCTCTTTAAACTCTGCTGTAGGCAGTGGAGGTCCAGTCGGTACCATCACCGGGGCCTCAAAACCCAGTATCTCACTGGCCTAGACCAGAAGTTTGATTCAATTGTCCAGACCTCCACTGCCATTTCCCAGGCCCTAAGGCATCCAAAGCACCCAGAAGGGGTGCCAGACGTGACAGTACATGAGGGTTATGATCAGGTTGTTCATTGCAGCCACTTGGATAAAGAGACCATTTAGAGATGGAGACTGTCATTTCATTGACTTGTCCTGATTTGTCATAGACTTCCAAAGGGGAAAGCTTTTTTTTTTTTGTTCCCATTTGCTGTTCGTTTTCTGTGTCCTCCTTGTCAGTTTAAATGAAAATCTTTGTTGGCAAACTTTGCTTACCTCGTAATGAAAAGTGGTATCTTCTGGGTTTTACCAAAGAAGGAAATGCTACAGAAACCAGTTCTTGTTACAATTCAGTCTAGCGTTATAGACTTGACTAATCTGTAGTTATTAACCCTAAGATTTTGCTGAGGAGTACTGTTATTTTACAAGAAGCTTTTATAAGTTTCTTTGGATTTAATTTTCTTTTTCTGCACTTTAAGCATTAATGAAGATCAGATTTTAAATAAAGATACTTTGTTAGCTGGAAATTATTCAAGCAGTCATCTATAGTATTTCTCATGCTTCAGCAAATGCCTCAGAAGCCAGGTACCTTCTCAAGGGAATAACTTTGGTTTCCAGAGTGAAGGGGAACATAAGAGTTCATGCAAAGAGATTTCTTTAATACTGAGATCAGCTTAATTTACAATTGCATGGCTTGTCTGACTCTGACACTAATAGCCTCAAACTTGGCCACTTTATTTTATTTCAAAGCCCTCTTGGCAGTACAAGGGTACCTTTAGTGGGAACAGGCTTTGTCCATTAAAACTGAAACTTCTTGTGCTATATTTAAAGCTCATTTGGAACACCTAATTTCCAGTCTCAGAAGTTTGTATTATTGAAATAAACTGTTAATGCAATGTCCTCCTTAAAGTGTCACAGCAAGGAATTTTTTCAAAGCAATTTTTCCCACTTGTCATTCACAGCATTCCAGTGTGCATTAAAACTTAATGGAGTTAACACGCAGTCATAAAAACAACAGCAAACAGATTTTTGAAGTATGATTGCCATATTCCCAGCATTGCATCTACAGCATTTTAATTGGCCTCTTACTTTTCTCAGTTCTTATTTTTAAGTATGTACAACCCTCTCAAAATAGGTCTCTCTGATCTTAGGAGGAGCGTGGTATCAAGGCTGTTAGCAGAGGGGTAGTGCTGTACTGGAGCAGGGTTCTTGAAGGTGATAAACAGGTTAATGTGAGGGTTGGAAAACAGGCCCATTCAAGACACTTCCTTATAAATAACCTAGAAATATTATGGGCACAGGTATACACTGGATACGTGGCTGTGAGGTCTTGTCTTTAATAAGCCTTGGTGATATATTACCCCACAGAATTGGAGGCCTCCAATTAGCCGGTGCAGAGACTTCCTGTTTTTCTGAGTTGCAGAACAAAACCATTGCACAGACAAAGTGCAATAGATTTGATCACAAGGGGCCTGATTTCAACTGTTCTCCACAGATTTCTCCATATTTGTTTTTTCCAAGTCACTCTCTGCCACCATTATTTCCTAAGAATGGGAAGATTGAATAAAAGGAAAACAAAATCAGTAAAAGCTAGAGCTAGAAGCACAGCCACTAGGTTGAGATTTCTGGTTTTCTTTCCAGGATCTGCCTTTCTTTTAGGTTGGTTTTTGAATAGCCAGAATTAATATTGAATGCCCTGGGATTCACTTACTTCAGCAGCTCAGGACTCCAAAGCACTTACTGTTTATCACAGACTTAGTTCAATATCTGTAGCTTATATACCTTTACTTACAGCAAACAGAAAGTACCATTCTCTGTGATAGTAATTAAGTGGTGTATGCAGAGATCCACTTTTCCAGCTGCTTGGGCCACGGAATACAAAACAGAGCTCCAGTTTATAGATGCTCCTAAAACATGGTAGTGTTTATCATGCATTTTAATTGCTTATTTGGTGTATGTGCCAAGCACACACACGAACTGTAGTCCTTAGCAATGCCACAGATGCATTTTACAGAATCACAGAATGGCTGAGGCTGGAAGGAGCCTTTGGAGTACATCTTGTCCAGTGCCCCGCTGCTGAAGCAGACCACCTAGACCTGGTTGTCTGGGACCCTGTCCATTGGTCTCCCCTCATCCAGTGAGATGCTCTTCATAGAAAGCTATCAGGTTGGTTAGACATGATTTCCTCTGTTGTAAATCTGTGCTGACTATTCCCAAACATCGTCTTAAAATGACTGGAAATTATTTTCAGGGTTATTTTCTCCATCACATTCCCCAAAGTCAAGGTGAGACTGATAAGGTCTAGTTCCCTTAGTCCTCTTTCTTGCCATTCTTAAAGATAGGGATGACATGCTTTCTTACGTTCTGCAGAAACCTTGGCCAATTACCACAACCTTTTAATAACTGAAGCATGTGGCGGTCGTGTGCTCTGTCCCTTCGGTTCTCCCCAGCTAGCTCCGCACAGAAGTCACCGTAGGACAGGGCTGCCCCTATGTCCTTGAGCCCAGGTGGCGGCTACTGAGCGAACGCGTTTCACACCGTGCACTAGAAGGCAGCACATGATTGGAGGCAAAGAGGCAGGGAAGGGTCAACCAGGCCGGTATGTCCAAGAGCAGTTTATTCTCCGAATCTGTCCAGTCCAACTGAACTGAACAGGTTGGGTGACATGGACTTTTAAAGGGGGTGTTACACATAGGTGGGGATAGGGAACAACCAATAGGCACTAACATGGGGGGGGGTTAAGGGAGGGATTATATTTGCATAAGACCAATAGTAGATTAACAATATGATTGACATCTTGGAGAACCAAAGAAACATCGAACACAGTAGAACATTCTGGATAAAGGGGTATGGGTCTAGGAAGATTGGCAGGACTCACAGGAGGGGTTTAGGTGATGGATAGGGAACTTACTGGAACACGGGGAGGGGTTTGGGTGATGGATAGGGAAGGTACTGGAACAAAGGGAGGGGACTTGCTTTATTTGGGGTTAGGGGCAGGCTTAGGGAGGAGAGGAGAAGGAACCAACTGAGACAACAAAAGGGGATTCATAGAACATACCAACAAGAGCTAATCAACTGATAAAATGAACGCACCACAACAGAAGCAGGTTTGCAATGACACCAGACAGCTCCCTCAGTAATTGTAGGGTGCATCCCATCAGGTCTCATGGACTTGTCTGTATCATACAACATCTCTTGGAAGGCCATGGGAGGGTATTTTGTCATCTACATGCGCCCCTCAGACAATACCATGGATGTTATGTGTACTACACCTCTGCTAGTCCCTTGGTGGTTTATAGACATCCTCTTATAGTGAATTTCATAGTGCTTTGTCATCTCTATTCCAAGCATCCCATCATTTTCATTGCACAGCAACAGCATTCATGGTTACCGTTCTCTGGGCATGCTGTTGTTGCTTAGCCTACACAGTGATACATAAACTTTGGGGTTTTCCTTCCAGTTCCTTGGACAAAGAGAGTGAACAGGTTGCAGCTAAAATTTGCCAACACTCTCTTGTGTTATCAGCATTCAAGCAAACCCAGCAACATCATGAAGTGGGCAAAGGTCTTTTAAAATGCTGACTGGTAGGCTCTGAATACTCTGAGGAAAAGGACCTAGTACATACTGAAGACTGCAATACCCTATATTTCCTAGCCCAACATAACTTCACTCTTGGCCCTCATCATGCTGACAAGAGCAATATAGCAAATACATTCAAATCGGTGCACAGTTAGGAAACAAGCTGTTAGATTCAGAAACAGATAGCAAATCCTGCGATAACCAAATGCCTCTCCTTAGTGTAGCCACACGTGGTTTCCTGTGTTTTACCCAGATTGCAGGCTGTGAAGTCATGCTGACTAGTCCTATGATTCAGCCAGCCAGCCAGCCAGCAGACCTGGGTCCAACTCCTAGGGAAGCCAATCGCTCCAGGTGCTGTTTTCCCCACCGCAATAATTACTTGCGACCAAGTTCTTCCTTATTTCCTCTGGGTGAGGAGAGATGTACCTTCTGAAGTATCCTGAAATGTAAACTTTGATGATCAGACAAAGATACTGACTTCTAACATTAGTAGTGTCAATTTGTTACTCAGTTTAGAGGACAGTAGTGTTCTTGGATTAGGCAGTGTCCCATGACAGCTCCTAAATGTGCTGGGGTTTGTGATAGCACTGCTTAAACATAATAATGGTTTTCTACTTGTGGCAAAATGCTTGCTGTGAAGTTGTAATAAAAAAAAAGAAATGACCCTTTTTACCTTTCATTAAACAAGTATTGAACTAAAGAGCCAAATACTGGCCTGATTTGTACTGATGTAACTTTACCACATCAAGCCACTCTGGATTTAAGTGCAGGGAACTGCAAAAGAGTCTGGGCTAAAATAATCTAGAAATGGAGTATCCCACCCACCATGTCTGGTTGCATGATTTCTTTGCAAACACAGTGTGTGTGCAAGGAGACCATAGGTATGTTTTTAGACAAGGAGCTGCAGAATATGTTTGTCCTGTTGATTTAGATATCTTCTTAATTTTGCTGGTGGCTTATCTCCCTGTTGGCATTCATTGTGCCATTGTTTAACACCTTGGAAGGCCCTGCCACTCTCTAATCTGATGAGTAGTGATTTGATAAATATTACAAATGTTATTAATGGACTTGTTTTATAATGCCTTTCTTTTCTGTTGGATCAAACCAGCACAAAGAGCAGTTTATTTATAGAGATGAGGGGATGAAGAGGACAAAAGAAAACTACCAAAAAAACCCCACCAGAAAACCCTGACTTGGTTGGATATATCAACAAAACAAAGCAAATGATTTAGTTTATTATGTGAAAATTAGCAACAGTCTTCTCATATGTTAGCTATTATGTACATGTGAATATTTTAAATTAATTTGGGAGAACTGTGCGTAAGCACAGCATGAGAAACTCCTCATTTCTCTCCTGAAGACAACATGCAACATTAGAAGCGTTGCACAGCCATTTCACAAGCAGAACATGCCGAACAACTAGCGAATACAGAAGGCAGAGCTGATGATAGGATGGAAATCCATACTATACTGTTTTCACCTTCTGCGTCTGGCTCCCCATGTTACACTGGATTCCTTTTAGTTTACTTACACCCATACAGAAAACCTAGATTCTTTGTTTTGTACCTTTAAGAAGACATCTGACAAAGACACATCAGTGATTTCCTAGGTGAAACAAGTATGATTCAGGAAGGGAATAAGAGGAGAAAGACACCGTCCTATGCTTTTTGCATTTTAAATTTTAAAATTGCACAGAAAGTTTTAAAACATGAATGAGAGCTGTATAGCTATATTTATGTTAAAATGTATTTTTAAAATCAAAACAAAACCACACACATTTAGAAATTGCCCATAGAAATATAAAGTAAATGTTTACTTTCCATTTCCAACAACAATTTTTTTTTGCCAGCTTTGCTGTCTCAGTTCATGTAACTGCTTTTTTCAGTCTGTCATCCTAGGTTTTTTAACATTCCCCAATGAGCTCATGTTCCCTGTAAGTGCTTATTATCAGAGCCAAGTGCATGTTGCAATCCAGATAATTCACTTCACCATTGTGTTGCTTTTTTGTTATACATGTTAGACATGTATATTTATAATGCAATGGAACCTTAAGCTGAGGTCACTTGATGGAAGAAGTATTTATTTGTCTCACAAGTTTAAATGGAAGACTATGTTCTTAGCATTAGTTATTTTGGGATGCATTTGAGGATGAGTATGTGACCAGAAGGGAGCACATCCTGATTTCTGCTCCTGCTTGACAACAGACACATTGTGTGATGTTCAATAAATCACTTTTCTGCCAGTTTTCCTTCACCAGTAGACAGCTGGTAATGTTTCATCCTTAGCTGGTTATGCAGCCACCAACACTGTCAACAGAGAGCTTCAAGAACAATTAACATTGGCATCAGTGGCAAACTGCTCTTTGACAGTCTTGGTATTTATTAGGTGTTGAAATGAGAAGGTCAAAACACTACAGAAACATTCACAAATGTGTTGGTGCCCGGATAGGAACGCCACCATCCCCAGGCTTTGGATCACGCTCCTTCCCAAGATTCATGGTGAGAGCTGCAAGAGTCAGCATGAGTTTGCCAACTGCTTGAGTCTGATATGACAGTCTGATTTGCCTTCTGTGGCAAAAGGTCTGAATTTGTGGATGCAAGGGCAGCACCTTGACTTTTGAAAAGCTTTGAACACCCTGTCTCACAGGATTATATCCAAGGTGAGATACCAGTTTGGATGAGTGGATGACAGATAAAAAATTGGTTGGATGGTCAAGCTTAGATAATGATAGTAGTAGTACGTCAGTGGTTTATCCAGCAGAAACTACAAAATTCAACAGGAACAAACGTCAAGTCCCTCACCTGGGAAGGAAGAACCCTGAGCAAATGTACAGGCAGAGTGGTGGGGAGCAGCTCTGTGGAAAAGGATTTGGGGGCCTTGGTGGATATAAGACAGGAGCACAGACTGTCTGCAAAGAAGGCCAACAGCGTCCTGTGCTGTACCAGCCACAGAATAAGAGGAAAGTGTCATCTCTGATCACCATTTGTTAGGCCCCACTGCATCCAGTCTGGGGATCCACAGTGCCGGAAAGCCATGGATAAACTAGAAAGAGTCCAGCAAGAGCGTTAAAATAATTGAACACTGGAGCTCTTGCCCTGTTAGGAAAGGCTGAGGGAACGGGGTTTGTTCAGCGTGGGGAAAAGAGGGCTACATGGGACCCTCTGATAGCTATGCAGCTAGTGAAGACAGCAGCTTTATGATTCCTATAAGGAGGTTGACAAGAAGATGGAATTCTCAGTGCTGCAGGGTAGGAGGACAGGAGTTAAAATTGTCACAGTCTTGAAACAAGACTGCCTATCAGTGATGCTTTTCCCCACAAAGACAGCCAAGCAGTGCAGCAGGTTGTCCGTAGGGCTGTGCATCTCCCAGTCTTGCAGGATGTCAAAACCTGAGAGGATGAAGCCCTGGACAGACAGCTCGTACCTCCCAGCTGACCCTGCCTTGCTTGAGCAGGGAGCCGGACCAGAGCACTGGACCACCTGAGGTCAGCTGCTGGACCCTGCATCCTCCAGCATCCTACCGGGACCGGAGAGGTGCACAGAGCATTCCAGGATGCGAACTGCTGAGCGAGGACCGGCTGATACAGGCGGACCGGGCGCCAGGGATCGAGTTTAACACTCTCCCCCTTACTTTAAAAAAGTTGGAGCCTCCGCTAATCTCTCGATACCCTTATTGCGGACTCCTCAGCCTCCGCGGCAGCGCCTTGAATTACTCATGGCTATCGACAGTCCCAGAAATTACCGTCCCCTCAGCCGAGGCGCGCTGCAGCGCCCTGGCAGCAATGAGCACAGACGGGCCGAGGCCGCCGGCGCCGCCCCTCAGCGCCGGGGCCGCCCCNCTCGGCGTTGGCCGCCGCCAGCAGGAACCTGGGGAATGAGGGAGAGCGGGCCCGGGCCGGGCGGGAGCGGCACCGGGAGGGACGGAGGGTGCCCGGCCGGCGGCGTGGCCCTGTCCTCAGCGAGCTGCTGTGGAGCTCATGGGCTCTGCCCCTCGCTTTGCCTCGCCTCGCCCCCGCGTTTCCCAGCAGGGGCGAAGGGCTCGTCCCCAGCGGCACGGGCGGTTTGAATGCTCTGGGTGTCCGAAATAGAGCGGGGAGCGGTGCGGCCTCCGGCCCTGAACCGGGCCCCAAGGACCGGGAGGAGGCTGGGAACATGTCACTGTGGCTGCCTGTGCCCTGAGCAGAGTTTACTGGGAGGGGGTGGCTGAGGAACCCACCAGCACTGGCACAACTAATGCCACCCTCGGAGCGTTTTCTGGCAGTTTTCCCCCACGTTACACAGTTGCTCAATGTAGGCTGATGCTCTGACAGCTCCACGGGATAGTTGGGTGAACTCCGAGCAGACACAGGCATCCAAGCCTGTTAACGTACAGGAAAGGAGAACCCACAAAATAATACCGGTGAGTGAATGCCAAATCAAGTTTTAAGTATTATCTAAAATTGCACTTGTGCGTTCTCTGCTCCAGTCATTATGCTGTGTATTTGCTGTATAAATAAGGTATAGAAAGATTAAGAAATGGAATTAAGACAAGAACAGCATATTCACAGGCACGCTTCAAAACACACCAGTGTTGTTCTCCATTGCAGTCAGCATTCCCATTGCAGTGGGAAGAAGTATAAATGTTCTGAACCCTCCAGTCTGAGTATATATTAGTTTAAACCATTTGAATAAAAAATATTTATGGTTCTGAAAAATCTCTGATCTACTTAAATTCTTCCAAATATAGGTTTGGCGTTGAGTAATCATTATTCCCTGTCAAATGGTTTTGTGAAGTTACCCAAAATAATGAGATGTCACTTGCCTAGATACATTAATAATTAGAAGGATTTATTGTAGTAAGCATCATGGGAAAGTGTAACTTTCCCATTAGATGTCCTTAATTAGAAAAGAATGTGTCAGATTTCAGATCAACGTAGGGGAACTACAACTATCCATTAAAGAGAGAAGGACAAATAACGCAAGTGACAGCTCTTGCAGAAGTACAAAGATTTAAATACTTTATAAATTAAGGGGATTGAAGGTGCTCATTTTCATCACTAAAGCTCTGTGACCTGTCTTTGTCATCAGAAGGGTGCAGTCTCCAAACTGAATTAAACAACATAAAGTGGCTGCCCTGGCAGCGACAGCGTGGCTTGGGTGGTGACAGAGGCTCCTTAAGCATCTGCAAGGCCTTGCTGTTGCTGTGCCCTGAGCAGAGTTTACTGGGAGGGGGTGGCTGAGGAACCCACCAGCACTGGCACAACTAATGCCACCCTCGGAGCGTTTTCTGGCCGCGTTTCCCCCA